>VWYO01009532.1:413626-447029 GCA_013400275.1 Rhadina sibilatrix | reverse complement strand
AAAACACAACAAAAAAAACCCCAGGAAATCAGAAAGATTTTGAAAAATCATTATGTTTTGGCCAAACTTTAAAATAGTATTTTTCTTATGATTTTGTGTGAAGCAGCTCTCATTGCTCCTTGACCTACAGTTTGTTGAGAACTTCAGGAAAAAAAAAATATTTTTGCAGTGAATCAGAATTTCAACATCTAAGGGACTTATGCTGTTTTGGATGGGTTTTTTTTGGATGAGTTGTGTTTTGTTTTTCCCTATACCATAATTTAAATACGACGTTAATGAGAGTCTGAACTTTAACTTAGGAATTCTCCATCTCTCCATAAAGGGAAATTTTTGGAAAAAACCTAAGCAAGAGGCATCCAAAGCTAAAGCCAGTACGACTATAGAAATAACCTTTTATTTTTATCTAGCCTTTTATGTAATGTTTCCTGCTTTATGATTCAGAATAACACAAAATTAAAAATGAAAAGTTAACAATATTTCGAATGCAGGAGAAAGCACGAGTAAGTGTATCTCTACAACATTTCCATTTGATATGATTTTGCTTTTCAAGGGCATGGTTTTTGCTATAGTGGGAAGAAACAGAAAATTAGCTATTCACACTTAATTTGGAACCCATACCTTTGTCACTGTATTCAGTTGTAGGATCACTGAATTCATAGCTAAAAATGTCTGTTTAATGCACACTGAGGAGATTTCAGGTGCAGAATGAGCATACTCACACAGAAGATAGACAAATGTCTGCCTTTCATATTGTATGAAAATTATAAACTCATATAGGATAATACTTCATATATATTTTACATATATATTCACCTAGTTATCTGCATCTGGAGCAACTGGGACTCATTCCAGGACAAAGAAAATGAAGCACAATGGCACTGCTGGATGATCCATCCAATGAGCAGAAAAAGGCAAACATCTTTTCTCCTTTCCTGATCCTCTTTACAGTGTTTGATCTGACTGATTTGCATACCCTAGTACCACCCTTTAAAGGAAAACTATGTTAAAAATGGCTTCAGTCCCCCCAAAAAGGCCCATCTTCTGTGCTGGAGCTGAAACCTGTATATTGTGTTCCTTGGCTACTAACAAGGAACAAATATATTTGTAAGATTTACATGTAACCTTCAGGAGACGGGGGACCTGCCATATCAGCCCACTTCCCTAATGCAATGTGCAGACACATGATTTACTTCAAGGTTGGCTCAGTGCCTGTATGAGATATGAATAGAAGAAGTCAGTGCAAGGTAAGACAGGAGCACAGACATCTAAAAGTGGCTCTTACTGTCTATATAGGTCCTTTGGAATTGAATCTATGGTCTTGCTTTTATCACAATCAAAAGGACATTCAGGATAGTTAAAACACAACCTCAGGCCAGAGGTCACAACTGGCATGACCTTCTTTTATTCAAGGAAGAAATAGTCATCTTGCAAAGGAGTTGAAACTTACTGGTAGCCCAAATGCCCTAGGAGCTAAGAATCATTACATATTTTAGCATTTTCTCCTCAGATTAGAAGTATGGATGTGGAGTTGTTCTAACTTTACTTATCTAGCTGAACAACTGGATATCTACATATGAACTTGAGTCAAGAATACAGAAGTTCAAATTAAAGAAAAAAATCAACCCAAAAAAAAAAACAAAACAAACAAAAAACAACAACAACAACAAAAAAAAAAACCCAACCAACAAAACAAAACAAAAAACTCACCCCAAAAAACCCACCAAGAAATTAAAAAAAAAAAGTCCACAAAACCAAAAAAAGTTTACCAAGAAACTACTTCAGTGAAGACACTTACATACCTTTCTTTGCCTAGGGAGTTAATTCAAGTATAAAATTTATGTCTTAGCCTGCAAGAAATACAGTTACTGTGGATAGTAGGTAAAAACCTAAAATAACAGATTAGAATTTTCCTCATATTTTTAGATATAGTATTTTTCATTTAATTGTACTTTTTAAGAAACAAATTAGCTTTAAATAAGCATATAACTTAATTTAATAGCATGCAGTCAGACAGGACTGCTATGACATTTCCAGCAAAAAGCAACGAGATAAGAAGGTTTTAAGGCCAAAAGAGACCTTTAGTTAGTCTAGTCTGACCTCCTCAGGATCACAGGCCATGAAAATTGTTATCGTTTTATGTTAGGGCAAAAAATATGGTCTGTTCAAAAGACAATAAAAAAGTTCTACATTAATGAACTATGAAAAAGGCTGGTCACTTAAATTGGAGAAGAATAGTTGTAAAGATTAAAAATTAAAAAATTAATATCCTGTCTAAAAATAAGAAGACTGAATATAGGCTTATTCAGCTTCTATTTATAGTGATATATATTCCAATTTTAAACACCTTCAAGGAGGACTTTCAAAAGTACTTATTTCTTCAGCCTTTTAATGCATCCCATAAATTAATTCCATGAGATATTGAACTATGCAAGTTTATGTTAAATACTATCTGTGTTTAGTGCTCCTATTGTGTCAAAAACCTTATTCTTCTGCAAACACTCATGATCAAACTAAGGAATGATAATTAATATTTAAAAAATAAAAAGATTTCTCATTAAGTATACTATTTCTTACATATGTTACAGCTGAAATTTCCTTAACACCATGTATAATGTCTTAATAGAATTTAATGTTTCACTTCATCTTACAACTTTAATTTTTTTCAATTATATTAGTAATGATTGATGAATTATTTTAATATACCTGGTTTACAGAGAAACATCAGTCTGACTGCTTCAGTTTGTAATTTCCTCACTGACCTATTAATGGACAATGTTCCAACTGAATAGCTGAAGTAATCATAGAACAAGAAAAAGATATTTTAAATATATAACGAATTTGGTATATATTGAGGGAATTATAGCATATATTTCGACATTCAGGTAACCACCAAAATGCATGTGAATGAACTAACACTTTGTTATAGAAAAATCATGGCAGATTTGATAACTCAGAATCTGTGTGTGTAATCTGTAAACTCATTAATATCAGGTCATAGTTCAAAGATGCATAGTTCCTCCCTTTACCCCTCAAAAAACAAAATCACAGACAAGCTACCAAAATCGTGAAGCTTGATATTATCTATGCTGAATTTTGTCTTATTGTTCAGAAATTTACATTCAGTAGTTGTTTCATTGTTAAACAGAATACTGTGAAAATTGCTAAATCAGGACCAACTCATGAGCAATTCCTGATAAAGATATTCCCAGTACTGGTATTTTTGCTACTTGTTAGTGCCTAACTCACTTTTTCTGCAATTACTTGTCTCCTTTTGACTCTCCATCAGAAACTACATGGCCTCAGAGGCCAGAGGGCTTTTATCATAGTTGAGTACAATATGAATGAGCATGAACAAAGCCACTCTTAGTTTAATCACTGTAAGTTTGTATGTTAGCTCCCAAGAGGAAAAAAAACCCAAAAAATAACAAACCTACCCTGAGTACAAAGAATACAAACAACCTCCCTAATAGTGAGGGCTTTTGAAGGTTCTCTGTGCTTGAAATGGTATGTGGATCTAAAGCAAGGAAGCACATGTTTTTTTCTAGTAAACAGAACAAGTTATGTCTCTTATTGGTCACTGCTGTCAGAGCTCTGTGGCAGATATGTTCAAAGTGCTGTGCTGCTGAGATTGTGATTAATGACAGTTATCAACTTGGCCTCTCAAAGTACCATAAAAATGATGGCAATCAGAGTGTTTATCTAACCACTGATGTATGACAGACAAAAAAATCGGCAAAATGTGAATGCATGCTGAGCATCATTAGTAGATTAAACTTTAAAAAGCTTTTTTGGTATATTTTGTGATGGGTTAATTGTAGAGCTTTAAGCTCCTTTAGCAAGACATTTGGATATTTGACTCCCATGTAAATAGGTGTCTGTTCATAGCTTAACCTGTTACTATGTCAGAGGTTGGAAGAGTAGAGAGCTAATACACACACATACACACACACAACAAACAAACAAACACCAAAACAACAAAAACAAACAAACCCCCAAACAAACAAACAAAAAAACCCCACGCTGAATCTGCTAAATGTGGGAAACACTGAGGACATCATCACAGAACTTCTCTTTCTTTACTGCCAGCTCTGTTATTTGTCTCACTGTAGCCACAAATCTTGAGGTATTTATTTCTGGTCTGATTTCACTTCTACTCAGGTGTCTGAGCTTGACTCTCCTCATGGTTGTAGGCAAACCCATCTGATTTCAAACTTACTCAAGGATAAGAGGGAATGACAAAGTAAATGGTGCAGCAAAGCAAAGCGATTTTTCTCCTATTAATTTGCAAAATTAATTAAGAGCTTTGTAAAATAAAATGGGTCCCAGCATAAATATAGTGAAACTCATCTATAACTTTTGAATAACTGATTGGAAGACAAATCCACAAACCCAGATAAACAATTCTTTGCAACATCTATCATCTTTCAACTAAAATTATCAAATACGTTAAGTAGCAGATGTGCTCTTGCTTTCCTCTGTTGAAGTAACAAAATTTGCATTCATTTTTCTGGAAGCAGAAATGTCACAAGCTTCATGGCCAAAAATGTGGTTATACTAGTCCAAAGGCCAGCAAAATAGTTAACTCCTAATTCCTAATTCCCAACAAAACCAGCAGCAAGTACAATTGATAGCCAAGGAAGCAGGCCAGATATCTCTATCCCTGACTATATACAATATACATGATAAATGTAAAGATAAAATTCCTGTATATTCAATTGCAAGATTCACACCCAAGACAATCCTGCCAGGAAACAATTTTCAGAATAAATGGAGATTTCCATATCTGAGGGATCAGTCTCATTGTTGCCATGGAAACAAAGGAATAAATCCCATGCAAGCTTTTAAAATGCATGTTGGTGACAGCAGGGATAAAGGAAAAGTTAGAACAAACTGAAGTATTAAGTACAAAGGACTTGTGTATTATATGGAAAATATCGTTGAGCCTCTATTCTTCTCACTCTTCAATTTAGTACAACTTAATTAATAAATTATTACAACATTTCTAAGTTTAAACTCAACAAATACAATGCCCCAGCTTCTTTGCTTCATATATTTGGTATTTCACTAAGACCAAATAACACTGTTGAATAAGGATTAGATTTTCAGAAACACACCACATAACATAAAAGCCAGGAGTATCAGTTAACTGGAAAAATTTAAGGAAGGTAACTATATTATGTATCGATGAACTCCTGTCTCTAAGGATTCATTTCTTCCTTGTTTTCTAGCAAAGCTGCCTCTGAAGCAGAGTGGACCCATGTCACCAGCTGCATCAGCTGGAGACCCAGGTTCAGGATCACTTTGCAGATTTTTTTGTCTAGCAGTCTGTCTCTTCCCATTTAAGAGCAATTCTCCTTTTTTTCTGCACCAATAAGCATCCTTTTTCAATGTTACCTGCTTTCCTTCTCCCTCCTTTAAGTGACAGGCCAAATGGAGAACCTATTACCTGTTGAAACCATTAGCAGCAGACCTTGACTGCTCAGAGTCCTTGAAGGTCTGTGAGAAGCTCAGTGGGTACATTTTAGACACATGCAGCCATATCTGTTGCCCTCAAGCAGCGTAATTGGGTCAGAAAGAAGAGAACTCAAAGTATCCTCCCTGTGGAAAAGCCATCACTTCTACAGCTGATGGAACCAATTCCCTGGCTCCTAAATAGGAAATATTTCAAAAGCAGGGCATAGGAGGGGGATGGAGTAGTGCAATCTGAATGGGTAGGTTATAAGTTTCTCATGTACATTAGCACTTCTGTGGCATGCCACCTGCCCTAAGGTGAATATTAACTGATCAATAGAACTGGGAGATGATTCATAGCTCCCTGATAGCTAATCAGTTCTCCTTGTGTCAAGCAGATCACGGGAGCTGGAGAGAAACTCTTTAGTGCTTTTGAGTATTCCTAAGGCAACACATCATCAGAACAAATAGTAGAGGAAGACAGGGCACTTCAAACACCTTAGTGTTTTTTTGAAGTCACATTTTCTTCCCTGACTGCTCTCTTGTTCACTGATGGAAGGAACCAGGGACTGCATGTAGTGATAGAAAATTATGACTTTCACTGTGGTAAAATGAAGATTCAGCCACAGCCAAAGAAGTTGGTGCAGTGTGGTACATGCAAGCGTAGAGAAGTTTCCAAAAATAAAAATTCCATCTTTAAACCTGTTGCAGCAAACTACAGAGGCCCATGAAATTCAATACTGCTGAGCCGCTTGATTTCCTTTGTGTGCAGGTATGATTTACTTTATCCTAGACTAGACTATCTGGCTCAATAGTTCATTATGTATTTCTACAATCAAAACTTCGCCACATACCCAAAACTTCCTGTACTTCTTGGCTGTATTTTATTCAGCTAAGATATTTGGACTCTATTCATGTAGCTTCCAGATCTATAATTGTGATACAATCATTTGGAAAATAGTGGGATCTTGTTCAGTGAGATTTGTGAGCCTTTTTTTCTGCTTTCTTATATATTTTAAGATTTGATGTATATAATTTAGTCTTATTTCATTTGAAACCTATGTAAATCCATAAAAATTGCAAAAATGTGGGTCTGAGAATAACTTCAATAGCAAAACTGTTGATCCTCTGCCTCAGCTAAAACTAAATAGATCTGAGTAATTTCAGATATGTTCATCCAGAATAGTCATGATATTTCCAGGAAATCCATCATGGTGGTTTACTTCCATGAAGATTTTGTCTGATCTAACCTGAATGACCCTTGCTGTGGTCAAATCCTAAGTCTCTTCAATGACAGATATGGAACCACAAATTTATAGAGAATCACTAAGGAAGGTCACAGAGGATACCCTTGTTTGCAGGATCCTATCATGTCTCTGAAATAATGGATTTTCCTCATGATCTTCAGTTTACTGTTTCTAGATCTAATAGTTGTGGTTTTTCTTCCTTTTCTATCTATGTCACACTTTCTCATGTGTTTATTCTTAAGTTCTAGACTGATATTTTCATTATGAGAATTTTCAGGTGAAAGATTTTTTCTTCTGTTAAAATTCTCACACTTACCTTTCTATGTAGCAAAGGAGAAAAATAAACTTATTGCAACATTAAAAAAAATAAATATTAGAAAAAGCAAAATATATTGCAATAAAACAACTCAATATTCCATACCAAAAATATCTGGTCTTCACATACTACTGGTAAAATACAAATGTTCTGCAGGATATGTCTGGACCTCACAAGATGAAGTAGCACCATTTAATATCACTTATATTTGAAACATTGGAAAACCTTGGCTTAATAAAACAAATTAAATTAAAATTAATTCTGTTACAAAATACCTCAGGGTTAAAAAAGGTAATGGTCAAAGAGGGTAAAAAGAATGAGCAGAATCAAAATGGATTGTTGAAAAATTATTCTTGGTACATCTAATGAAATAAAATTAAATGTAAGGGGCAGAAACACAGAAGAATAGCTGAAAAAGAATGACAGAATGTGACTTCGAGGGATTTTATTTTGTTTTGCTTTCTTTCTGCCCTTTTATAGAGATTAGTGACTGAATCTTAAAACCTGGGCTTGATTGTTGTATTGAATGTAATTTTTTCCTAAAGGTCAGGGTACTATTTAATAGTTAGTGCTCTTATCAAAACAAATAGTAAAATCATGTGAATTTTAATGTTAATTAGTGAGTAATGTCTAAAACTGGCAAGTTTGGACAAATCAATTACTCCATGCATATATATTATTTGAATGGTAAGCTGTTCTGAAACGACATTTTTAACAACCAGTTTCAAAGAAACAGCTAATTATGGATTGTGAACTTTCTGAATGAGACTTAATGCTATTAAATAGATTAAATTGAATAAAGATACAGTAGTGGGGTGAAATTCTTTTCAGATTTATCTAAATGAAAGTGTGTCAGTGTTAGCAAGAACAGAACTTGGTTCACTCACTGCATTTTCAAATATGGTCCCTCTGTTTATCATTCTGATTAGAGAAATAGTATCAAAACCTGGGCACTTTAAATATATTAGAAATATATTTAGTATATATTTCTTTGAATATAATATTTTTACACATACAGTGTCTTTATGAGTGCCAACTCAAACATATACAATTTGATAACTAAATAATATTTAATCTTTTGAAGTCATTGATTAGTCTATACATAAATTTGTATTTCCTGTGCATGATATATGTAGATAATATGTACAATCACATAAATAATAAGTATAAATGAACTCACATTTCTTTTTTTGTTTTTGACTTATCACAATATATATTTATTTCAATTTTTTTTAATCTCACTACAGTTTCATAGAATCATAGAGTTGCTCTAGCTGAGAAAATACTTTCCTTAAAGCTCCATTATTTTCATGTCTGTTTAATATTTTAATGAAATATCCTTTGCTATAAAGTACTTGATGTTTTTTGTTAAACCAGAAATTTACTATAAAATTTGAGTTATTAGTCTTCCCACCTGGTTATTGCCAGTTTAGAAAAAGAAGATTTCATATAAGGATGAGTTTGCTTGTCAATTAGAAAGCAGTGCTGCTGAAAAAAACCAAGAGAGTCTATATTAGATATCTCCTGGTACTTCCAGAATTCCACAATTAATAAGTAAAATGATGGTTGTGGTTTTTTTGTTGTTTGTATGTGTTTTTTGTTTTTTTTTTTTTGTTTTTTCACCCAGTAAAATTCCTTTAACNTTTTTTGGGGGGGGGGGAGGTTGGGTTTTTTTGGGGGGGTTTTTTTTTGGTGGGTTGTTTTTTTCTTCCCCTCTATGCTCTGTTTCTGCTCATCTCTCATCTCTTTTCCTGATACCACACTTACTTTCCTGTCTTTTTATCTTGGAGTACTTTTTGTCCTTAACTTTTGAACATAAGATGTGAAACCTTAATATTTTTTAAATGCTGTTCCATGAATTTTGAAATGAAATGTAGGTCTTTCAAGCCTGAATCTTTTATGAGGTACATTTTTTGACTGCTAGTCAAAAATGACTGGAGGCATATAATTTTTAGGTATGTGTCTTTGGTTTTACTCTTTTACACCTTGAGACAAGTGTTAAGTCAGCATTACTCCAAAGAGGAAAGATAAAGCAACATCAATGTTAATAAGAAGTCCCCTATATTTTCATTGTGGTTCGTTTCCTTCTGTTGCATATTTCATTAGAATAGCATTTCGAAATTTTGAGTCTTATGACTATTCTTCTATTTATTCTACACTAAAACTGAATCTTGAATTGAACTCTGCAGGTTGAGAGGGAGAGGAAAGTTATAAACAAGCCATGCAGACCTCCAAATATTACCTAAGATTGCTTTCCAGTGTCAAGATTTTATGAACCAATATCTTCCAGCCTGCCAGACCTAGAAAGGATTGCCATCTCTCACAGGAAGGGAAGACTCTCCTCTTTCTAATGTGATAAAGCATCTATTTGAAGTCAGATGGCTCATGAAATACTAAAAGTTAAACCTATCACTAATACAGGATTAAATATTGATGTTCTGTATACAGTGTAGTTTTCTCTTATTCTTTCTCTTCTCGCTCTGAATCCCAGCAGTATGGAAGGGAGAAAGAAAGGGATATTCATATCTGGATAAAAAGAGAATGGTACCTTATAGTGGCCTATCCTGCGTAACCAAATATGTTATTGAGGGTCAGTAAATATTCACACCCAACCTGTTGGAAGGAAAAGAGGGAATGATTTTTCCTAGTCTTTTACCTTCTTTCCCCCCTTCAGGTCTGATGCATCACCTTTTGAGAATATTTACTTCCCTCTGAATGTTCAAAACACCATATTTTTTGTTGCTAATTATGCTATGTCTCCTCTATATGGCCTACAACTCATTTAGAATCAGGGCTGAGATTTCCAGAGAGGTTGCCTGGAGACCTGCCCCAATGGCAGAAAATCCTGAGTGGCATGGAATGCGGGAAGGTATAGGCCAGGTTCTGAAGGAATACTCTGCTCCAATAAAGATCCCCCCTCAAAAATATATAATCCAGCACAGACTAATGAACTAAATCCATATCCTGGGCAACGTGGCTACTGAAATAATAATTCTATTTGTATATAGTCACATGCATATATGTGTACAGATGAAAGGTATTAATTTGGGCATAATATGGAATAAGGGGTGGAAAATACCCTGGGTAACCCAAAATGTTACAGTATTCCATATCTGTCTGTGCAGCCAGATATAGAACTGCCAAGGTTTGGGGTGCCTTGTCTTTTTAAGGTCGAGGCACTCAAGAAGAAATCTTTTTGGCTCTTGCTTTTCCCTGGAGCTCTAATGGAGAGATCTGAGGCAGAACAAGGCAGGAAGCTTCTTTTGTTTCTTTCTGGGCTGCAGAAGGGGTTGCTTCAAGCACATCCCTGAGTGGCAACCACAGAAGCTGCATTTCACAAGTACCAAACTGTTTCATAGTGAATTTTGCAAACCTGTCCCCAGCACAAAGACGCAGCTGGTCGAGATCAGGCCACCATTTCTCAATGCTCCAGGGGACATTTTCTTCCTTGCCTATCGGGACAGCAACCTAGGGTAGCAGCACTGACACCTGATGAACCAGAGACTCTCACACTAGGACCAGAGCTCCCTGAGAAGAACCATCAATTCCCATCTGCCACCAGAACTGCTACCATCTCAAATTTTGATTGTTCCAGGGAAAAGGCTGAGCCAAGTAGGGTTTGTCCAAGGCTTTTCCTTTGTCTCTCCCTACAGGGTCATCGTGGAGGGAGCCATCCTAGGGGAGAGGCTTCTCCACCATTTTTGTTTCTCTTTGTTCCTAGGGAGTCTGTGAGATTTAGCAACTTTGTACTTACTGATTATTTATTGATATATTTGCGTGATATGTTACTGTTCATTTTTTTTTAGTAAACTGCTGTTTTTTCATTATATATCTATGTACATTCGTGAAGTTCATTTTACTCAATTTCTCTGTATTCTTATTAGCAGGGATGAATAGTGGATAGCCTCTTTTAAAATGATCTTCAAAAGCAATACAAGATTTTTTTTTTCCCCTATAGAATAGAGCTATCATTAAAAAAAGGAAGGATAAGAGAAGCTTAAAAGTCAGGAGTTCAGCTGAGAAACAGTTTGTGTATTTAACAGGTTTATGCAAATCTCTAGAGCACCAGTTAGAGGCTTTTTTTTTAATTGTTATATTTAAATTAGGAGTAAATTAAAATGTGCTGAAAGTAGCTCTGATAATTTATGCATTGCAGTCTTTAAGAGCTTTTCTGTAAAAAAAAAGAAAAAAAGGTTTTCCATTCATGTTAGAAAAATTATTTAACTGCATTCTACAGTGATACAGCTGATAGTAATCAAAGGGCTTAACCTCTCTAGTTGGCTCTTTAGTGACCTTTTTAGAATGTTTTATGTCCACCCTGTTAACACTGAACTCATGTCCACATCATTAATTTAATCAAATAATCATTCTTTACCAGTGGTAGCCATTCACTGGGTAAACACACCAGAGTTTAATAGGTGCCAAGTCTACACCACACTTAAAGATGTAGGTAGATGTGGCAACTTCAGGGTAAAATTAAGTCATCTGGAAGAACAGGACAAGGAAATAATTTTCTCATCCGTTTCTGAGGAGCAACAGTCTATTTAACAAGGTAACCCTGTACCTGTACTACAAAATTTCTAAATTGCAAGGAGAGAAGAAAAAAATGGAGCCTCATCCTAAAGGTACTCTTTCTTGTAGGTGCAATTTGCCTATGCAAATTCTTTGCTTTAAAAGTGTGAGACTCTAAACTGCTTGTATATAGACCTAAAGATACAGATTTACCTTCTATTCAATCATAATTAATTTTTATTACAAGATCAGGAAGACACAAAGAAGAAGAATCCTTAGCTGCAGCACTGGTAAAAAGAAATTTTGGAAGCCAAGAATAGAGTATGCTTGGTCAGCATATGGGGATGCAGAAAGTAGTTGAGATGAAGTGGGGAATGGCAAAAGGTTGAACACTGCAGGCAGCAAAAGAATAGTGAACTTGAACTCTTCTCTGCAACATCCCAGACTTCGTTTACACAGCTCCAACAGGATGAGATTTCCCCAAAGGCATGGGTCTGATTCCTTCAGCTGCTTTCAGCAGCACTATAGCTTCCCTCCTTTCCCTCCATGGACAGAATCTTTTTCACTGTCACTTCAGCTAAAACAGAGAAAATTTTATGTCAACCATATCTTTTCCTTTTTCATGTGCAAATCTTATGCTCCAGCTCATCTCAGGTATACTTAATACTGATAGCATAGGAAAGAAAGTCGTGAAAGTATTTGGCTTGCAAGTGATGGTTCAGGTTATTTGCATTGCTGTACCTTAGGTAGATTTCGCTTCATTGATGCTTTTTTGTATGTTTGTTTTTTTTGTTTGTGATGACATGGAAATTTGAGCATATCAGCCTGGTGGGTTTCTTAGCACACATCTACTTCTGCATGACCAAATAAATGTGCATAGATGTTCCTTGGCCCACTAGGTTTATCCTTTAGAGCAGAGGCCTGTTGTGTGGCAAAGGCACAGCAAAGATTTAGCATGCAGCAGGAGACTGGTTAAAAGCAGACATGATTGGCATGTTGTACTCAAAGAAGCCATTGCTTGATGTTTTTCTTTTTGCACTGAAGCAGAAACAGAATCAAACATAAACCAATTCCACCTAAGATAAAAGACCCCCAAACCCACAACCAAAAAATGGCCATTTCCCTCACAGTATTTTTAACAAACCATACAGCTATTCTGTGAGGGCTGCATTGGGTTTGGGAATCCAGTCCTGTTAAAAATTCACAGGTTTAGGAGGTTGTGTACATACTAGAGTGTGCTACAAAACAGTGTGTTTCTACTTGTGTGTATGGGGGCGGGGGCGTTCTTAGCTGTTACTTCAGCAAATACAAATATTTTTAATTCAGTGTAGCCGTCTTCTGTTAGTTAAAGCTCCAGGAAGTATCTGTCCACTGGGCATGTAAAAGGAGATGTCTTTTCCCTGGCTAATAATGTTTAGCAAGTCTAATTGACCGGTGTGCTAATGTATTAATTCACATTAATTTCATTTTTTCTAGAATTAATTTCTTCTCTCTATGCAGTACTTCTGCCCTAGTTCAGATGTGTTGGAACAACTTCTGTAATGTATTCCAGGGCTCTCCAGCCCTGTGACTATGCACTCATACAATAAACCATGCCATGTCTCACCTTTAACCTCCTGAAAACATTACATGCCTTTCTGATTCCTTGTTTTTCATCACACATATCTCCCTTCTTTCCACTCATTTACCCTTTAACTAGCACTAAGATACACTGCTTAATTATGATCACAGTAGTGAGTGACCTGAGGCTTTTCTCTGGTTAACAGGACTGACCTTTACTTGATTTGCCTTCACCTCACTGTTTTTGACTACCAGCACTGGAGGGGAAGTGGAGCAACTTATTTTGCTAAAGCACAGAGGATAGAAATAATAAATATAGTAATAAGAATGAAAAATATCTGCCTGGCAAAAGTTTCTTCCTGCTATCCAAGCCTTTGTCAGTTGTATTCACCCTTAATTACTCCCTGCAGGTTGATTGAGTGAACAGCAGTAGTGTGAGGAGCAGCCCACTGAGTGGAGTGAGGTTGGTGCTCCATGTTTACCAACCATTTAACATGCTGTGGCTTGGGAGCATTTTCAGCTTTGACAAGGCGATGCTGCTCAGTAGTGTCCAATTTGCTCCAAGTCTGATGAGTACATTGACAAATACCATTTACAAAGATTAAGTAGTCATAAAAAGGAAAAGGGTATAGTAAATGGAAAGAAAAAAAAGCAGTGCAAGAATGGCTTTCCCAAGTAATTTGACTTTTGTTTTTAAAAAAAACAAAACAAAACAAACAAAAAACAAAACCAAAAACAAAAACAAACTAATCAAAAAAAACCCCCACAAAAACAAAAAGCAAACAAACAAACAACCCCCCCCTCAAAAAACCCCAAAACCAAAATAAAATAAACTCTTGTAAAAAGCAAGGGAAAAACAAAACAAAAAAAAAACAAAACAAAACAANAAAAAAAAAAAAAAAAAAAAAAAAAAAAAAAAAAAAAAAAAAAAAAAAAAAAAAAAAAAAAAAAAAAAAAAAAAAAAAAAAAAAAGAGCTCTGTCAGATTGGAGATCACTGTATCAAATGCCACAGTTTGGATATTGCATTTGAGAAAATTAAAAAGGAGAGTTAGCTTTTCAATGGACCTGGGTTATTTATTCGTATTTTGTCATGGTATATATAATTATTATTTTTAATGTCATTATCTGAATTTCTGTGATTTGGATTGTTAATGATCTTAGAATATCTTCCCTGATTCTTGGCAGGAAATATTTGCATATACCCATGTAAAATGTTTAGCTGGCCTGTATCCTTATATGAAGCCAGAGACTCTCTGCAGACAGAAAAAAAAAAAAAAAAAAAAAAAAAAAAAAAAAAAAAAAAAAAAAAAAAAAAAAAAAAAGAAAAATAAGCAAAGCCAAACAGGTGTCTTGAAACACCCCCCCTGAAAACTTAAGTGCTGTCTACTGTACGTTCTTAGTTTGGAAATCTTTATTGAAAAAGCAGTTGAATTAACATGAAAGTTTCCACATCAAACAGAAGATACAGATGCAAAATTGCATGCAGCTTCAGAGGGCATCCTTTGAAGCATGTCTTTTAAAAATACTGAGTGCTACAAGCCTGTTTAGAAGGAAGCAGGAAGGCTGATTACCAAGGGATAGTGTTTTACATAAATGTTTTCTGCACCAGAACATATGGTATAATGGAGATTTTAGAGTGGTAGAAATGTAATTACATTAATAAAATCATGTCTCTGTGGTAATACTATGTGGAGGTTCAGGTTGGAAGAATAACCTTCTATTTAATGTATTTGTGATCCCTTCAAAATCCCTTGGAACCAGAGTGAGGGACCTGCCAAAAGAATTTCTGAGACACTGGCACAAGATTGACTGATATCTAATCTTAACTCATAAACAGTAACTGCAGGAGTTATCTTTTGTTGAAAGCCATTTGCTCCTTTTGAAGTGGTTCTGATTCAAAATTATTTGATTCATTTATCTCTGTCTCCTACAAATGCTGTTTAACTTAAGAGAACAGAAATAGTGTCATTAACATCAATCACAGGTTATCCAAAAGGGAAGCCTAAAGTAGTATTGTGAGACATGAAATGAGTCAAAAATCATGAAATTTTCTAAAATAATTACTTTCAGACTTTTTTTTTTTTCTCTGAAAGTTTTGGTTTTGGTTTGTTCTGTCTTTTTCTTTTAAGTAAAACTTCTGAATCTAAATCCATACGAAATCTCATAAAGGACAAGTGTCATCTTAAACATGGATGCAAAAATATGCCAACATTTCTTACTTTAAGATTACTATTTGCAATACTTACTATCCTTCATGTTTTGGACATCATCTCTCCTACACACTCACCTGCAGCATCAGCAGCATTTCTGCCTAACTCTTAGAGACCTATGCTCTAGTCTGTATTCTCCTCTCCCTCCTGCCCTGCAAAGAGGAGTCCTTTTGCCTATGGTCATGAATTGTGTTAGTACAACTGAAAATAAAAGAAGGTAGTAGTATTTTTATTAATTAAAGTGAGATGGCATCCATGGTGAATCAAAGTTAACAGCTTGTATCAGCCTTTCATAAAACTCTGTAAAATACTCCATAATACCTGTATTTGTGAAAATAGGAGTAATACCAATTGGCAGCACTGCAGAAGCATAGACTCAGATAAGTAGCAAAAGCACTCTGAAAAGAATAAGGAAAAGGTAGGAACTGTAATATAAGTATTGTGACTACAACAGTTAGAAAGACTAACATAACATTTTTAAAAAGTCCTAAAATCAAAAACAAGAAGCTGAAGGTCAGAGGAACGGTCAGATATTAGGCTACAGAAACCCTTTCCAATTCTTCTGATAGCATAAAAAAGCTTGGTTTCACTAAAGTCCTTGAGCAAATCAAAGACTGTCCAAGTGTCCCATGCAGAGTCAAATTTTCCAGAATAATCTACATAGAGGGCAAATTGGGACCAGAGGAAAAAAGAGAACAAGTTCTATTAATTTTTTAGCTATGCAGTTGTCAAAGCATGAATTAATATTGCTTGTATTTAGCTGTTATTTTAGCACTTCTTTTTTGCAAATAATAAACTTCTTCGGTCTAGCTGATACCCCTAACACTTGGAACAATTTGTAACACTTTTAAACATGTGACTGCTGGGAAAAGAGGAGCCTCTAAATAATCCCAAAGCAATTCAATTTGACATTATCGATCTACATTTTTTTAATTGTTTTGAACAGTGTTACAGGAGAAGCATTCTGCATTTTGCCATTTGAATTACTGTCTTGTTACTGTGCTGAAGTCTAGACACTGTCTCGGTTTTCAAAGGGCATGAGTGTCTCTGATGATGCCCTCCCACAGAACAGTACCAAATGGTTCATGATAAGATATCTTTCCCTGTTATTTTCTGCTTCTTTGATAACTTCATCTACACAGACACCAACTAAAATTTGCCTGCTTTTATAGGGTTGTACATTTACTTCTGTTTTCATGCTGCTGTACTCCTGGAGGTGGTTCCAATGCATGACAAAACCAAGCTGCCAGTAGAAGTGGCTCTGGAGTGTGGGCAGCCCTGGTTTTGCTGGCTAACCCAGATTCAGGGAAGCCCCTCTGCAGCATCAGCAGGATAGTTGCCTGCCCCAAGGAGCTTCATCCCCATAAGTTTGTCCCAGAGCATGTTGTAACCCTGTGACTGGCCTCAAAACCTGCCTCACTCGACCAGACCTTCAGATTAGTTTTGCCCATAGCTTGCAGCCAGGAGCACCCATAGAAGGGAAAAAAAAATCCCCAAACACACAAGTGTTGTCTTTGCAAGCATGTGTACCATATGGAATCACACCCTGGGACCAAACACCTGACACTATTTGGACAGTTTGATATTATTGACCTTCACTCCTTTTTTCGTAAATTCCCTGTGGACTATAGAGCTGTGTGGTATTTTTTGGTAGTAGAAATACCTCATTACCTGCTGCAATGTTTATTCTTCCATAAAATATCACTATAGGGTAATAGGTAGAAATTATTCATATATAAATTTAAAGTTACATTATTGATATTTATACTGGTATTTATATTTAACAAAATGGTTGATTTAGTTCTAAAGCTGACTTTGTCATAAACAAAAGTTTAAATTCCGTAAATAATGTTTTAAAAATAAGACGTCAACAAAAAGATATGCAATGTTTTGCCTTCCTCTGCCTCCTTCCCATTTTTCTTCTGAAAGTCCAAGCTATTGTTCAGGATTCTAGAAACAAATGTTTCTAGATAAATGTTATAAATAAAATGTTTTGTAATTTTCTGGTTGATATTTGATAATATAGCTTTTCTTTTTTCCAGATGTTTTATTTTATTTTCATTTTGTTTTTCTCTGGACATCATACAAAATTCCTTTAAATGAATGGAAAGATTATACTTGCCCTCAGTGAGCTTTGTCCATGGTCCACTATCTGAATCACCTTATATTGTCCTGTCATTATCTTCCTACCATTCCTCATTATCATCTTTTCATATATCTTTTTTGTTTGTCCAAGTTCATGTCTTCCTCATTTCTTCTGAGTAAGAAAGCTTTCGCACTTGAGAAACATATGTGTTATGCATTATTATAAAGGACATATCTCAAATAAAAACCAAGTAGTCTTGATTTTTAGGAAGTCATTGAAATATATAAATTGTACTGAGTCACATGTCTAATAATTCTCTTACTGTCATTAAGCTTTCTAGTAGTACTAGGAAGAAAATGTAGAAATAAGGATTTAATTTTCGTTTGCCCTGATTCTTCATCTTTCCTGTTTACATTCACTTTCCCCTTCCACTTTCCTTATCCATCTTGTCTTTCTCCTCTTCTCCAACCCTTCCCCTTATGTATCCCTTAGCCTGTTTATGTATTCAAAACATGTTCTTCTTAGGAAAAAAAAAAAAAAAAAAGAAAAAGAAAAAGAAATCTGCTTAAAGGCAAGCAAAGAAAATAAAAACACAACAAAACTAAACTGAAGACAGCTTGAGAAGGCATGGGAAGGGGAGCATCTGCCATAATACTACAAGCAGGAGGAGTTAGTGCCTCATTTATTGTCAGAATACAGCTTATGGACAGCATGGTACATTGTCATCCGAACATGGTGTTAATTAAAGGAAACAATCTATTTTCTAAAATGGTAATTTTTAAGGAATTGAGAAATCTACAATTTGCTTTTTTTTTTTTTTCCTTTACCATGCTGAGAATCAGGGAGAAATTCAGAACTCTGTGCAGTCTTTAGTAACATTTGCTAATTAACAGCTTCATATTTGCCATGAATGAACATCTTCAGCTCTTTGTTTTCCATATTTATCTGAAAAACATGTCATGCGCATTTGGCTTCACCTTGTAAGTTTCCTATTAGATAAGTACTTAATAAAAGAGTGATTATTCAAACACAAATAGTTGCATATAGTTTTATAGGATATTTTTCTCATGCAGTTCATCAGGATCCCATCTGAATGAATCACACCAATAAATAAGATGTAAACAATATTTCTGAGAAGATCTTGCCAACATTAAGAAAAAATATATTAGTGCTACTATTAAAGCAAATATATGTTTATTATATTCATGTGAAGCTTATTGGGCCTAGCAGAAGAAAATTCAAGACTCGTTCATTCAAAACACCACCAATATACCTTCCAGCGCACCTTCAACCCCAATAACCTCTGAGGGAGTGTTTGAAATTATGAGGAAGAGAATTACAGGGATAATTCAATAAATGTTATAAGAAATACATTAAATTCAATAAGAATACTAGATGTTGATATAAGATGGTTAATTTCTACTGGGGACAAATGGCAGAAAGACTTTATTAGTACATTATAGCTTGTGACTCACAAAGATCTTTACGGAATATTGAAGAACAAGCAGCTCCTGTGGGTCCTCACTGTCCATAGTCTTATTTTAAGAAATGCTGAGCTCAACATAAAACTGAATCTAGCGATCAACTTTTTATTATCTCAAGTTTTCAAGAGTCCCCTCACTTTCCTTTCATAGAAGTTCTCTTTATACTTTCTTGTAACACCTAGCTGTTCTGATATGCCTGCTGTACCATCATATTTAGCTGGACTAACTCTTGCCATCATTGTTATCACATTCAGGCAATGTATTTCTGGCATATGTGTGGAACATCCAACTGGTGTTTTTCAGGGCTCTGATATTCCATGTTACTAAGTTCTACAGAGAGCTTTACATTCAGCTGACACTATTGCTCAGGAAATGGAACACTCCCTTTTTCACTTCCAGAATATTTGTTTGCTTTTTTTTTTTTTTCCATTTGCCTTTAAGAAAGAAACTGAGTACTATTTCAGAAATAGATTACTGTGTATCTTTGTATAAGCCTTAAATCTGCTTTCCTGAGAACTCTGATATGTTCTGTAAAAGGTATATTTTGTGTCCTATTTACGCTTGTAACTTTAGCTCACACTGTATAAATTAGAAGACAGACTGTAAAAGACTGAGTGCAAACTTCAGAATGTTTTTTCCTCTTTTTCTTTTTTTTTTTTTCCCCTCAAAGCTGAGTTCATCTTTAAAGTGTCTTTTTTTTCATCTTTATCTTCGGGCAGTAGTGCTTATTAGAATATTAGGTCAATCTTCTTATAAACATGCCGTGTCATTTAAACCTTTCTTTTTTCTTTTCCTTGCTGGAAATCTCACTGTTATCATTTTCTGTTGAGTAATTATTATAGATGTATTATTAAAGACCAGTCCTGAATTTTCCACTAATAAGATGCCCGGTCAAACCAAAAGAAATGGTGTTTGTGTTTTCCTTACCCATCCTCCATTGTGGGACATAATCCCATGGAAGCAATGTATGACAAAAAGACTGAAAAGCAGTTTTTATAGTTTATTACATAAAGTTTATTTGATAAACAACTTATAATCTTATTAATATCATAATATTTTAGGTGATAACTTGGTTCTAACACAAGACATTTCTTTTAACAACCAATTCTCACTTTTTCATATAGTGTTCCTTACAATCTTATTCTTTCCCAAACATTTTCTAGTCTATGACCAGTTTTTTTTTAAACAATTGCTAAATCTTCTGACACCGATCAGAGAAACACAAGACTTTGTTCTTGCCCCTGCAGTCTCCCAGAACCTTGTGTGGCTGAGACTTCTTTCTCAGTGATGGGCAAGCCTTTGTTTCTCTTTGCTTTTTCAGTGATCTTTACTCTGAGATATGGAAACCCTTGATCAATCCCTTAGTCTGAAATGTCATCAAGAATGTCTCAGAAAGAAGCAGATATCTTCATCCAATTACACTATCTGTATACATCTGTCATTTATTAAGTGTTTGTATATCTTAGGAAAAAGCAAGCCCTAACCTTGCTTTGACTGTGTTTTCATAAAAGATTTAAATAAAGATGGTATGAAGTTGCTTTTCTCAGAAAAAACTATGTTCATCTAACACTCTGATTTATTATCTCCAAACTTGCATAGCATAAGGGAATGTAATGACAGACAAACGATCTAAATAAATAATAAATACACCTCCTACTTTAGATGACTCAACATCTGGTACATTTACATGAAGAAAACATCATAATTTTTATAAGAATCTCTGTTTAGTCACTGTAACTAATGTTTAGAATCTAAACAGAATGATATCTTTAAGCTCAGCTATTATCTTACATTCTCCAAGGAATAGCACTGCAAAGGGAGCATGACAGCATGCTTGGTTTACCCCTGCAAAGGAAACTTGATCACATGTCTTTACCTGTCAGATATGCAACTTCTTATTGACATGTACCATATGGAAATTTATGTATGTTTTAGGACCTAATACTGTCAAATCAGTCTCACTATGAAATAAAAACTTATTTTCTATGTTAAGTAACTTATTAAGAGAAGATATAATAGGATATGATCTGAAAATACCTTCAATATCATTCTGCACAGATTATGATTTCTTGAAAGTGCTGTGATAAGTGGTTAAACAATATAATCCCACAAAATGAAAAGATTTAAAATGCTTAATCAGTTGCAGATGGAAATATTTGTAATCTTCTAAAAAAAAATACAAAAATCTGCCTCTAGAGTGAAGATTAAAGCACGGCCTAAAAGTAAAAAGGAAGTCACCAGCAAAAAACTATTTCTTTATGAAGAAACAATATGTTCTAGCATATTGTTTATTAGGGATTTCCTATAAATCATACAGTATGTGGGCTAATGTATACTGCTAAATGAATTTGCCTCTGCCTTGCTCTTCTGTGAGCTGTATTTTAAAGTTAGTCTTAAAATACATATAGCACACATCCATAGGTAAATCTAGACTTAAAAAGAAAAAAAAAATAAACCCAAAATTCCCCCAGATTTATTAAAGTCACAATGTTGTTTTATTCTTAAATGCAAACAAAAAAGAGGCAAGCAGACACAAATGAAGAACCAAAGTAGAACTCAGAAGGACGCAGTAGAGCTAAGCTTTCTTAGATGGCTGTCTGCCCCTGACAAAACACTGACATCCACAACTACTTTTTTCCAAGCACCTTTTCCCACTCTTGCACCTGAGATCCTTCCAGATAAAAGGCATGATTTTGATGTAAGCTTAATACAAGGGGGATGGATGACAATGATGACAACAACAAGCAACATCCCTTCCAAAACGTATAAATGCATTCACAAACTATAGAAAATAACTGTTTCTTTTAGAATACAGCTTTGTCTTCACATTTCTCTGATGCTCACACTAGCAATCGCATACTCCCCCTTAACAAAATATCTCTTGTAGTCCATGTACATTACTAAACATATCAGAACCATTTAGATAATTACTCAGCTGTTAAGGTCATCATTCAAAAATGCATTTGATATAGATTAATCAAAGCTTAAATCATAAATACTCCTCTGTGTATCTTAAAAGCATAGGCAAGTTTGTCTTGACAAAACTACTGATCTTAAAAGATACCTTAAAACAGCTTTCTATAGATTGTGCAGAATTTATGTACATTACTTCCTGATTTTATTTTACTCTAATGAAGCATAATTAATGATATGAATGTGTTTCCCTGTTAACCCTGGGATACTACAGGTCTTATAATTCTGTAATGATATTAACCTTTTCTCCATCATGTAGTATTTACCCATGTCATTTTTTCTTTATTCTACTAATGTGATTACTGCTTTCTCACTCAATTACGAAAAGAGACTAAATTACTAAAATCAATATGTTAATTTTTAAAAAACTGTTGAGAAAGGTAATTTTAATGTATATCACCCAAAATAAACCCCAAAAAACCCTTAGAACCTAATACTATTTGCAGCATACAGAATCTAGTCCATTAACTGGTATTATCACCAAGTTAAACAGATTTTTATTAATTTACATTCTATAAAAGAAATTCCAAAGCATAAAATTCTGAATGCATACTTAAAGAAAAATCCTCTATTTTCACCAGAATCTGGAAAAATTAAAGATGACTACTAGGAAAACTTTTGTAGCAAGTTCTCCAGCTCTCTATAAGGGTGAATTCTCAATATGGACTGATAAAGAAGTAACAAATTTTTTTCCTACAGTTTCTCTTTACTCAACCATAATTTTATAGGTGAATGAGGGAAAAATACATATTTTTTAATGGAAAATACATTACATACTTTCTTTGTCTTCTTTTCCTATTGGCAGTTAACAGAGAATCTGTAATAAATGTACTCGGTGTTCTTAATCTGTGGCAGAGGAGTTGTAAGAAATTATATTACTCTATAATATTATCAGGAAATCTATGGTTTTGTGGTTTTAATTTTTTTTCCCTGACCTTGTAGAAACACCTGTGTTATAAGCTAATTATTTTGTTTAGGTTGAGCATTTACAGTCCAACTACATTTCTGCTTCACTTTGTCAAGTTACAGTGGGTTGCTATTCTGACAGGAAGTAATCATGAAATTAAAGAGTTGTTTCTTTGATTTCCATGACCAGTAGCAGGCCAAGTAATTTCATTTATGTGGTAACATACAAGAGCTATAAGCTTTCATAAAAGAAGTTACACAGTATTGGCATTTTTTTCTATGCAAGAGTTGCTTTTATTTAAACAGTTTCAAATGTATAAAATAATACCATTTTTCTCTCTCAGCTCCAAATACATCCACAGACAAAGTAAACAGACCCACAGAAATGTAAATCCACCAAAAGTAATGAGAAAGTATCTAGAACATTTAATGGGATCACGTTATTGCAAATGTAGAAGCAGGTCAAGTTAAATGTGCACAGACCTAGTGGAATTAATAGGTTTAAGGAGATTTACATTATCCAACATTTCTAGCCATGGATCTTTCTTAGCTTTTTAAGATTCCTGTTCTATATCAAAGAAATACATGCAGTTCTCTCTTGAAAGAGAATGAATAAGGGACAGGGAGAAAAAGAAAATAATCATCATAAACTATTTTAAGTTAGAATCACCGAAATAATATAAAAATAATGAATACCCAGAAAATGTTTGAGAATAATACCCAGTAAGCGAAGGCATTTTTCAGACAGCAGGTTTACCTGAGAAGAAATTACAAAGAACAACGTTCCCAAATTAGTCAAGTATATGCTGTTGACACAAAAGGAATCGCTTCTGAAACATATATACTTTTACATGCCTTTTACTGCAGGAAAAATGTTAACATAGGGAAAGGGTAATGTAGATTACCATCCTGCTCCTGTATCAATACAATTATTAATACATTATTATTGACACTTTCACAAATAGAAATATTTCAAATGTAGAAAAAAATCTTCATTATTTTGTCATAAGCATTCTAAACTTCAAGAGAGGCTGGACATCAAGCTAGGTCTAGCTTTATATGCCCCTGGATCTTGTGGGACATGTAAGAATGTAAATCAATTTTGCAGTGTACATTCCTCTTGTAGAACCCTTGTTTTGTAACACTGACAGATGGTGACTTGGCTCCCCATGGTCTTTGCAGAAAGCTTGTTGTGGGTTGGTACCTCAACAGATGAGAGCAAAATACCCCTGAGTACTGTATGTTTGGGGTAATTTTCTAATGGTTTCCCCAAAAGCATTTTAATTAAAAACCCCAAAAATGTTCCTCATGGGCCTAGGGGCCACTCAGGTGAGAAGAAACATGGGCCCTAATTCTGCTTTTTATTATATTTTTGTATGTTCTTTGACCTCAAAGCAGTTTCTTATACAAGGATCAAGGGTGTAATTTAACATTATCAGAAACAGAAGAAGATTTAAGTCTTCATTAAGTTCTCCAGTCACTAAATGTGCCTGGAAAACTTTATGTGTTAAGAACTTCAATTAAAATAAAGATAAAATAAAATAATTCATTTCATAAACACTTCAATGACTTGGTCTAATGTGATACTTCTAAACATAAGGAATAAAAGTATTTTCATTTGTAACAAAAGCCCTGTTGATCTGATAAGATCAACCCCTTATCGAGATGCATGTGAGAATAACAGTGCAGTGACATTTTTATAGTCAGTCTTCAGATAATAACTTCTTGAAGCAGGAGATTATGCCATGATCAAGGGCCTTCAGTCCAGTGAAGGTTCAAGAGGAGTACATGAATGTTAAAAAGATAAAAGTAGGATATTGAAAGAAGGTGGGAAAAAAAGTGGAGAAAAGAGAAGAGTAGAGAGCCAGTAGAGTAACCAGAAGAGGGAAAGAGGATGACAGATTAAAAAAGTGATTGGAGCAACCTGGTGAAAGAAATACCAATACTAGCAGAGAAGAGGGGGAAAAAAAAAAAAGGTAGAAACACTGAGTTTATAAGAATTGCTACTCTGAAGAGAAATAGGATTAGGAAATTTTTTACTAAAACAAAAAAAAATAATAATACTGAATCTTCATCTTATGAGAACAAATCATCTGTGAGGCAACTATTATATATATATTTCTTACACAGGATATTAAATAAAAAGGAAGGATTTGAAAACTTGCTGTAAATTTAGTAACTGTTGAAAGGGATTGGAGAGAAAACAACGTGATTTATTTACTTCAAAGAGCACGGTATTTATTTTCATATCAAGTTACAGCTATCTATCACAAGATCTAGGCATGTTATTCATAATAGGTGGCCTTCTCCTTACTAATTTTCAAGGTTATAACCTGGAAATGTTTTGTGACCTCTTCTCAATGTTCATTTGCTAATTTTCAAGGTATGTTTTCTCAGAGAATTCTGGTCTTTATGGGGGGTTATTTTCATGCAGGCAGATCAAACTCTGGTCCCTCTAGCAACCTCTGTTTCTACTCATCCTCTTTGTTGGAGGAGATCAGTGTTTATAAACTGCCCATTACAGCATGCTGGTCAGCAAGAAAGGCGCATGAACATTTATGTTTATTAGTAAACTTTTTAACAGGGTAATAGCTAATATGATCTAAGCTTTAAGACTCTCCAGTGCCAGCTGGAGAATCAGAAAATGTGTATGAGGCTTTAATTAACTGTAAAATCTGAAGTGAACTGCATTGCATGATACCTGGGGATTTCAGTGAAGAACGTACATATGTTCTCTCTGCTAATTGAAGATGAGCTGCATTTTAAGGGATTACATCCCCTGAGGTCACAGAGCCAGAGAGAGCTGAAGATAGGAGAAGAATTTTAAAGGCCTAAAGTAAACTTTCTGTTAATGGTCTGCCCTTTGCAAGCAAAGTATATTAACAAAGTTTATCTTTAAGCTGATTTACTGCATGCTGTGTAAATTTATATGGAAATGGGAATGTGGTATAAAAAGGAAGTTTATACTTTTTCTTCCTAGACATAAAATATAAAATTTGAAAGGCTTATAGTTCTGTGGCAAAGCTCATACTTCATCTTTTTCATTAGCACTGAGATCTTTTTTTGTTCATTTCTTTTTAAGAAGCTATAGAAGCAGATTAAATGGAAAATAAATTAATCCTGGCTGTAAACTCTTCTACAACATAATGGTCAATTACAACACTCCAGTGTTGTACAGAATTGTCTCTTTGGAAGTTGCACAAAAGCCAGCAGGTTGATGGGGATTTCACCTTGCAGAAGGGGCAGATTACAGTGCCTTGTCCCAAAAGGGTTCTTAATGCTCTGTGCTGGTATTGGCTGGAGTAGAGTTAATTTTCTTCACAATAACGAGTACAGGGTTGTGTTTTGGATTTGGATAACACAGGATTAATAATTAGGCGATGATTTTGTTCCTGATGAGCTTTGAATGGTTATGATGATCAGGAGAGGACTAGAAGAAAGCAAATGTCATCCTCGTCTTCAAAAACAGACAAGGAGGGAACTACAGCCAGTCATTCTCATCTCAATCCCTGAAAAGGTGATCAAGTGCCTCATTCTGGATGCCATCTCTATCCACATGGATGGCAAGAAGTAGATGATCAGAAGCAGTCAGCATGGATTCACTAATGATAAATCATACTTGACCAACTTGGTTGTTTCCTACAATGAAATTACTACCTGAATATATGAGGGGAGAGCAGTGGATATTTTCTACCTCAGCTTCAGCAATACTTTTGACAGTGTCTCTCAGAACATTCTCACAGGCAAACTCAAGAAGTGTGAACTGGATGAATGGACAGGAAGTGGATTGAAACTGTCTGAACAGCAAGATCCCAGAGGGTTGTAATCACTGTCACAGGATCTAGGTGGAGGCCTGTCACTAGTGGTGTCCCCCAAGGTTCAATACTGGGCCCAGTATTGTTTAACATATTCACCAATGAGTTGGATGAGGGGGCAGAGGCCTCCTCAGCAAGTTCACTGATGGCACAAAGCTGGGACGAGTGGCTGAGACCCCAGGGAGCTGTGCAGCCCCTCAGAGGGACCCCAACAGGCTGGAGAGATGGACAGAGTGGAACCTTCTGAAATTCAGCAAAGGAAAATGCAGGGTCCTGCCCTGGGGAAAAACAACCCCAAACACCAGGACAGGCTGGGGGCCAGACTGCTGTAGAGCACCTCTGTGGGGAAGGACCTGTCCATGAGCCAGCAGTAGCCCCATAGCCGATGAGGCCAATGGTAACCTGGGATGCATTAGGAAGAGTGCTGTTGGCAGCAGTTTGAGGGAGGTGATCCTGCCCCTCTGCTCAGTGCTACTGTGTCCAGTTCTGAGCTCCTCAATACAAGAGAAGAAGCTCCTGGAGCAGGTCCAGAGGAGGGTGACAAAGATGATTAGGGGTGATGGGCATGAGGAAAGGTTGAGAGAGGGGCCTGTTCAGTCTCTAGAAGAGAGAGCTGAGAAGGGACGTCATCAATGTCTATCAATGTCTGAAGGGAGGGTGTCCAAAAGATGGACCCAGGCTCTGCTCTGAGGTGCTGAACAATAGAACAAGAAGCAGTGGGCAGAAACTAATGCACAGGAAGTTCCACCTGAATCTGAGGAAGAATTTCTTTACTGTGTGGGTGACCGAGCACTGAACAGACTGCCCAGGGAGGCTGTGGAGTCTCCCTCACTGGAGTTATTCAAAATACATTTCCACGTAATCCTATGTGATGACCCTGCTTGATCACAGAGGCTGGCATTACCCACTGCCATCCCTTCAAACCTTAATCCATCCTGTGATTCTGTGAATTCCACTGAAAAGCAAAGCCAGTATTGTGGATAGCAAAGCACTAGTTTGCAGGAAAAGAAAATATATGAAGGGGTTAGGAAAATGTGAGTAAGTGGAGATTAAATTGAATTGAATCTTCTTTCTTGATTAAGTGTATTATGACAAGGATATGAGGAGGAAGGAATTAGATGGAACAATCTAGAGACTATTTCTCCAGTGTTTCTTCAGTTAGGAGGGTGCTAGTAGTTGAGTGGATTTTTTGTCTGTGTCCATCTCTTTTTGCCAAAATCTGGTGTGCAGCTGAGAAGAATAACCACTGAATTTGGGTGGTCAACTGAGTCTATTATTGTCTTGGTTTGGAAAGACAGGTATCTGCCAGGGAAGCTGGGGTTTCCCTTAGAATGGACAATGTAAACCCCTCACCCCCCACCAAATTATAGTTTTGCAATTAAGGGCTTTCAGGCAAAGCTTTTGGGAATAGGAATAACAGTCCTTTACTAAGAATATTAACAGTACAAATGTAGTAAGAAACAAAACCACCCAACCAAACAAGCAAACAAACAAACAACAATTTTAGAGAACCCTGACAGAGTCAGGGCTACAACCTGACACCCTGTTGGTCAGGATGTTGGAAGCAGTCCAAAAGTGAGTCCTCCTGGAGTGGCAGATGTGGTTCTGGTGAGGCAAAGATGATCCTGTAGAAAACGGGTCCAGTGGTGGTGAGTAGGGTCCAGTGGATGGGAAAGGGTCTAGTGGGTGGGAAGGATCCAGTGGGTAAGAAGGGGTCCAGTCTTCCTCCCAGAAAATCGGGTGAAGCTAGCCGCTTTAGTGTCCCTATGTCTCAGTTTTATCCAGACAGGAATGCCTGGGCCCTCCCACAGTGCACCCCACCCCCCCTCCCCCGGCCAGGGGAAATGTGATGCATCTCAATAAGATGATGGAATGTGGCTGCATCGCTCTGGGGGCGGGGTATAGCCTGGGGGGGTGCTAATGGCCCATTATCAGAAGGCGTCTGGCCTCTCCCCCCTTGAGTTACAAGAGATAAAGAAAAACATCTCCTCAACTGCTTTTAACAAATGAAAATAGAATACACACCTTTTGGTTCCATAACCCAAGACAATTATACGGAAACGTGTTGTGGATATGTAACGTTTTGCAAGCTGCAGGCACTTCTAGTGCACAGTTGACCCAAGACGAGTGTGTATTTAGCATGGTGAGTGGCTGCAGTCATCAGGGCATTGCTCAGTGTGCAGCAATTTTTGGAACACTATAGTCAAAATCACATGCCCATTTGAGACACAACTTCCATGTATTTTCTAGGTGGAAACTGAATAGAATACAGACTAATAACTGAGTAAGATAAATGAATAAAGTAAGGATAAATCTTTATTCACAATTCATTGTGAAAATAAGTACCTAATAATTACTGCACCTTCATTTATGTCAGCGAAATAATTGCATTTTTTCTTACAGTTGAAACAGAGTTTTGGAAATGATGTAGAAAATATTGCCTATATAATCTAAAGTAATATGTGGCTGCTGGAAAAAGAAGCAGCTTTTTAAGTTATAGCCACTCCCCATATTACCTGCTATTTCAAGTGGTGCTATACTAAAAAAGAAAAGATTGAGGAAAAATGAAGAAACTGAGTGTCTCTTTTCAGCACATAAAATACTGAATACAATCTGAAAAATAAACTGCTTACGTTTTCTTTGTACAAAATATGAGAGAAATAGAAGATGAACACATAAAGCAGGTCATATAATATTTAGCACAAGAACCCCTGGGGTGGTTAATGAGCTGATTTCTGTTAACTTTAGCAATACTATACTAGCACAGGATCTGGTCCTTAACTTATAAACTCATATTTCTTGCATTCCTAATTATAAATCAGAAAGAAAAACAATATGTCAAGCACACTACATGCACTCTATACATTGCTGCTTTTATAAACAGGGAAGAGTCACAACAATTCCCATCCACCTTTGTTCTAGACTTCCTTACAGACGTTGAAAATTTGATGTCATTAGTGTTTATTTGAAATTATATTTTTTTGCTTATAGTGCTATTGCTATTTACCTTTTTCCTGTATAATTGTGGCTTGAAAGACAAAACCTGTGATAAGTAAAACTTACTGTTAAAATTATGGTATCTTTTCTTTTTAAAATTTATTTAAATAAAAACATCTGACACCTGCTGACTAGCTTGCCATTTAATTACATCTTTTATGTAAGTCTTACCTCTGGAGAGTGATCAAGAGAGGTTTGTAAGTTCAAGTGAGGCTTCCATGGCAAGGATGTATAGCATGCAGCACCTGGGCTTCTGCCTGATTGAAATCCCTGACTATGTAGAGACACGAAGCTCTTTTGAAGCTGAAATCAAAAGGTCATTCAATGATCAAGGTGTGTGTCCATCTTCCCTCAAGTAACAGAACAGTAAGATCTCCTAGGGAGGTCTCCTCTGTCTTTTGTTCTCTTCTACCTTTGAACCATTCACAGGGACCTATCTGCCCTTCTGAGTTACAGAATAAATGTCTTGTACTTTTCAGACATGCAGGGGTTTTGGTATGCAGCTTGCAGGGCCAGGAATGCTAGACACTGCTGTACTAGACATGGAGTTTGGCAGTTGCTGAACTTGAGAGAATTTTTCATTCTTTGCATCTCATTTGGGGAAGGCAGGATATCCTTGAGCATCAATGATTCTGTCAGAAAACAAGGGCATATTTACATATCATTTGCATACTGTAAATAGTTGTGCGCTCCTCATGGATCTTGCATTAAAAACGCATATTGTCTGAAATAAAGTGCCAAACAGAAAAAAAAATTGCTCAAGTTTCATTAAAAAGATGAATTTGAATTACGTGTTGTTAAGCTAAACAGTGTTCTACAATCAAAAAATATATTTCTCTAAGTATTTAGATTATGACACTTATAATAAGCAGTTAAACTTTTCAGGCACTGAGAGAGCATAATGCTTGGCAACTTCTAGATCCTAGAACAAGGTTAAAAATTAAAAAATCCTACAAGGAATTTTATTAAAGCAAACAAAAAAACAAAACAGAAATATAATTTATAATCCATATAATTGTTTTTCTGTACATGTTCCAGTTTTATGGACTCATATGCATTTCAGCAATTCTAAAGGTGTAACAAAAAAGATTTAGTGCTGGAGAAAACAAAAAGTGGTGTCAGGACTGGTAGTTTTAAAGGTGGAAGAGAGTTGAGGACAAGAATTTGGAAGAAAAACAGAAGAATAGCAATCCATATTTCAAAGCTGAACTCAGTTCTGACAAGAACAGGCAAGAGAGCTATTATTGGGAGGGATAAGTAGATTCATACCGGGTAGGACACTGAAGGTGGCTGCTCTAGGTAAGGTGAGACCCTCTGTTAATGTACAACTTGTTATCCTTAGCTTCCTGACAGCCCCAGATGTTTGACATCTTGTATTTCTCTTTTCTGATCTCCTTTGGTGGCTAGCACACTTAAGACAGTTAAAATTTCTCCTCATATTTTTCTTTTTTCTCTTTTTTTTTCCTTTTTAAACCCAGGAAAAGCTCAAGTGTGGCCCTCTTCCTCTGAAAAGGATCTCTGTGCTCTTGATCCAGTCCCACTCCATCTTCCTGCTGAGATTAGTGACTTTTCTGTAAGGGCACCTCTTTTCTTCACTTCTTTCATCTTCTTTGCACCTTTCACCCATTTTCTTTGCAATTCCTAAGAAAGAAAAAGAAGGGGCTGAGTAAAGAGGCTAAACAAAATGATCTTATGACACTAGCTCTTCTTCAAAAGACTGAGATTTGAATTCCATGATTTTTGGAAAGTACAGAGCCATCTACTGATTTTTTTTTTTTTTAATGGCAATATTATTGTCTGAGTATCTGAATAAAATCAAGGAGAAACATCTGTTGTTCTCTGAGACAGCAGAGTGAGAGGCAATTGGTTTTCAGAGTAATATATATAATATTCTGCCCAATTCTGAGCTGCTGCTGCTTCTGAAGGCTTACCATGGCCATATCAAACAAAAGCAATTGCTAATTGTTTTTAGCTATTTGCAACTTTTTTCTTCCATGTGCATGCATTTTTAATTCCACAATCTTATTCTATTCTTACTCACTAAATAGTAACACATTTTACCTGTGTTTGTTCTAGAAAGAAGATGCCATACTTTGGAATATATCTTGTGCAGCTCCAATGCTGCAAGCACTCCCTAGTACTGCCAACAGCAAGGACATAATGCTCATTTCTTACAGTATTGTTGTATCTGAGATTTGTCATCAGCTCTAATTTACATTCTTGCCTGAATATATCTTTGGAAAAGGTGACTTTTTTTTTTTTTTTCTGCTCATATTGTATTGTCAGATTACAATGATTACCTGTATTCTAGAGATTGTGACATGTCACATGAAACAAATACATTTTATTTCCTCTCCTTGTTCAGCCCTTAAGCACAATCTACTCTCCACCAAGTAGAAAAAGGAAGTTTTCACACAGTTGGGGTTTGCTCACTAAAAAAACATTGAGATAAATTTGAGGTAGAACAAAGCTTCTCCACTGTCATTACAAAACAGTTGACAGTTCAAAATTCTGCAATGTATGCTGATAACAGGCTACATTTTAGTCTACTCTCTAAACAAAGTAGAAAACAGAAATACGCTAAAAAATGAGTAGTGAATATTATCTGCTATCACTGTGAGGCTATTGCACTGAGCAAGCAAAGCATGGACCCTTGATTATAGAGGTTGATTGAGACATTTTTCAGCTTTGTTTGCATGTGAAACATATCTTGTTTTTTTCAAAGTGACTGAAAAAGGAGAAAAAACAAATTGAAAATTCAAAAACCTCATGGGATATTTTTGAGAAAGCTTCTGTATATGACATGCAACTATAATGGACACAGCAGCAATAGAAAAAGAAGGTCGTGAACAGAAAGCAAGTGGTTTTGTATTTATAATGTATGGATGATATGCATGTCTGAAGAGTTGATTAGACTACATAATGTAGCTGTTGCACAAGCAGCTAGAATTTAAATATATGATTATATAAATCTGAAAGTGAACAACTATAAAAAAAATCATCTCTGTGATGATTTCATTAAAATGAAATGTGTAGGTTTATTTATAACAATCAAACCAAGCCCAGAGTATTTATACTCCACGGAGTTTCTTTTTCCTTGTCCTTGAGACCTGGCTACTGTCCACTCGCTCCCTCCTCCTCTTTCACACATCCTCTGTGAGACACTGATCTTTGTCTTTCTCATGTCTTCTGCTCTTGACTTCCTACAATCCCTCACAAGCTTGTCTTCATGAGCAAACCTGCTTGCTTCCCAGGAAAATTACAACTTCCTTCAAAGCAGAAGTCATTCCATAATAGCCACAGAGTCAGTGATAAAATTGGCTGGGACTTCTGAAGACTGTCTAATCCAGCTCAGGACAGAGTCCAGTTGACTTTTGAATCTCTCCAAAGATGGAAACTTCACAGTCACACAGAATAACCTGTGTGTGACCACTCTACAAACTAATTTTCTCATGTTTAAAGGAACTTCTTGTATTTCAGTTTGTGATTATTGTCAGGCAGTACCACTGTAAAGAGCCTGGCTGCTTATTTTTTAATCAGATACTTTTAAATATTGATAAAGTTGCCATGCCATAAAACATCATTACCGTAAATGAACTATAACACAATGGGAACCAGAGGGAAAAACTGAGAATCAAATAGAGAGGCGATAAAACACTGGATTTGGTTGTTGGGATTTTTGTTTGTGGAGGTGTCTTGGTTTGGAAAGACAGGTATCTGCCAGGGAAAATTGGGGTTTCCTTTAGAATGGGGAATGTAAACCCCTCACCTCCCGCCAAATTATAATTTTGCAATTAAGGGCTTTCAGGCAAAGATTTGGGAATAGGAATAACAGTTCTTTACTA
>VWYO01009532.1:387211-413495 GCA_013400275.1 Rhadina sibilatrix | reverse complement strand
AATGCCCTACCTGGTTTTTACAGTTGGCCCATTATCAGAAGGCATCCGCCCCTCTTCCCCCTTGAGTTACAAGAGATAAAGAAAAACATCTCCCCAACTGCTTTTAAGAAATGAAATAGAATACACATCCCTGGTTCCACAACCCAAGACAGGAGGGGTTTTTTTGTTTGGTTTGGTTTTTTGTTGTAGTTGTTGGGTTTGGGTTTTTTTTGTTTTGTTTTGTTTTGTTTTGGGGGGGGTGTTGTTGGGATTTTTTTTTCCTCGTCCTTTAAAACACGCAGATAAAAGACCTTATTTGAAAAATTCAAATATAAATTATTACTTCACTGTCACTAAATATGCCTTCACTGGCAGCCATCTGTCCTCTCAGAGAAATCCTTTCCATAAAGCTTTTTACTTCCTGATAAAAATCAGTTATAAAACCTACCTGTATTACAAACCTCCAGCTAGAATTTCTAGAAAGGCTCCTTCACTTTAGAAGGCACAGACCTACTGCTTATATACAAAGAGAGATTGTATGTTGGACCCTGGTAGCATATAATATAATAGCCCATGTTTAAACTCTCTGATTAATGTAGTACCAGTAGTGTCAGTTAGCCATTCCCTCAGTCATAACGTCCTTGGATAACTGAGGAACAGATAGTTCATGTTTCTGTAGGCCTCTCCTTCCTTAGTTCAGACACATCCAAAGATATTTACTGTTTATCACATAGTGGGGCATGAATGCTGATCTTCAGCTGCTACTTTTTCTGAACCTGTGACTCAACATAAACTGCAGGATTATGACCATGAGCACTGAGCAACAGTTTCACAGAATGAAAAGCTTGTTATTCCATTTGTAATTTGATATGCCAACAAGCAAAATAAGCCAATTATTTCTCAATTTTATATGTAAAACTCTTACAAAAGAAGTATTCAATGTGAGCATTTCTGTTGCTAAGGCATAAACACTTATATCAATATCACCAATATTTGTAGTTATGGACAACACATTAAAAGATAATTAAAAAGTCCCGAAAGCAAAAGACTGGGTTGGTGACTAAAGCCTACAAGAGGGTTTTTTTAATCAGACTATAGAGATATTAATCTTTGATTATTTAATCTCCCATCTATCTTAGTTTTACTTCAGTCTGAGGAAGTATTTTCTGGCAAAAAATCTGTGGACGTCAAAGATGCTGTGAATGTTTAATTTACAAAACTGGAAAAGAGTTTCACGTATATACAAAGGTAAACTCAGCTATACAAATTCAGCTGGAAGAAACCAATTTTGCAAAAGCTAATACTGAACAGAGATATGATGATATTATATAAATTCTTGAGGCCTCCATAACTATTCCAAATGCAATAGAAATGCGAATTTAAGATGGTTCCAGGTGCATGGTTCTGTTTTCAGACATGATCAGCTGATTACTCATCATCATCTGTTGCAAGCCAGCTGTCAGCTCACAGAGAGAGTATTGAAGTCAGTTTGGCTGAGCAAACAGAGTTATTTCTGAACTGAATGTCAATTGGTTTCCAAAGCAGTGAAAGTAATGAAAATGGTGATGTCAGTACCAGCAATCAAGCTGCACAGAGAAGGTTTATTTCCTTGACCTAAATCATATTAAACCACAGCTTTGATTAACAATGAGGCTTCCACTTACATATTAGGACAAAATTATATTCTTGGTAGATCAGAAAGAGAGGGGAATTGGTTTAAAAAAAAAAAAAAAGAGTGTAATGACTTCATTTGTCTACTTTTATTGAAAAGAGAAAAAGGCGTTACCACATTAAATTCAATATTTATTTTACTTTTTTTTCCCCCCTTATGGTTGTCACAGTAAAGCACAAGGCTGCTAAAACATAAGTATTTTAGAATACCTCAGCAGATAGAGGTACATGAGTGTAACGAAATATGTGTTCTGTAAGTTCTGATTCATTTGGACACATATGCCTGTAGATCCCATTTGAGAATGACAGCTCTAGTGCTTTGTTCAGGAAATGCTGACTAAACTGCAAATGTACAGAGTAATTGTATGTTACTTATATAATAGGTAATTCCATCAATCACATTCATATTTGTCATTTCCAGAATAGCTGCAGGTTGTCTGGAGTTGCTGTTAATTTCTCAGGTGCAAGTTTGGAAGTTCCAGGTGGAGACAGAAAGTTCTCAAAACCTGGATGAACAGAGGAATGTGTCAGGCAACTAAACTAGCCCTTTTGAGTTTTGGGTAACCATGAGCAACATTGAAAGAAATACAAAAGCAGCAAGTCTACTCGCGCTCTTAAGAAAGCATGAACTAAGTAATGAAAAGAGTGTGAAAACTTAAATCTGTATGGGACTATTTAAGAATGAATTTCAGATTGAAAACCATATGAAATTAGTGTCTCCACACAAAACAAGAACAACAACAACAAAAACATACCAAATCAAAACAAAAAGTCTTGACAAAGACTTGAAAATAATTGCTTAATTTCTTAATTTCCTAATTTTGAGGAAACCTCATGATACAGTTGGAGTAATGATTTTTTTTCAATCTGTAGTAGGACTGATAGCTCTACAATATTCATCTAATACACTTCTTTGCCATTGAAAAAGCAGAATATTTATTTATCTTACACGTTCAAGGAGATGAAAAAAAAAAAAAAGAAAAAAGCATTCATATCAGAAAGGATCTACTACAGATAAACTATTATTAACCCTCTCCTGGTGCACTGAAAATCTACCAACACTGGTTAGACTTCGAAATAGCATAAAATGCAAAAAATATAAGTGCTACTAAATGTACTTAAAAAAAAAAAAATCTCCAAACAGTATTCACTTAGATTAAACAACCATCTGGCCGTCTTCTTAATCACCTGACCTAATTGCAAGATGGTCATTTAGCATGTGTTTCAAAGTGATATTCAGGTAGATGAGGTCACCAAGAAAAGCATCTGTTTCATATCACAAATAATAATTAAACAATTAAAGCAGTGAGGTACCTCTGGGATTTGTGTGGAGTCTCTGGTTAAAATTCCACAAACTAAATCAAGGTATGATTACACTTAATTTTTATGCCTCTGAAGAAGCTTAATTGCTTTCTGGCTACTGTTGAATCATTCCTGCAGAATCCCTACAGACCGCTTAGCCAAAACAAATATTTTTCACTAGTCTATTGCCATGGACACAAGAAGCAATGGCTTGCTTTAGGGACTAGAAAGAAAAAAAACAAATTGCATGGATACCTAAATACCTAATGGGGAAAAGTACTTGAAAGTTCTTTGCTTACTTCTGATAATTTCACCTATGGTTGTTATCCTGCTGCGCAGATGAGTAAATATACAGTGAGAAATGGCAACAAGTAACTACTAAAAACATTTGCCATGTTAAATTTCAGATAATTGTTCCGGCAATTAAAAAAAATATTAATTGACTCTGGGGTTTTTGTTTCTGTTTTTTGTTTGTTTGTTTGTTTGTTTTGTGGTTGTTTGTTTGTTTGTGGTGGTTTTTTGTTGTGTGTTTTTTTTTTTTTTTTTTTTTTTTTTTTTTTTTTTTTTTTTTTTTTTTTTTTTTTTTTTTTTTTTTCTTTTCTTGTTTGGTTGGTTTTTGGTTTTGGTTTTGTTTTTTGGGGTTTTTTTTAGACCAGAAGGGAGATCTTTCATTTTTGCCTCAAACAGTTGTAAAATGGCTGTAAAAAAAAAGTAAAATGAAATTAATACTGAAAAGCAAAGTAGATTGATTTTGATTTTATCTTGATTTTTGTTTTGTTCAAATGCACAACAGAGAAAGTTTTAGCTAACTTTATGTAGCATCTGGATGCCAATAAAAGTGCATTTTTAAATTAAAATTATGCCTCAATGGATATAAATTACTTATAACAAATAATTAAGAAAATAAAAATAAGATATATTAAATTTGCTATTTGGTGTAAGTCTTGGTTTTCATGGCTCTGTGTCTTTTTACAGTCTGCAGGATTTACTTCTGGGAAAAGCACAGGAACATTCACAATAGGCATCTATAGTTGAACTTAGGTGAAGTTGTTTCTCTGACAATCAGAATGCAAGCAAAACTTTAGTCATAGGAATTCAGGGATTTCAGATTTCACTCAGTATTGCATCAATATGGACATTTTAATATAGCATGTATTTCAGTGGTATGGGTATACTATTAAATTCTGTTGGTCTAATAAATTTTGTGGTAGAAAAGTTCCACAAAATAATTATGTGCTGCAAGCACACAATTTTTTAAAAAGTTCTGAAGCATGAATTTAGCTGAAATGGTTTACTCTTACTATTCTAGGAGACCAAGATTCCATTTATGTTCTTGAAATTGTCTATTTTTTTTTTGCTTCTTTCCTGTCCTGTTTCAAATCAAACTATTCAGTCATTTTATTTGCTTTTTATATGGCAGTCTTTATCAAGCCTCTGATACAATCATCTTATTTCTATTATTTGAATACATATATTTAAGTTTCACAATAAAACTCAGTATTCTGAGTGGGAATATGCTATTGTTTTCTATGTTATACATTATGTAAGCAGTATTCAGACCTGTTTATTTATTTATTCTTCATTTTAACTTCTATCTATTATTTGTTAATCCTTCTGTGGTTCATTTCCACAACTGGAGAGTGTAAAACTATTTTTTGCTGAGCAATATAGACAGGAACACTGATAATTCTTTTGATATATTTAAAATTTAATATATGAATGTCAATTTTTTTCTCTTAGTGGATGCTTTCTTGCATTTATGAACAGAAAAATTCACATGCCAGCATTTTCCCATTTCTCCAGCTTTACTGGACATGGTAATATCTTCTTGTTTCTATTAAATGGAAGCATACCAGCCAGTTCTCATTAGAGAAGTAAATTTCATGATAATTTTCTGCTGATGACGTTGAATTATAGCATACATATATTATGTCTGAATTTATTTGTACTCTTTCGTATCAGTGAAAGGACTGCAGCCACCTACATCACTATAGGACTCTGAGTAAGCTCAAGGACTCTGTATATTTCCTCTGTCTGTTGGCATTTTGTTCTCTACTTTGCTAGATGGTTTTGAAACTAGAGTTTTTTCCTTTTTATTATTTGCAGAAATAAAAATGAGGTAGAAAACAAAGAATGATTTTGGAATGATAAAAATAAATTCTTCCACCTTATTAAGGGCCTTTCCAAGGATAAAATGGCATGTTGGTTTTCAGCTTTCCCACTGAGCTTATGAATGTTTAACAAGATAAGCACATAATTTTGGATACCATTGCTCAAGGAAGAAAATTTCAGGTACCAACCATGTAATCAAATCAATTTTTTTTTTTCTATAGTTCTCCTTTCATTTGAACCATGTTAATATGACCAGTGAGTGAGTAATATAAAAAGTAGATATTCTTGAAATTGCTACTGAGGGCACAGGAAACTGCAATAAATTCAGAAATCAAGATGGTTTAGAATTTGTATGTTTTCTTAAAATTTACCATGGGAAGATTTTTTTAAATTATATTATTATTATTTATAAATATGGTTTACTATTTTAGTTTTATATTTTATATAATTATTATATTTCTAATTTTTTTTAATTTACCAGTTATTTAGAGTTGTTTAGGTGGTAGGCATATCATGGAACTAACTTATACTGAGAAGATAACATGTATCTTTAGAAGATTCACTGTTCCAGGCTATGAGAATAAAAAGGGTATATGCTATCTTCAGTCTTGAAAATCTTTACATTGCCAGGAAATAAATAGATTTTATCTATTGGGAATAAAGTCAAGATTCTATTTTATCTAGGTTTCCATTTCACCTGTCATTTCTCAGATTTGTTATATTTTTCTCAACAAAAAAGTGCCCATTAGTCCTTTGGGAGTGCTGGGATAAAGCAGGTGAGTGTTGGTGTTCAGACAGTTCATCCCCTGGAGTCTGAAGGCCTGTGTCTTCTCATTCCACACTGCATGTGCAAGACACCAGGCAATTGTTGCCATGGTTACAGTGCTACTCACGGGCTCCATTTTTCTGAATATTTTCTGCCCACGGTTTGTAGTAGTAAGTGGACGATGACTGCTGTCGGTGTTTAGGCAAGAAAACAAATAGCAGACAGCATTATGTTGCTATGTAAAGTATATTTCAAGTATGTCTACTACTTTGAAGAAAAACATTTAGTAATTTAATGCAGTCACTTAGCCATTCAGAGCTATTTTTTCCATCTTTGGAGACATCCCACTAAATGAAGTATAAATTTCCACTCACTGTCCAAAACAAAACACGGAAGGTAGATCCCCATGGATACTCTAGAGCAAAAAGTTAATACAACACTGGGTTTAGCTACATCATGGTTTGAACATGGAAAACTTACTTTTTTTTTGACCTTATTTCTTTTTTTATTGAAGGTTATTTTATCTGGGTAGATGTGGAACAGGCTTAAGCTAGACCCAGCAAATCAAGCAGAAGGGTTTGGTGGATATCATCAGGCTTTGTAGCAATGTCAAAGATCAGAGAAATCAGTACTTGTTTATTCTAGTTTGGGTAGGTAGACAGTTTTCCATACTGAGGCACACAACCTTGACAGAGCAGCTAACAGGCCGGGAACCTGCAAGTGAAGTATGCATGGACTGTCTCCAGTCCTACATACTAAGCCCCTGGATATATTTTCTTGATATTATATTTAAAACTATGGACACACATTAACGTTAGCATCTTAGACACCATGCAGTGAAGGATAAAGTCTTAAAATGTTAGCATAAACCTAAATAACAGAACTTCTGCATCAGTAAATCTGTCAAATACATATAAATTTAAGTGGAATTGTACAAGTGAAAAGGTGTATTTGTTGTACAAGCTGTCATATAAACTCATATTTTCTAATGTAATTTATTTAACCTATATGTAATCCTCTTAGTTCTCACTGTGGATGCTTCCCTTTTATTATTTTTGTTCTCAAAGCTGGAACAAACTAAATTCCTATGTCTACTTCTTCTTTCCTTTGGACTGAGAAAAGGAACTGCCTTATTTCAGAGGTATACTATTACATTTTAAAATATATATTTCCTTCTCTGAGTGCTTTATGCAGAAAAGCTGAGCCTGCGGGATAAGAACCAGATGGAAAAAAAAAGTTTGGTAAGCTGTTCCTCCCTTAGCATTCAGTAGATATTCAGACAATTTTGATGAATTTGCAAAGCTGTAGGGAATAACATATATTATGATGTAAATGCCATCAATATGACATATGCTTAAAGTTCTGTGTATAAATAAATAAAACATATTGAAAAGCCTGCTGCTTACCCCAGCTGTTTATTTCTCATAGTGTATAAATGCCAGAGGAAAAAAGCAAAAAACTCAAAACCAAACCAAACAAACCACAACTTGTTTTCGCAGTGTTTTCATATTGAGTTTTGAGTCATAAAGCAATTAGTAATCTTAAATCAAGATTCCTAGCTGCATTCAGGTCAAGCCCTATGTGTGATTTTTTTTCATTTTTGTTGAAAAAATGTGAAACTCTTTACATTAAACTGACAAAAAAACTATATCTTCTTTGAAAATTGCAACCTGACTGGAAGAAAATATATTTGGCCAGGATCTTTTAAGGAATTCCTGATAATTCATGGGTCCGTGTATATGGGTATTCAATACTTTATTAGGGTCAATGCAAAAACCTCTAGATGACAACCACAAGTNAAATAACAGAACTTCTGCATCAGTAAATCTGTCAAATACATATAAATTTAAGTGGAATTGTACAAGTGAAAAGGTGTATTTGTTGTACAAGCTGTCATATAAACTCATATTTTCTAATGTAATTTATTTAACCTATATGTAATCCTCTTAGTTCTCACTGTGGATGCTTCCCTTTTATTATTTTTGTTCTCAAAGCTGGAACAAACTAAATTCCTATGTCTACTTCTTCTTTCCTTTGGACTGAGAAAAGGAACTGCCTTATTTCAGAGGTATACTATTACATTTTAAAATATATATTTCCTTCTCTGAGTGCTTTATGCAGAAAAGCTGAGCCTGCGGGATAAGAACCAGATGGAAAAAAAAAGTTTGGTAAGCTGTTCCTCCCTTAGCATTCAGTAGATATTCAGACAATTTTGATGAATTTGCAAAGCTGTAGGGAATAACATATATTATGATGTAAATGCCATCAATATGACATATGCTTAAAGTTCTGTGTATAAATAAATAAAACATATTGAAAAGCCTGCTGCTTACCCCAGCTGTTTATTTCTCATAGTGTATAAATGCCAGAGGAAAAAAGCAAAAAACTCAAAACCAAACCAAACAAACCACAACTTGTTTTCGCAGTGTTTTCATATTGAGTTTTGAGTCATAAAGCAATTAGTAATCTTAAATCAAGATTCCTAGCTGCATTCAGGTCAAGCCCTATGTGTGATTTTTTTTCATTTTTGTTGAAAAAATGTGAAACTCTTTACATTAAACTGACAAAAAAACTATATCTTCTTTGAAAATTGCAACCTGACTGGAAGAAAATATATTTGGCCAGGATCTTTTAAGGAATTCCTGATAATTCATGGGTCCGTGTATATGGGTATTCAATACTTTATTAGGGTCAATGCAAAAACCTCTAGATGACAACCACAAGTTCTCCATCAGTTCTGAAACATCAATTTACTTTNTAAAAAAAAAGTATCTTTATTTTCACAGGGATTTTAAGAACCAGATTTATTTTGGTGAACTGAGTTGATGCCTGACTTAACTCCCCAACAAAATTCCCCTTGCATTGAACCAAGTCTTTCTCAATCAAAATATGCAGAGCCTAGCTTTTGTGTTTTTTGGCTATGCATCCGAATCACACAAATAAGAAAAATGATAAACCAAATGTATAGGATTTATACTATTTTCCAAAGAGTTAAATACTTAATTTCCTCTGATTCACTGCCAGAGATGTCCAGTAAATATCCTATTCACACAATTAGGAGTAGACTTATATTTGCAATAGACTGTGAAAATCTAAACAAATTCTTAATTCTCAATCTATGATTATTAGTTTTATTCTTTGAATAACCAGGATGAACAAATTTAGACCCCACTTCTGTGAAAATACGTAATGTAATGGTTTGGTTAGGTTTTGAAACTTCTGCATCTATGGAAACTCCCAATCATAACCATTCCCCTAAAAAATTGCCTTTAAAATAAAACTAAAAATGATAGAACAAAAATACAGCCAAGACAGTAAGTTCTGCAATGGCTGCTGCTAAAATTCCAGTGTCAGAATGATGGTTCTTATTGCCTTTTGATAATACATTCATCATAGGGAATAATGCAGCAGAGTTGAAGGGTAAGTCATGGCTTACCTTTTCTTGGGGCTATGTGTATTCACTTACAATTAGTAAGCATCAATCTTTACATTTCAAAAAATTTAATATAAAGTGAAGATAATACTTTCATTACTGCAAGGTTTCTTCGAGGAATTAATATCCTTGTCCATAATTAATGAGTTTCAGAAAACATTAAATGGAACATTTAAAGCTTCCATTTTATAAAGGGGCTACAGTTTTCTTTGCTGTTCGATAGATTTTGTTATTCATTGGCTTGCTGTCATCTGATCCCAAAACAGAGCCATAGGTCTGTGTGCATAGTGAAAAGAAATAATTAATTTTCATTAAAAATTTAGTTTACATTTACATCTCTAGAGCAAACATTAATCTAGGCAATAGGTCAGTTAATATGTGGAGGGTACATTTCATGCTTGCTTCATGAGACGTAACATTGGGAGAACTGGTTTGGGTTTTTGTTTTTGTTGGTAAAGTTGGAATTTGCAGAGTGAAAAGAAGTTATTTTTATCTTGTAAATCATCCATATTGAAAGGGTTTACTTTCATCCTCATCAGTTTCTTATTTTTCTGCCACTACTCCTTTCCTGCAAATTGTGTATTTGAAATTTAAGAAGCAGATGAAAAAGTTCTAGTTCTTCTATTTTGAAATGTAGTTATTGTAATTTATGTATTTTCCATGTATGGAAAGACAGATATCTGTCAGGGAAAGCTGGAGCTTCCCTTGGAATGGAAAATGCAAACCCCTCCTTCCAAACTATTAGAATTTTGCAGCTAAGAACTTTCAGACAAAGATATAGGAATAGGAATACCAGCTCTTTACTAAGAATAATAAAACCACAAATGTAGTAGTACAGGAAAAAAAAAAAAGGCAAACAAACAAACAAAAAAAATCCTAGAAACCCTGACAGAGTCAGAATATGACCTGACACTCCATTGGTCATGATGTTGGGAGCAGTCCCAATAAGCCCTCCTGGAGTGACAGATGTGGTTCTGTCGGAGTAGAGATGATCCTGTAGAAAGGGTCCAGAGGTGGTGAGATGTGTCTAGTCTTCCTCCGGGAATCCAGTGGAAAACAGGCTGCCTTGGTGCTTCGAATCTCAGTTTTTATCCAGGTAGGAATGCTTGGCTCCCCTCACTGGGTGGAGCATCTCCATAAGATGATGTCATCTTATCAGTCACTATTAAGTGAGCCTTAATAGTCTGTTAACAGATGACATCCCCCTAGAGGGAGAATGGGTCATGGAAGAGATAAGAACACTGCCCTACCTGGTTTTAACAGGTGACCCATTAACAGCTGGCCCCCTCCCCCCTGGAGTTATGAGGAAAGGATTATACAAGAGACAGAGAAAAACACACCCCCAACCAGTTTCAGCAGATGGCAAATAGAATAGACACTTTTGGTTACATATTACAACCCAAGACACTCCACGAAATAAAATCATTATTCTAATTTCTTAATCTTTCAAGGAATTTGAGCTCCATATAGATTTCCAGGAGAAAATATTAAGTTCTTTGCATGAAAACTGAGGGTTCAATGCTTTTCAGCAAAGAAGAGAGACCATGCTGCCTAGAATCTGTGAGTTAATGCCTAATTTCTTCATGGCTGATTGCTTTCAGAAAAAGATTTGATGCGACTGACCCTTTTCTTCCCCAGTAAAATACTACATTATTAGTTCTTCATTGCAACCAGATGTATGTGCCTAGAGCTACCTTGATCACTTTGTTTATTTTTAAGTTTTCTCTTTCTTCTTTGATCATCTTTACAGTGATATACTCATTAGTACTATACTGCTGTGATGGTTAGGGGAAAGGAGCAAGTAGTAGATGAGAAGAAGAAATGGGAAATGGGTTTGTTTAGGGCAGAGGTGATGTGACTAGGCAGGAGAGCGTTGGCTTGCTACAATCAACTACTGTAATGGGCTGCCATAAAGAAGAAAACAACAGACGTCAGGTATTAGTTGTAAATAGCAAATTGCAAAGAGATGTAGGTATTGGGTTTGCATAGTAGGTTTTGGTGGGGAGGAGGGGAACACAGGGCTGTCTTCTGTGGGGTGCTGCCTCAGGGTGCCCCTGTGTACAATGAAGGCAATGCCAGTGGCTCCAGTCTGGACCCTCTGCTGGCCAAGGTAGAATCAGTCATTGTCAGTGGTGGTGCCTCTGTGATGACACACGTAAGAAGGGAAAACAAATCTGTGCAATAAACTACATCTGGAGAGAGGAGTATGTGTGAGAAAAACCCCTGCAGACACCAAAGTGCAGAAGGAGGCGGAGGAGGTCCTCCAGGCAGTGGAGCAGAGATTCCCCTGCAGCTCACAGTGCAGATCATGGAGTAGCAGATGTGCCCCTGCAGCCCGTGGAGGTTCATGGCAGAGCAGAGATCCACCCGCAGCCCATAGAAGGCTCTCACATTGCAGCAAGTGGATGCCTGAAGGGGGCTGTGACCCTGTGGCAAGCCTTTGTTGGAGCAGGCTCCTGGCAGGACCTGTGGTCCCTTAGAGAGAGGAACCCTTGTTGGAGCAGGTTTCCTAGCAGGTCCTGTGACCCTGCAGGGACTCACACTGAAGGAGGTTGTGCCTGAAGGATTGCACATCATGGAAGGGACCAACACTGGAGTAGTTCGGGATGACTTGCAGCCCATGGGAAGGATCAGTGTTGGAGAAGTCTCTGGGAGGCTGTCTCAAATGGAAGGAACCCCATGCCAGAGCAGAGGGAGATTGAGGTATGGCCCCATGAAGAGGAAGGAGCAGCAGATATATAGTACAATGAGCTGACCACAACCCTCATTTCCTGTCTCACTGCACCTCTCAGAGGAAGAAAGTAAATAATTTGGAATAAAGTTGAGCCTGGGATGAAGGAGGGTGAAGGGAAGATTAGGTTGTATTTCTCATTGTCCTATTTTGGTTTGATTGGTAATAACTTAAAATATTTTTGTCCTAATTCACAGACGCAGAATCATTCAGATTGGAAAGGACCTTTAAGGTCCTAAAGCCTAATTGTTAATCCAGCCCTGTCAAGTCCATCACTAAACCATGTCCCTAAGTGACCCATCTAAATGTTTTTTCCATATCTTCAGGGATGGTAACTCCACCACTAGACAACACTTTTGGTTATTATCCTTCCTAATATTAAATCTAAACCTCCTCTGGCACAACTTGAGGCCATCTCCTCTTATTCTAACATTTGTTACTAGAAAGACATGATGGGTGTGCATCTCCCTGCAAACTCATTTCAGGCAGTTTTAGAAAGTGAGTCTGTTTTGCCCATGACAGCAACTGATGAGGGACCTCTCCTTGCCCTTATCTTGATCCATGAGCCTTTCATTATAGTTTTCTCCCCTGTTCAGATTGATAGAGCAGCTTTCTTAAACACCTAGTGCCCAGTCAGGGTCAAGAAGCCAAAGCACCGCAACAAGCCATAAAACAGACACCATGAAAGTGGTTAAGGACTGGGACAAGAGCCCAGAAAGACCATGAAATCTCAAACCTTGAACCTTTTTGTATTTCAACTGAGGAGAGTCTTCAACAATCCAAGCTAACTTTGAAGCTAGCATTGCTTTGAACAGGGGATAGATTAGGTGGTCCAGAGGTAGCTTCTGACATAGCTTATGCTGTGATGTCGTATTTGAAGGAATTCAAAATTCTTATTTGCAGAATTTGTCACAGATTGGATTTCTGAGCATTGCCATCATGTGAACATATAACAATCCTGGCAATCTTCTGTGGCAAATACATAAATAAATAAAAGTGTGTGTGTGTGTGTATATATATATATATATATATATATGTAATTAAATAAGCCTTCTTTACAAAGAAAAATAAATTCTATTTATTTTGTATTGAATGGCCAGCAGAGACACTCTTTTGCAGAATGGAATTTCAATGTTTCTGTAAATAAAGGACAAAACAACCAGTTTTGTCCAGTGTGGGTGTCAGTGAGGGTGAACGCTACATGATGTTTTAATTTGGAGTCTAAGGCTTTAGAACCAGATCACCATGGAGACACATGAACCCTCATTCTGGAAGAAGGAAGGAAACAAAAGGAAGAGGCAGAGTTTTCCCCTTTGGTTAGAAGTGCAACTTCATAGTCATGGCCTCTTTTCAAGCTCTAGTGATGCTTCATATTGGAGTCTCAGAGCAGCTTGTATTATTTTCTCTCAAATGATGATTGAAAAGAATTTGTCCCAAATGATGATTGAGAATATTTGTCCCAAAACCAATCTATGTCACATAAGGGTGATTCCAGTTGCACTAATGTATTAAGAGTTGAATCTCCCTAACTAACAGTTTTTTACCACCTGGGACCACACATGAGCTGTACCAAATTCAGGATGAAAGTTGGTATAGGTTCATATTTAAGAGATTACAATTACAATCCTTTCCTTCCTGCCTTCTTGATGTAATAGGTAACAATTTATATTCATGTCAGCCTACAACTAAAATCTTACAGCTCTTGGTGAATTCTGTCAGCATGTCTCCTGAAATGGTGAAGAGAAACTGAGTACTTTGATATCTCAGATAAGACATGTCAAATTCTCCTAGCTACTTATAAACATTTGCATGTTTCTTGTATCTGTTTTACAAGCAGCTACCATTCATTTTGTCTATAGAACATGTCAATTGATGACAATGTTTTAATTCTCTTCTACTGAGGGAGAAATGTTTAGAGATACAGAAATTACAAACTAGATATTTCAAGAGAGAATAATAAAATGCTAGCCTTGTTTAGAGAAGAATCAGCAGCACAGGATGTTTTCTTTTAGAAATCTTTGACAAATGCCTTGTAACCATAGAAATGATTTTGGAGACAGCAGGAGTAGCTAAAATAGATTAAATTAATGTGCTAGGCTCACTTTCTCACAGCATGCTTCACTGTAATTGATTATACTATAGCGAAACTTAAATCACTAATATCTGTGAAGATAGAAGAAAATTAATATTTAATAATCTCTTTTGTTCAGTTGCAACAAATTAATCTATTGGAATAAGCTATTATTTGCAATAAACATTTAAAGATTTTTTTTCTTAACTGGAGCACTTTTTTGTGGAACCTGTAAGTATGAAAATAATAACAAAAAATAATGTAACAGATGAAAAAATAATTAATTATGTAAACTTGTTTTCGTTATTTACTTATAAGCATTCAGTAATATATTTGATTTGAAAAATAGATGTCCCCTGACTAATAATTTACACTTTATCTTGCAGCTGCACAGGCTCTTTAAATAGGTTGGTTTTAGAAGAAACAAATCCTGAAACCAATACCTATTTGTGTTATAATAGGAGAGAATTAGTCAACAAAAACCTGTAATTGTGATTAATACCTATAGATGAGCAAAAATTTATGATTCCAGAGAATACAGGAGACATTATTTGGAGGTAGTCTTAATAGAATAAATTCATGTGTCCCATGCTATAATTAGAGTTGGAATAATCAATAAAAGAAATCATTTTGACAGGGTAGATCTAGTGTCCAATAATAAAAAGAAAATTGGAACACAACGTTGGAAAACCTGAGTAGCTGATAAATGTAAAAAGGAATTCCAGTAAAATATATATTACCAGGAACATGATGTAAACAGAGGAAAGAAAGCAATTTAATACTAGAGAAAAATCAGGTTGATGTTATTACTTCTCAGAAGACTATTTTTTATCTTCCACTTTACATTCTTCCAACTAATTGCTCACAAATTTAAGGTATTTTTTTCCAGGAGATATTGTTTTCTTCTTGATTTGTCAGTGTAATATCAAGGGAATGATAAGACAGACAGGAGCAAGCAGATGAACAACAAACACATGCTTTGTCAGATTCCTTTAATTTCTTATTCTTTTTGTTTATTTAACAATGCCCATACCCCCCCACACACCCCCCACACATACCTCAGGTTCACTTTACACAAGAATTCTAACTCTTTTGAAAGATATAGAAGGTATTTGTTTACAACAATTCTACTTTCACGCAATTATGTATAGCCAAGTAAGGATTTCTGCTAAGAGCTGTCCACTTAGAAATGGTTAAACAATATCCAGATGATTAAACAAATACTACATATAAAAGCTGCCACCATTTCACTAAATTAGCAGTTGTACCTGTTTAATTATAAATTAAATAATTCTAGTTTATTTCCCAAAGCCTTTCTTTTTTTATTACAATTTATTTTTTTTCCTAGAAATAGCTCAATAACATAACTCAAATTTTTTATTTTTCTTTCTATTCTGTTGAAAAAAATAAAAAATTGAAACATTTATTTACTAATTTGATTTATCTGTTTTTGAAAAATAAAGAATTATTTATATCATGTACCACATAGGCCTTGTAAAATTGTAGAAAAGGTCATCTTCATGATGGAAACATTTTAATGCATGTAGAATTCTCATTGTGTGTGGATGTAACTGCTTTCAACAGATGAAATAAGATACACATTTTTGGTTCCATAACCCAAGACAGCATAATTCTCTGCAGATATGTTCTATTTTCTGTTCTCTTCTTCAAGTACATTTAGTCTATCTCTAGATCAGGACATCTAGANAAAAAAAAAAAAAAAAATTGTTCATCTAAATAAGGATAATATTCCCTTAAGGAAAGCAGAACATATTCCAGATAAAAGTTGAAGAAAATGGAATCATTTTTGTGATAGAAAGAGGATATGCTGTAGAAGTCACCAGAGACATCAAAGTTTTCAATAAACTATTTCAGAAATTGGATTAATAAAGGCCTGAGATTCTGAAGAAAAATATTTTTTACCATAGAGATGGTTCTGTTTGATTGAACAGATTACAAGTTAGGGAGAGTATTCATTCCTTACACTACCATTTAAATATTTTATAATATAAAAAGCTAAGATGGCATCAAGAAGAGGATTCCATTTCTTTGGATGGGCAAATGAGTTGTTGAAAATATTGAAATTCAGCTTGAGGGTTTTTTTTGGTTCTGGTAGAATCACTAAGAAAGACCTGAAAAATCAATATTATAACCACTCAAAAGTCAGAGTAGATAAAGAAGATATAAAATGTCAAAGAAAACATGAAACATAGGCATGAAATACAATAGTCCTAACATTATGGGAATTTAAATGAAGGGAAAGAGTGGAAGAGGACACAATAAGTCTTAAGGTCCTGCTTAAGGTTCCTACACTGTTGTTTTCAAAAAGGATATGCTCCACTTACAGAAGTTAATTACATAACTGAGGAAAGTAAAGTGGAGTTGTTGATGTGTACAGCATAAGAACATGGAATAATCCTGCAGACACCTTGCCTTTCTGGTGCTGCTGCAGCCATTCAGACTCCAGATAATATTATCAGTAAAATTCTCACTGAATACTTCTTGCAGGACTTTTGGGAAAAAAACAAAACAAAACAAAACTAGTCAGCTACAGAGAAATAAGCAGATATGAGTACATGCCATAGACTCATCTGAGAGCAGCCACCATACTTACCTAAACGTATGACCTTCTACAGGAAATCAAAAACACGGCAAATCAGAAGGTAGATAGATACTGACAAGATTTTAGTAAGTGAAACACAAATACCTAAATGTGTAACATATCTGGTTCTGTCTATTTTTAATTGGCAAACACTGAAAAAACTCATACAATCCAACACAGTGAAAAACCATTCGATTCCTCTCTGTGGATTTCTTATGGAAGTTCAAAAATAACAAGTTTGATATTTGGGAACAAAGTTTCTATCCTCTCAGCCACCATTCCATTTTTCTGGCAACAAGTGAAATTATAATAAAATTTAATGAGATTGCTCGTGACGAATATTGGTTACATATAAGAAATGGAAGAGAAGAAAGAAGAGAGGTATTTACTCACATTCACTGTAACTGAGGACTAATTTAGTTTCTAATAAGCTGATATAGCTCTAAAATCAGCTTGTAGATAGTATTGTTGGGAAAAGTTCCTTCATCTTTATTATTTCAGATGGGGACTCCTTTGTGCCTAAGGTCTGTAAGAATGGCAGTCATTCTAGAATTTCAGAAATTGTTTGAGGACATAAAGGGAAATTGCAAGGGCTAGCCATGCAAGAGACCAAACTACCACTGTTGTAGAACAACAGGCATATATTAAGCTGTCTTTCAGAATGATTCTGTTCAGTTCCACGTATCATTTTTGTAATACCGTGTGTCTTTACCATGTCCTTAGTGCAAAAGGTATGAAAAAGTTTCAAGAGAAATGTTTTTCAAAGATTTGAAGTACTGACTAAGAACTGCTGCAATTCAGATTTATGAAAGGGCTTATAAGGTGTCCAGTGAGTTGAGTGGCAGTACTTTGTGCAAAGACTCTTTTTGATTTATCTAGGTCTGTTGAATGTATTTAAAAGGTTGGAATTTAAAACAATAATCAAATTAAAAATCCTGTGGGAAATTGAATTGCATGCAGAGAAGAACCCCTGTAGTACAAATTAAATTGACTCCCATTATACAAATAAGGTAGATAGTTTAGAAATTTGTGTCTGCATGAAATTTCAAGGAGTTAATTATAGGTCAGAAAGTGAGGAAAATAGAGATAATTTACTCATGCTGAGAAAATAATATTCTATTTTAGCAAATAAAACCCAAAATAATAGGGGACAGACTTTTCTTTGTGCTCCTTGAACAATATTGTTCTATTAATTTCTATGTCCTTCAAAGGGAGATATTTTTGTGGTTGCTTCTCAAAGTAAAGCATTAAATATTCAAATAAGAAATAAAGAAGAGAAGAGAAAACCAAGAAAATGCTATGTAACAAAATAAACTCAGGTCCTGAAGTGGAGATGACTGATTATTGAGAAGTATTTATGCTGTAAATATACAGAGATTCACTAATTTTGGTTTCGAGGGAGACTATTTCTTGAGGAGGAACAAATAAGATCCCAACACTTCATCTTTTGCCTACACAAAAATGGTGGGTTTTGTTTACACCTTTACATTTACCAAAAGAGTTGAAAAGCAATGCAATAAAAGCTGGACTGACAACTTGAGAAGGAAATTGTCATTCTTCTGGTAAATATCAGAACTGAGAAGAGTCTGATTTCTCCTTTCACATTTATTTGCAGGGATGGCGACAAGCTGGGTTTTTTTGGTGTGTATTTCTGCCATCTGAAAGGATTGCAGGCATTAGTTTGTCGTTACTAGTGATTGCAGTCAGGTCCTGGCAGCATTTAGACGTGTGTTCAGAAGGCACAGCTCGTAACCTTATTCTGTCACTCATTGACCTGCAGTTGCAGGCGGTGTGAACCAAACAGGGTTCTGTCATTAGTGGTGAGTGTCTTATTGTTTTAGGCAGTGTTTTATAGCATCAAAGAATGGGGGGCAAGGGGGAAGCCTCTCACTGTTTCTGGTGCTAAAAGGTTTAGAATGTTAATACTTACGCATTTTGAAAAGTTCATAGTTCTCAGAGAAATTTCAAGAAAATTGATAAAAAATTTCAGTGGACTGAAAGCAAGGGGTTGGATTTTTATGCACTACCCACACAATATGTTGAGTTTCAGCTTAAGAAAAGTCAATCAAAACAATAGAGATAAGTTTTCCATATATGAAAAGTTGGCATATTTCCACTTGAAGATAAAGGTCATACATGTTGGGCTATGTCTTTCAGTTAATCAGACTGACTCATCATTGTTTACCAGAGAAGAAAAGTAAAATATAAGCCTGAAGAACACTTCCCTCCTTTCAAAATTACTGGAAAATTAGTATACTGGATAAAATGCTTGAAGTCAATGAAAAAATACTGTGTACTATTATTGAAACTGCCTTTGAGAATGCTTTTTTTAATTCACCATCACTCCTTAAGCTGAATGAATACCTATGGTACATGAGGATATGTGGAAGTCATTATGATTTAAAACGCCTTTTACTGCTCTTGGGGGATGAAGATTTTAAAGTCAGCATATGCCATTAGGTATCTCTGTGTAAACCTTTGATAATTTATAGTCAGGTTTAGTTTCACGTGGTCAGAGTTAAGTAAAGTGGAAAGTGGACATCAGGAGAAGGGAAGAAGGGAGTGTGAGATCTCAGCTTATTACAGGCTAGAACATAGATGGACTGTCCAATAGCTAGAATCAGAGCTCTGAAGTATTCTTGGGTTCCTTCTTTTTATATTCAATGTTAAGGTACTGATTTAATATTCTTTAAATATTTTGAGAGTACTTTTGGAACATTTGTGACAAATAGTCTGACTGTCTTTACAGTTTTTCAATACGGTTTCTATATACACTGTAAATTATCAAGGAATTCTTCAAAACTTCTAGAAAACAATACACACTTTCTAATGGAAAATTTCTTCTTAAACCATGTAGTGAATATTTTTTTCATCAAGAACAGTTTCCATAATTCAAAAAGTGAAAAACTTCAGTAGTTTGACACATCTGGGTGATGCTCTGCAACTAAGTTTGAGTGGAAAATATGAATGTAAGTCTTCATTTTGAAGAGTAGATTATGTTCCTTTTAATGAAGGGGGAAAGAATATTAATTATATAAACAAAGAAAAAAAGACATTTCTGTTTCAGTGGTGATCTGTGGAAGGTACAGGCTATTATCTGTAAACTCTAAACAAAAATGTGAAAATGGCTGTAAATCCTGCCTTTTGCACCCAGCTCTCTCCAGCTTCTCATAAAAATAAGGTTTTTACCTTGACACAATATTGACATAAAAATAAATGAGATATTATATGCATAAATTTATTTGTATACATTTAATCCTAGTTTATCTTTAACACATTATCTTTCTCTTACAATAAATTACAACTCAAATTGAAAATAGTCTCTATATTCCTTCTACTGTGAAGTTAAACACTGAATAGAAAAAAAAGAAAAGAGAAAATAATTACTCTTCTCTGTAATATTTTAGTCTTTCTGAATTAACTATGAGATGTAAACAGAATAAATCAGCTTTTATCTTACAAAAATGTAGCTCCTCTAAAGGTATGTGACATTAAAAATGCATGGTTTTGTTAATATTAAGGAAAATAATGTTTTGGTTTTGTTTTCCTTCCTGGTACTCATAATCATTACACATTTTCTAACTTCTTAGCTGAGATAATCAATTATTCTATAAATTCTAGAACTTTACTACTTTGGCACAGATAGTCAAATGTCCATCACAGAGAATTGAACTAGCCCAAACATCAGGGGAAATTTGGCAATTGGAATGTTGGCTTGGCTCCAAGATGGAGTTGAAAACTGAAATTTTAAGATATATTCTAAAAAGAAAACAAAAACATTAAAACAATTGCTTTACACATATAAAATATGAATACTTATATAAAATATTAATATAATTTAAGAAATTTATTATAACAAGAAGTGAATTTGATTGCAGAAATGAAATTATACAACTTTATTAAACACATGAAAAGAAAAATGACACAATATTTAAAAAAACCCTTCTTGAGTAGATAACAGAGTACAATTTGAGTCACTAATGAAAACCTTTTTCAACTTTCTTGTGCAATCTTATTTTCAAATGGTCCTTTTCTGCTACAGGAAAAGTAAACCTTCTTTTCTGGTTATACACTTGGCTTCAGACCCAGCATTTCCTCAGAAGCCAGTCCCAGCGGGTGGCCTGCTCTTCCCCTTAAGCAGAAATTGACACTGCAGATTACCCCAACAAGTTATGAAGAGCAAACTCTCCAGCCTTGCTTCATTTCAACGGCCTGCTGACAACATTTTCTGTAAGTGAACAATAAAGACAGGAAACTTTTTGCCCCAGAGTGTTCCCTTTTGAAGCCTCCAAGGTCCCAACTGGGTGGCTTCCATTCCCCCAAGCATGACACTAATTTATACCACAGTTTCACCTCTCCCTTGTAGATATCCTCTTCAGGGCAAGAAGAGAATTTACCAGAAGAAAAAAAAGGTGATGAAGCCTGCTTTTATTTCTTAACTAAAGAAAATTGTAAGCAGAGTACAGATATGTCTCTCAGCAGAGTTTTCACAAAGCCCACCAAGATAGTATATCAGAATGAGAGAAGGGGCAAAATAAATCTGACCAGACTTTATCTTTGCTGAAAGAAAGAAGAAGCCTACACTTTTATCTATGTTAGGTGCATGTTTTCAAAGGGAAGTTCAGGGATTTAGTTGAAGAACTTCCATTAGCATCACTGGGAGATGAGAGACGTTTTCTTTCTGTTTTGAAAGCAGATGTCTCTGTGGTACGGGCACAGACACTTATAGAAATAGTCTCTCCCTCCTTCTCACTCACTCTCTTTTTAATATAATAATGATTGCTAAACAAACAGGCTTTTAATTATGATCAGCAAGGAAAATTTAGCTGGTCCCTTCAGGCAGTGAAAAATAGCATACAATGTTAATTAGGGTCAGAGTACACAGCTTTCACAATAGTAACTATTAAAAAGATGCTATAAAAAATTACCTCTTGAATTTATATTCTGCTAAAATTTACTGTAAAAGACAATATAGTAATTAAAGAATGGAACAGTATAAAAAGTAAAAATTAAAATATTTTAAGAATATCCTTTCTACACAGATGAAAGCTGTTTATATTGCAAATATCTCTTAATTAAAACCCAACATTTAATAATCATGTTAGATGAAGCTGCTCTTATTGGTATTTGCCAAGGGATAATTAACACTAACCTAGAAATGGATTTCTTTTTAGCCCTACTAACAACAACATAATGTGTCTCAAGCATGTAGATGGAAAGTTAATTTTGTTTGTCCCTCAAATGTAACTATAATATACATTTCTTTATTCCTGAGTATTTTGAGGGTTTACAGAAGAGGTTTTAAAGGCAATAACTCACTGATGATATTTCTTCACAGCTATCCTAGTCAATTAGGTCATTGTGACTTGGAGAGAGCAAATAGCTGGGATAATTCCATTTTTCTTGCATGTGAATGATGAGCTGAGGGAAGAGGCAAGGAATCAGCTCATCATTGGTATCTGCCAGGGGTTGCTTTCTTCCTGGTGACATAAGGTCTCATAAGCAGAAAGAGTGTGCAACACTTCATGCTGCATAAAAAATACCTGCCATGATGGAAATCTGAATGTCAGAATGTAAAGGGCTATTCCAGTAACTAGGAAGGACCTACAATACCAAAAAGATACTACAGTCTGGATAAAAGATTAAAAAGTAGAATTGTCATGTATAGGTGATTTACATAAACAGTGAGCTCTTACAAAAATTCAAAACATTGTAATGAGTGAATTTATTCCCTCTCTGACAAAGGAAGAACTGATTAACAGGACCATAGAAGAAAAAATAAGCTAAATGAGAAACTGGAATTGCAGCTGTACTTCCTGCAAAACCTTCTCAGAGCATTTCTGAGTTTCTAATATTAATGACACTAGGGATATTTTCAAAAATGTAACCAATCTGGAATACAAAGAACAAAATCAAAAATGTTTTAAAGAGTAATATTCACAGAAATACTCTTTCATACATTTCTCATTAAAAGACATTTACCATGTACTAAAACATGACACTGAACTTTGTTACATTTTCCAGCATAACCAATCATCTTTTTCTGAATTAAATAATTCTACATGACAAAAATAGCCAAGCAAAAAGATAATAAGCACTCAAGAGAGTGAATACTTCAAAAGCTAGAGAGAAAATTATCTCATAAAAGTCCAATCATGTGACAGGTGTAAATCGCTTTCTATCATCAACCTGGGGTTTAATTTCAAAAAGTATTTATGGCCATGCAGAGATTCAATTGTAAGGTTGAAACATTTAATCATACACTTGAGCTGGGATTTTTACTCCACAAAATACATTGACCATTTTCAGTTAACATTCAGTTCAGCCATTTCATCTTAATCCCACAAGGGTATCAAAGCTTCTTTAAGCAGACAAACAAACAAACAAACAAACAAGAGCACATATACAATTGTTGAATCCTAAGAATAAGACTTGTCAGCATTTTTTCAAATTTAAAACTCAAATTTTTCATTTGAAGTGTGCATTTGGGGAATGGTTTGTAGCTCTTTCTGATTAGAATATCGAAAAACTCTTACTCATTCACACTTTTTCTAACTAATATATTCTCTCACTAGAGACTTTAAGGACTTTGGCATCATTTCAAAGAGAAGAGTGAATGTACCCTTGAAAACCTAAAATCAAATACTGTTGAATGAGGAAGGCAGAAAGACAAGTTCAAAAGAAGGGAGGATTCAGGAAATTTGGTTTCAAAATATTCAAAGGAAGCATTAAGGTTTGCTATGAACTCAAACAAATGATCCAGAGTAAATATCTTTTACATATTAGCTTTACCTCCAGAAAGCTTAATATATTTGATTCTGTTTAGCTCAAACCCTGCTCAAGCTCACAGCATTTTTATTCTGTGTAGGAAAACCAGGGAAGCATTCCCTAAATTAGGTTGAATCCTGAGAATAGTTATTAAAAAAAAAAAAAATCTCAGTTTTGAAAATTTTAGCTTCTGCTTCTCTAGCTCTTTACTTCTGTTGTATACCTAAAGATTGAGATTCTAGTTTCTGTCACAAAAAACCTTCCTCCAGTTCTCTGTTGAATGAGAGAAGCAAGTGTGTCATGACATTTCTATAAATATGCCATGAGCTGCATGAGACAACCAAAGGATCTGCAGGGAGAAGAGAGTTGTGTTAATATGTATGGAAAGCCTCCTAAGTTTTATTTATTTATTTACTGTGAGCAGTGAGGAACAGGATTTTCTCTACCTCAAGAGAAAAAGGGTAATTTGCAAATTTTCATAAATTTGGTAAGATTTTTTGACATTCATGTAACTAAGAGACCTCTCATTTTATTTTATTTCTGTAGAGAACAGTAGTCTATCTCACAATGTCTACTTGGCTATAAAACAGACCCACGCAAATAAAAAAAAAAAAAAAAAAAAAGTTACAGGCAGTATTGTGAACATTCTACTGGTAATTCTGTCATCAGATAATCATCAGATAATTGCAAATTATTCTAATGTCTCCTCACTTCCTACCTTAAAAATACCAGTAGAAACACTAAAATGGAGCAGAGTGGCTATTTTTAGTTCAATATGATGGGTTTGGTGGCAAAAGCTGCAGATATTGCAAAGAATATTCCAGAAAACAGAATTAGATTGTCACCTCACTCTAAATTAAAGGGTAGAGAAATTTTATTCTAGAAAGGTGAGCTTTAGAGTCCGTTGTTGGTATTGCTATAGAATATACAGTGATGTATGTGAGAGTACAGAGGGAAATTAAATTCTGGTTCCACAGCTCTTTCATTAACTATAAAGGAAGGAAACAGGAGGTGATATTCCTACTTTGACTTGGTGTGGCCTTGTCTTGAGTACTGTGTATCGTTTTGGACACCACAATATAAGAAAGATATAAAGCTGTTAGAGAGAGTCCAAAGGAGGGCTACAAAGATGGTGAAGGGTCTGGAGTGGAAGCCATGTGAGGGATGGCTGAGGTCACTTGGTCTGCTCACCCTGGAGGAGACTGAGGGGAGAACTCACTGCAATCTACAACCTCCTCATGAGGTGAAGAGGAGGGGCAACTTCTGATCTCTTCTCTGTGGTGACCAGTGACAGGACGTGAGGGGATGGCCTGAAGTCGTATCAGGGGAGTTTTAAGCTGGATATTAGAAGAAGGGTCTTCACCCAGAGGGAACTTGAACAAGGCACTGAACAGGGTCCTCAGGGAAGTGGTCATGTTAGCAAGCCTGACATGGGCAACTGAGTATGGACAAGAGTATGGACAACCTTGTCATGCACACGGCGTGATTCTTGGGACTATCTTGTGCAGGGCAAGGAGTTGAACTTTGATGACCTCTGTAGGGCCTTTCCAACTTGTAATATTCTATGATTATTTGGAATATTTGTGTGTTCTGATACCTTCTTTTGTACAGTCATCCTTGATATCACTACTCTGAGTGCAGTATTTTTCTATTTCTTTATCAAAATCGTCTGTGTTAAAAAAAAAATACATCTTTATAGTTGCAGTGACATGCAAATGTGTGTTGTGACATATGGAAAATGAAACTAGTATTTACAAACATCTGAACTGACCTGAGAGACAGTGGACTGCAACATTTAAAAGAAATTTGCCACCATGTGCTTAAAAGTTTTGAGGAATCATCTCCAAATTATATGGGCAAATCTTTAAAATTCTTTGAGTAAAAATATCTCTTGACCATGCTAGGAACCCCACAGAGACCTGGATTTACAGATTGCCCTGATTTCCCAAGTGATGTATTTTGAAATATATGTACCTTTCTTTCTATAGTAAGAAAGATTTATATAGCTAATTGTGACTCTGAGTTCCCAACTAACAGCAAAGAACACAAAATCCCCTACCTGCTTCTAACCTGAGTGTATACTGTAATTCTAGCATGTTCCTATGCGTCATTTCTGAACTACATGGAGAAATCATATTAGCTCCTCCTGCTGGGAAAGCACTAGGATGTATCTCTAGCCCATGTGCATTTTTCATTAAAGGTATGATGGAGATGACAACATCAATCAGGGGAAGAAGCAACCAGAATCAAATGATTCCAGGCTCATGAGGAAATTTAGCTTACCCATGATGCACAATCCAACAAGACCATAGAAACAAAGTTCTTAAGAGCTTACACAAACCTGTAACAAAATTGTACTAAAACTAGTGCAGAGGCAAGATTGTCACAGGTAGTTCTTAGCTAGTAACTGCAAAGTATTATGACCTGAAATATCTGCTTTAGACTATTTTATATGACCCCGAATTGAGTGCTTTGAGGTAAAAGCCATAAATATTTCATTGTTTCTGGTTTCTCAGTCCATGTTTCTTTGGCAGAAACAAGACTTATGAATGAGAGATTTTATTTCATGAAAATTGTTTTAACTTAAGAGGAGAATTATTGATTAGGCTGAAGACGTATGGAGGGGTAATAGCAGAATATTTAGCAACACATGTGACATCTAATATCAAAATATCATTGGTGGGCTTACTACAGATGTATAAATAACTGAAGGTCAGCCTCTTTGTTAGATGTTCCCCTAGGTAAGAAATGTCACATTTACATTCTAATAACTGCATTAGACAGTCAAGTAATTGTAAGGAGGGAACCTCATTTGTACTTTATTGAGTATTTTCAAATCCTTTTCTAAA
>VWYO01009532.1:359605-382361 GCA_013400275.1 Rhadina sibilatrix | reverse complement strand
AAAAAAAAAAAAAGTTTTGGGGATTTTTGCTCCTAAATAAAAGTTTGTTTTGCACATCTCTTGAATACTGTTATCAGCTCTGGTCTAAGAATGGTTATAGGAGTTATAAAATATTTCAGGAGAGGACAAAAAAATATCATCATGGAATCATAAAATGGTTTGGGTTGAAAGACACCCAGAAGATTGTATTGTTCCAAGCCCATGCTGTGGGCAGAGACACCTTCCACTAGATCAGATTGCTCCAAGTTCCATCAAACCTGGCCTTGAACACTTCCTGGGATGGGACATCCACAGCTCCTTTGGGCCACTTTTGCTTTACCATCCTTGTGATAAATCTACCCTCCTTCTGTTAAAAGTCATTCCCTCTTGTCTTCTCACTATGTGATCTAGTGGAAAAAGTCCTTCTCCAGCTGCTATAAGGTGTCCCTGTATTCTTCTCCTCTCCAGGCTGAATAGCCCTAAATTTCCCAGCATGTCTTCACATGTGCTCCAGCTCTACAATGATCTTCATGGACCTCCTCTGACTTGCTGTAATTGGTCAACATCCTTCCTATTCTGGGTCTACAGAGCTGGGTGCAATACTCCAGGTGGGGTCTAAGAAGAACAGAATAGAGGAGAAGAACCACCTTCCTCTACCTGATGGCCATGTTTCCTTTGAGGAGGTCCAAGATACAGTTATCTTTCTGGGCTGCAAGTGTACATGTTGAGTTCTCATTCCTCAACATCCCAAGGTCTTTCTCCTCAGGGCTGCTCTCACTCCGTTCTTCTCCAATATTTTTGCTTGATGGGGAGAGGACTAACATTTACAAAATCAGAAACTGATCTACAGATTTAAAATGTCACAGTAAGACCAGAGGACAATGAAACTGATAGGAAATTGTTTTTAAACAATTGTTGAAAGCTTACCTAACAATAAGCAATCTTCTGAAACTAGTTCCAACAGTAAACTTTGGAGGTATGTAGCATCAGCAGGTTCAGCAATCATTCAAACAGCTTCATGGACAACAGGCCCATGAACAGGCTGTAAGAGACAAAGTCAGATATGTGCACTCTGATTTCTTATTCAATAGCTCAGGATGTTCAAGTTTGATGGGAAGGCTGTACACAGCCTTCAAGCTTGCATGCTCTCTGTGGTGACAACTACATACACAGCATGCATATACTAGTGATAACTTCTTTTGCCACTGCTAAAGATTTGATATTGAGCTTAATGGATCCTTTGTCCAACCCAGTGAGATACCTTCTGGGAGTTCTTCTTGCATAAGAATATTGGTAAAGAATGTTTTCCAATGTGTCAGACCTTCCTCAAGTAGACAGAAAAGGGAAATTTTAACTTGACAGTGAACAAAATTCTGATAAACAGTGCTAGTAATATCTACTTCTCCCTCCCCTCAATTTGTATTTGCACCTTTTTTGCATTTTTTTTTTGCATTCTCCATGACATCAGAAAATTACAAGAGGTGTAATCATCCAACATGGTTGCATCAACAACCATAAAAACATTCATCAGTAACAAGCAGAGAAGGAAAGCTCCTTCAACTTGAAAAGTTACCTAACAAGCTGGAGAACTTTAGGGGCATTTTAGAAATCCCTCTTACTGAAATAAACATAACATGGAGCTGATATTCAATAGATGTGAGTGTGAGAAATATATGTGCTAGCTAAAGTATTCTTTTTCATCTTTGAGTCATTTTACATCTACTATACTGTTGATGAGTGAAATGGCAACTGCTCTGGAAATGCCCATATGGGATGGGAAATAGCTTTTTCATTTTTATGATACAGAAAATAAGTTAATAAACACATTTTTGAAAACTATTCCTGCTTTTCAAAAGCAATGCACTTTAACAACAAATTTTAAACTGCAAATCATCATCATTGATTAAAGCACTAAATATGTTGTAAATATATAATCTGTGTATCTTATGCTGTAAGACTAACTTCCCTTACTTTCTGCTTCTTAGATATATTCACAAATAATCCTCGATGCTCTAAGTGAATGAGATTCAACTGTGACAAGAATATAAAGTAGCTTTGCACAAACAATTAGTCAGCATTGCCCAAGTTTTCACCTAAGTCATCCCAGAGAAAACTCAGGAAGCAGGCTGCTTTTTTCATTCCTGTGGTGTTTTGAATGCATTCATTTGCACAGAAGAGTATAATTCAAGGTGTCTTGCAGAACATAAAGAAGGAAAATAACACTTTTTAGACAAAGACTTTCCTTTAGCTATCCACAAGAATGGAACAGAAATCCAAATAAAACCTTTAATTTAGAGCAAGTTTTGCCATGAGCTTGGTGGAGGCGGTATATCAGGTCCTAGGATTATCAGCCAGTGGGAACAAGCACCTGAGGAAAAAAGATAATAAAGGTGAACTTGCAGTGAAAAAGGTACAAGCAGAAAGTTCTAGGAAAGCTTAAGATAGGATTTATGATTTCTTTCTCTTCAGATAAGCAAGCACAGTTTAAATGTCATTGTAGCATGACTAATGTGAGTGCATGTGTTCTATGGTGATAATGTTGTATCACCCACTTCAGGGGGTCCTGCTGAGATTTGGGTTGCTCCGAGGACAGCTATGAAAGTGGGAAGTAAACACTGAACATTTTTCCACTGTCTTGATCCTTTTACACTGTGATGAGCACTTGTTTGTATAAGCTATTTGAGCACAGCTAAGGAACTGCTTGGACAGTAGTGAGTGAAGATTTCAGGGAACCATTAACTGGCTCCAGGACAAGCCTCATTTTCACACCACCTCCTTCCTTTTTGTGGGATTGCATTAAGCATTAAGCATTAAGCTACCTTCATGAACTCAGTTTAGATGCCTAGACTGCAAAGTGAACTCATAAGAGATGCTCTTCAATAACACTACAATTTTAAAATGACAACCAAGTCTAATGTTAATGCTGTGGATGTAGGCTGAAAAGAAAGCAGTTTTTAAGAGATGTTTATTAGTCAAAGAAAAGTGAGAGTTTAAAACTTTATGCCTTTCCTCTTTATTTTGCCAGTGCTGCACTGAAATAAAATAAGTTTATATTTCAGAACTCAGACCCTGAATATGCATAAACATTTTTTCATTATTCACTGAGGTGAGTTAACCAAACATGCTTTGTGCAGCTACCATAGAAAAATGTCAAAGTAATCATTTTCAGTTGCAATCAACGTGAGCTGACACACTGCTGCCTAACTCCTGTAACTAAAGAACTTACAATTTAATAGTGTGGTGATAAGGATATAAATAATATTGACTTGCCTGTAATAAGATTATATGCAAACTAACATAGTTGAAAAACAGTTTGATGATATTTTGTATCATGGTCTCACCAGAAAAAAAATGTATAAGCATTTTACTAAGTAAATGGGTAGTATGACCACCGAAGTGGCAAGCAAAGAGGGATGTGTTGACATGTAAAGGCATGTGTCTAATCAATGTATATCCACAAGACAGAGAAAAGGTAAGTTTAAAAGAGTACAAATAGGATTCCCTGCACACAAAAAAGGATGATTGACAAAACAAAGGAAAGTAGAGAAACATGATTGGGACCGGTTAGACTCCCCTTCTGAGGAGAGGAAAACAATATAAAACCATCAGACATAAGTACAGAAAAGTCAGAGAAGAAAGATAAGGAAATCACTTTGGTTTTGGCCCTTCATCAATTAGTCCTCCAGCCTGATCACTTGGATGTTAGTGACTAAAAGCACTAAGAATCATGGACACTCTTAGCACTGTAGATCACTGGTTCTATGTTATTTTATATTTGCAGCTAATTCAGAACACAGGTATAGAGGACTAGCAGTTTTGCATATGCAATGATCAAAATAATGATTCGTAACTACCACTGATTATTTCAGTGAAGTTTGAAAACTGGCCTGGTTTGTCGGTCTTCTAAACAATTTCATCACAATAATATGTAACTGTTATCTATCAGCCTACCAATCTAGGTATTCAATTGAAATATGCTGACTTTTTGAACCATTTCTTCCTGGTCTTAAAAATTCTACCTGTTGGTTCTTATTTTATTTTCATAGATGGGAAAGGGAATATCAATACCTCAAGTTGCACATATTGGTATAAAAGGCATGTTGCCTTAAAGTTGCCTGGTAGCTAGACTTTCCAGTGGTGCCAAATAGATTTGATACAGGGTGCAAGTCTTATCTTCACTCCCTAGAACTGCAATTTGTTTCAGAAATACTTTAAATGCAATGAGTCTGCAGCTCAACAAGAGTGGTTGCAGTATTGCTTTCATTTTATTACCACTGGCAATGTTAGGGTAATTAGCTAATTAATATGGTAATAATATTAGAAAAAACATCAGATGGGGATTAATTAGTCATAATAAATATCTCATATTTCATGAGTTATTTTATGGCCCAAGAGAAAAAGGAAATTAAATGAAGGTTTAAAACCCTAGTTAGTAAGTAGTTCTGCTCCTTTCTTTTAAAGCAACATAATAAATGTTTCTTGTATACGAAGAGTAGAGAAAAAGAGGTTACAAATATACATTTCTTGTTATTAAATATGAATATATACAAATAAAATAAATTTATACATCTACATGAATCTGTTCTACAGCAGTATTTAGCTGTGCCTAGTTATTTATCTCTCCACAAAATAGAGTCAAAATAATTAACATTGAAGCTGATTATTTATCACTGAGGAAAACATTTTTAATGGGAAAAAAGATCATCATGTCACTACTAATATTGAAAGTTATTTAAAGAGAATGTTATCACTGGGTGAACATATATTATAGAGCTTTATGAAATGCCTTTGGAAATTAAAATCAAAATGGAACATCAGAACTCTCTTATTTATCTCTGTGTGTTTAATGGTAATGAAATATGCAAGACCAAACCTTGGATGCTGAATTCCCTTATTCATTGAACAGGGATAGCACATTTTGCTCCTTCCTTCCTTCCGTATAATAACTGCTTGCATGAAATAGAGAGAGGAGATGTGGTGTAAAGTGGATAATGTTATCTAAAAACCCACCTCAGCATTTTATGTTTCATTTGATTTAGTGATCTGCCTCAGTTGGAATGACAATATTTTGCCAGTTTCTTATGAGACTATTGGAAATATCTGGTGGTGCTTCTCATTTTGCATGAGTTGAAATGCAAATCTTCCAGGGACAAACTCAGCAAATCATTTCAGCATTAAATAACAGTTAATAGGATATGAGCACATAAATCAGTTCTTCAGTGCATACACACCACCGACCCTGATCTGTTTAGCTTTTTCTTTGTGTCAAGTCTTGATCCCTGACTTTTGCAATGATCTCTGTCGTCACTGAATTCATTGCAAGATCATAGCTTAGAACTGCCAAAATTGAATCAGTGTATTTAGGACATCATTTTTTTTTTTTTAATGTGTCATCAAAAAAATAATGTTCAAGGCTCAAAGCCTTGAAACCACAGTGAAAGAAAATTAATAAAAAGTAATACAGGATTAATTTGAATGAATTTTTAGTTTTATATTTAATTCATGGAAAGTTTTGTGCATTAAGAGGTGAGAGGGTTGTTTTCTGGACTCAAAATTCCAGTCTCTGTATCAAAAAGCTGGAGGAAATAACTTGTAGAATTTAGATTAGGAATTTAAATTATAATAATTTTACAAGAATTTATAAAAAAAACCTTAATTCCTAAATATCTTACTTCTGAATCTAAAGTATAACATATCACTCCACTAAGACAAGAAATTTACAGGCCTATAGTCCAAACCATTAGGCCAAGCTGAGGTTCAGGAAGGGTGACGATGAAACCTAAAGCCAGGATCCCTGGAGAATGTTCTCTTTCCAGTGAGGCGAACATTACATGGCTTTGTCTATCAAGACTAAGTTGATTGGAACTTATGAGTAAATAGAAAAAATTTGGAATGACTGGAGAATTAAAACAATAAATTACAGAGGCTTAGCATCCTGACAGCAAGAGAGAATATATACAGGAATGGCCATATCTGCATTCCAGGTCTTAGTTTCTGTCAAAATGTGAAAAAAATTTTTTTTTTTTTCCATAAAGATCTCCATAAATGTTACCATTATGAAGAATCAGCTTTTTCTGTATTACACATCTCACCTGTAATTTTGCTTCCTAGAAGCCAATGAGTTGCCAGAGACATCCTAAAACTTTGTAATCAGTGCTCCCTTTTCAGTCCTAGGAGAGAAAAAGGGCAACTTCACAAAATTTGCAACAACAATGGCAAATTCCTCTAGATATCCAGCAGCAATACCTTGTCCTTCTAAAGGGAAGAAGGAATGGGGAACAACGCTTTTCCCTTTGCACTTTTTGAGGCTTCTCCACTTGATAGCTGCACAGGGTGGAACAAGTTTCTGATAGGTGCCTACTGCTCTGCTTAGTTTTCTTACTAGCAGGGCTCCCTTTCAGCCACTGCTGATAATAAAACCATAAGAAATTAGAGAAAATCTGTACTTCTGAAGGGAAAAAACTACAGTGCTAATAAAATTTTAAGTCACAAGCTATTTGGCACTGTTGTCTCTTGAGAAGTGAACTGGGAATAGGATTATTTTTACTAGCTTAGAGATCTCTTCCTCAGGAAAAAAAAAATATCTGTTTTAAATGAGAAGTTTGTTTGGAAAGCTCAAAAGCAAGTTAATTCCTCTAACAACAGAGGGATTCTGGCAAGGCAAATGTTAACCTTTTTCACAGCATATATGTACATATTATATGATTCTTAAAATTCACTTCAGATACCAGCAGTATCTCTGGAGAGTTTATTACACTTGATTATTCCACTTAAGTATTCATAAATATTTATGCACCAATTGATGTTCTCGATATAATCTTTCAGTGGTTGGTACAAATATGTCACTAAAAAGAACAGTGAGGGAATCTGCAATTAGCAATTAGTGATTCAAACATATCATGTGAAAAGTTGAAAATCTCACTTGCATAAAAGAAGCTTCTACACTAAACATATGGTTTAGTTTTCAAATGCAAGTCACCACCAGAGTGTTAAGCCTGTTCTCTAAAGATTGAGCTATGAAGCTACAAGAATATGAAAAGGCAAGAACATTCACCTGAATTAACTTACAAGAGTTTTGTTTATCCAAATAGCATTAAAATTTTTAATGACTGACCAATTTCTTTTCACTTTTTTTCATCCTTTTCTCAGATACATTTACATTCCTCTTAACCAAGATGACACTTACAGCTTTACCTTCCTTACTATCCTTGATAAGGAACTCTATGTTCTTGGACTATATTACTTCATACAAACAGCTGCCAATAAGATCTATTTTCTTGATTTAGAATTTCATATGAGCCTGCTTTTTGTAGCAGAAGTAGTAACCAGACATTTTTTGTTCTTCTTTCTCTCATAGGAAGTTCATATGTAACATGTAAGTAGGAGCAAAGTATTAAATCATCATTTCTTTTCATGTGTCATTTATGATCAAATACAACTGTGGTTTATGAAACACTAGTCAGGCAGGCCGTATGTTATCACATTTTGTCTGAGTATGCATAATCATTATTTTAAATTTATTTCCTGAAATGAATGACTGAATTTTTTGTCCCCAAATTCATAGTTACTTATGTTCCATTCACTTCAGTGGAAGCTTTGAGTGTCAGATCTAAATACAAAAGAGATAGTGCCCACCTACCTCTCAATGTGTCCAGTGTCCATTTCTTCCTCTATTCAGTTAGCCCAGGGTTGTACTCATAACTAACTTACTGATTGCTCTTTGCTGTCACATCCTGAGACAAGCAAAAAAACAACCCACCTACTCCATGCTTGATCTCATCAACCCTAACAGCTGCCCACAACCCCTTTTAATTTGGAAGCTCAGCCATGAGAAGGCTGCCAGGAAAAATCTTTGCGGCTTAGTTGAGTGAAGTTCATCACCCTGCATATACACTTGCTTTACACAGTGAACATCCCCATTGTCTTTTGCTTGCACCTGACTAGATCTTAACCAAGTAGACCTGTTTTACTATTATACTGCCAGAATTGTGCAGATTCCCTTCAGTGCCAGCTTTACACACAGGCAAAATAAGAAGTAATTGATCAGAGCAAGCTGGTTGCCAGACACTGTGAAACAGGAGTTGCAAAAATATTAATGCCAGAGCCCTGAGATAAAAGAGGCACGCTGCTACTGCAGTGGCTCTTGTTCCTAAGGGAACTACTCCATGTCAGCTGCTGTCCACAGGGAGGCCTGATGCCCCTGGCAGCTCTCACTGTGGGCTTACTTTTCCTACCTAGAGCAGCAAAAGCCTAAAGCTTTGGCAGAGCTGTCATCAACAACACATCGCTCACTGTGTGGCTTTCAGAGTCATAAAATTCAGAGAAAAACACAGTAAAACAAACAGATTCTGAACTTTTCTCTTTCTTTTGTTTGGTCCCCAAGAAAAGAGATATTGTAACAGAAAGATATTTCTGGACACTTTAGAAAAACTTTGCTACATAATGGGTCAGCAGATGGCTGTAGTAGGCCTAAGACTTTTGTTCAGGCAAACATATTCTGCAGGTTGGTAGCCAGCAAGCCCACTTTTAATGATTGTTTTTCTCTGTACCATGTAAATATGTCTACCTCCTATAATTTTTACCTCAAAGAAAAATGGTGCCTTATAAAGTAATATGTTTGGAAGGTGGAAACCAATCATGTAGGAAATGGCAAACATGTATTTGTTGTTCAATAGAAGGTTTCTTCCAAGACAAATTTTAATTGGGCCAAACATTAAAAAATCTGTTACTTCAGTGCTCAAAACCTATGCCTTCATCATACAAGCTACTAACAAAAAAGGGAAAATACTTTACTTGTGTTTGTGTTCTTTCCAATATTTAATGAAACCATACTTGCTCGGATTCAGATAAGCAGATTTTCCAGGTTTTTTATATTTCCCTAGATCATGAGAAATAAATTGAATTTGAGAATCTCATCCCAGGAATTGTTCAGGAGGAGGGTTATTGCTTCTGTTAACATGTTTTTGGATTGAATATGTTAATATACCTTCATTATGGTTATACCATTTCTAGGTCCTTAACTCACTCAAAGCTATAGGCAATGAAGCATTCCAAACAACTATCATTGGAGGCGGCAAACTTTGAGTCAGGCAGAATAATTTCTATGTATGAACACATTTTCTACTTTATGTGAAATAAAATTTGATGTCACAACACAAGAATGGGCTTTTTATATATTGCTAATATCTCTCTCATTTGCATAATGGAAGTTATAATCAATGCAATATTTTATTGCAAATTTGAAACATAAGTGTCTCATTTATGAAATTAGGGAGAGAAGATAGATCTTTTTAAATGCGCATGAAAGACATGCAGACTGACAGAATTTCAGGAGATTTATATGTCAAGTAAACGTCACTTAGGGACATAAATTCACAGCATCCTCTTCTGACATTCACAGTCATTTTCCAATTTTGGCATTACTGAAAACTTCAGCCAGGGAGAAATAATTGCAGATATGGTATCAGCAGAAGCAAAGGCATATTCACATCAACTAGTTTTTGAATACTCTTCTGTCAAAACTGCAACTAGAAAATTATGCTGGCTAGAGAAAGCCAGTGAGGCTCCAAGTGATTTAAAACAAGGGAGATGTTTTGTCAAAGAAAAGCAAGCAGCACCTAAGTAAAACAGAAAGGGACAAGAACCCAGTAAAGAAAATACTTTATGTGCAGGTGAAGAGAGGTAAATTTTTATCGTGGAGAAAAAAGTAGATGAGCTCCTCAATTTACTCAGTAAATAAACTGTTGGTGAAGAACAGTCTTTCTCATAAAAAGGCCCATTTGTGCAGCAACTGTGAAGAGGTCAAAATACCAGCAGAGAAGAGAGTTACAAAATCCAGACTGTGAGGAAATGGTTCTGTTGATTAGGAATAACCTTTTTACTTGTTTGAAAATATTACAAATCCTTATAGAAAGATTAGTGTTGGTTGAAAGATAGATGGAAGTCAGTGAATTAAAAAAATCCAAGAATATATATCATAAACCAAATGGGAAGTTACAGGCACACCTCACATTCACATTCTTTTGTTCAAAAGAAAGGATTATATTGCATATCTAAGAAAGCATTCTGGAAGTACTAAATATGGAATTGAGATTAGAAAAATAAAAAACAGAAGACATGCAAAAATTTTAAGTAGAACAGTTTATGTTTGAAAGATAACATTTAAGTACAAAAGGTGAAGGAGTCACAGTGTCCTTCCCTCCAAAAGCTCAACAAATGTTCAACAGGGAATCTTTGTTGTAAGGACAAAGAGGAAGTCATAAGGACAGAGGAAGGACAGAGGAAAGGCAGAGGAAGTGCTCAGTTCTGAATACTCTGAACATTCAGATATTTGGAATATTTTTAAGGTCAGTGAATTATCACAGGGACAGACACAAACTTTTCAGTCCATAAGAAAAATTCATTCCACAAGAAGTATTTAAACTTTTCTATAGAGAAGAAACTCCATCTTGGAATTAAATTCTCAGATCTGAGGAAAGAATGCTGTCTAGTTTAGAGGAAGTTGCTTCTCTGTTTCTTTTTACTAGATCAGCATCTGCAAATACATCAGCTAATAGGGCAAAAAGTAAGTGCAAAATAATCAATGCAGTGATATTGTTTCTGTCTTATTAAAGTGCTCAGAAAGAACTGAACCTTCTCTGTTTCCAGTACAGGTAAATAATACTGTAAACATAACATAATAATCCCAGATTTAGTTTATGGGATAATCTCACTGCTGGTTTGTAGTACTGTTACAGTAAACTTTGATAAAAGATTCTATTTCTTCCACTATTCATTCCCCTAAAATAAATCTGTCCTCCTTCACCTGGTATGAACCTGTCACTGGAGAACACATAAGTGCTGAAGTTGTATAAAAAACACTTCTTAGATTAACATTGAGTGAATTTTCTTCTTGCCTACAAGATAATTACGTTTCTGATGTTGCCCACTTGGAGCTGCATTTAAAAGTATCAGCAGTGCTTGAGATAACATCTGCTAAGTGCTTTTTGATTAAGTCTTTTATAATTACTCATTTTCACAAAGCATGTGTCTATTTGAAAGGCACCTCAGTTATCAAAGAGAGTATGCTAATGGAAGCCTTTCATTATTTTGGATTTCTTACACTGATTTGACATTTTATTTAGGTGTTAGAAGTTAGAAAAGGCTGTGGATACTCTGTGTCATGACTGCTTGAATTTTCACATGTAACCCAAACTATGTCTCCTACTATCTATGAAGAGATGATGGATGTATTTGCTAGCTCAAGTTTGGAAGCTTGTTGTCTCAGACTGGAGAATCACAGTACATCTGGCAATAGAAGTGATCACTAACAAAAACCACTCAGACTACAATTCTTAAACAAAATTTTGTAATAGGTGCACCTCAATTCCTAAGCGATGAGGTCCTTTTATCAGGCTGCTGGAAAATCTAAGATAACTGTAAAAAATCCTTGACAATTTTTGCAATAATAATATAATCTTTTTTTGTAATTTAAAAAATGCGAGGACACTTTCAAATCTTACATGAAATACCCGAGAAAACTGAATAATCTGGTGCAGAATGCTATTACTGTGTACTCTAGGTGTTTGTTGTTATGCACCTTTTCTGGTTACTTTGCCTACAGGTAAATAGACAGGGAAATCTGATTATGGGCATTCATTTATACTGGTTGCAAAGCTTTTAAGACAGTAAGATAACTCAAATTCTTATTAAGCTTCCCATTAGAAAAATAAGCTCTTTTCTCTAAGACCTGGCTGCTTGAGTTTTTCTACTGAAAATCTTACTTCAGTTGATAATATTAAAAGACATTTCTCAATACCAATCTTAAGTGGAAGAGGTAGTTTAACATATTTTTGTATAAAGCCTATTATTCAGTCAAAAAATGGTCCTTTATATGTAATGTCATCCAACAGTATAAATATGTTCCTATTATCAAGAATATTTAAACACATATAATATGCACTTGTCCTGGGTATGTGCACCTGTTCTCAATGAAAACGTGATGAACAACATCAAACAAATTGCAACTGGTTGTTATAGCTGCCCTTTACTGCAGGGTATTTTAAAAGAATCGATCACATGCCATCCATTAGGGATATCTGTACTGTGGATACATCTGATGACAAGCTGCTTGGGAATTTTTGGCTTCTGATGAGGAAAAGACAGAGAAAAAGAACAACTTGTCTTTACTTACATAAATGAAAAACTTTTCTTTTGACAAGTGTGCAGCTCAGGATTGCTAATTATAATGACTCCTCAAGTAGGATTTCATGAATTATAATATCTATCTTGAATGAGTGATTGGCTTGAGGCACAAAATTATGTATGCCATGAAAATTTTTATATTATCTACCTGCCTGAGTGACTATGCTTGATATTTCTTTAAAGATACTTCTTTAGAATCTACAGAGTACTTAAGTTTCAAAGATAAACATTTAAAAGCATGTCCTTCTAAAATATGTATCTCATCATGAGGTTGTGAATGCAAATAACACTGCTTCTCTTTTTCAAAAAAAAACCTCCCTAAGGTTTTTATTTCCAAGTAAAATCTTGTCCTTTCTAGAAAGGATAGCTTTAGAATGTTTGAATATTTTTAGGGGGAAAAATATTATATGTTCCTTATCCCACAAAAAGAATTCCAGAATATGATTAATTGTTTGGTACATTATAGTGGTGCACTCATTTGAGGCATGCATATGTTCTCATCTAGCACCATTTCTACCAAAGAAGTTCTGAGCTCTCTACAGAGATGTAGCGTTTCCACATGAAGACATTTTAGCCTCTAGCAAATCTCCATTTCAGTGTGCAGCTATGCAGGCCATCTAAGTCTGTATGACTGATTTGTCTGACTCTGATCTTACAGGGTGCAATATATGCATTGATGGTAATGGTCTCAATATGACACAAGCACCAAGTATACCAGAATCCTCTTGTCAGCAAGGTGTCTTAATATTTTTAGCAAAGAATTGGGTACAAGAAGGCTGTATTAGACTATTTCCTAGGAATATGCAGGTGACTGACTACTTTGGTGAAGCTTAGCTTAAAACACTTGCATTAAAATATTCCTAATTTTAAAGTCAATTATTAGAATTATTCCAACTTATGAATAGTTATAACTGTGAGAGTTGGAACTGGGAGGGCTCCATAGTTGCTGGGTGCCTCACATATTTAGGGTGGGAGTATCTTGCCACTGCTATTTTTTAATTGTCAGGCCAAGTATTCAACCCAGCAAAGGAAGAGACCAGGAGGATCTGGAACATAGTGCAGAGCAATACCTGCCCTCAGAAGAGCCATATCCAGTATGAATTAGAGGAAGAAACCCCAGTGGCATACATTTGACCACAGGCACAGGTAATACCTTTGTCAGAATCCCAGTGTGCCCTATATGACCCATCCACACTGAGTAACGCCCCAGATGTAAGTGTTTCCAGGGATGCTTAAGCACATGTGCAATTTCCAGTGTTTTACTGAAACAGTAATACGTCTAATATGCATATATATCAAGCAGATAGGTCATTACTTTATAAAATAAAGTAATGGCAATCTCCTCTGGAATACTGAAGAAACATTTGATCTGTGAAACTGCAAGTGTTTGGGATGCAAGATAACAGACTGCAAAGTCCAGCATTAGCCTTTTAATATTTAATTTCCATATTAATATGAATCAGATCTTCAGAGATTTACAATTAAGATGTTTGTCAGCATTTCATTTCAAATGCTCCATGGTGTTTTGAGCTCAATAATTATTTGTCAATGGTTTGGAGATAATATCAAATCATGCTTAAAAATAGTGGCTTTCTTGAATATTTACAGAACAATGGAGTTGATTGCAATTTTTTATCTTATTGCATACTTGGGTTTATTAATTATGTGGCACTTCTATCTATTGGGATGACTTTTTTTTAATTTGTTAATATTTTCCCATCAAAATGAGCTCCATATTACAATTTTCCATATAAATATCAATATTTGGACTTAAAGTCAATGGCTCTAGAATCAGTCAAGGATGGAGAACTATATGAGTTTTTCAGATTGTTCAGCTAAAAATAAATTTAAGAAACTCCTCTTGTTCTCAAAATAATCACAGTAGCAAATGAAGTTTCCTCATAATAATCTTTGTTTTCTTTTATCTTTTTTTCCTTAAGTTATATCTGTAACAGAAAGACTAAAAGGAAACATACTGTATTGCTAATTTAGAAGATGTATTTCAGTAACACAGCATATCAGCATAAATTTACAGTGCATGCAGCAGTGAGTCAAGTTTTGACAGTCAACTTTGATTTTTTTTCTTTGGTCTGGTCAATGTACTAAAGCTAAAACAATTTTCCAGCTAAATTAACAACAGCTATCCTTTTGCTAAGTAACTTGTAACAGACATTGTCCTCAGAAAATCCTATAGAGAGATCTCTTACAGTTAGTTTTTTACACAGAAGTAGAATCTTGACCTGTGCTTTGGCATGGATTTGGCTGGCCCACAATCTGATACACGGTGCTCAACTGCCCCTGAAGTCTCTTCAGCTTGACAGCTGCCTCCCTTTCAATCGTGAGTACAATATAATTCTACTGATACCCAGCAGAGAACGGACTCTGATGTCAGAAATGGGTGGAGGTTCCCTCCTCTCTTCAGTAGATTGGATAAAAATCTCAGTTCCAATCACAGTTTTCAATTTCATTTTACAGCTAGGTACTATGATACCTATGAACTAGACAAAGAAATTGCACTTAGATTATAAATAAAGGCTTTTTTCTAAAAGAAAATTCATTATAGAAATTTCATTATGGAAATTCCATGAAGGTTTATTTCGTTTCCTCACTGAAATTGACTAATTCATTTATTTAAACTAATAAATTTGAATCTGACCAAAACATTTTAAATTGCTCAATTAGAGTACAGTTTTCTCATGAGTTGTTCACTGTGTAGCTGTATCTACTAGTGATGTCATGGTGTTATACATACACTGCCAATTGAATTCCCTGTGGATTCCAGACTTTCCTGGACAGGTTATGACATTGATAAATGCCTTGTCTGATAACATCAAGTCATGTAGAATAAGAAAAGGAGGAGGAAAGCATGAAGTATGCCCTCATTGATGTAGTATCACAAGGATATTCAGCTGAACACCAAACCAAATTAAAACAAGGAATTCTGTCATTTTTCAGTTGCAAACTTTTTGAACTCTCTGAATACTTCGTCTATAAAAAAGTTTGAGTAGTTGACTTAGGCTGACACGAATGTCACAATATCAGGACTTCCTTAGGGACTATGCTCTGATTTTCGCCTGGCTGAACTATCAGTGGAAGCTGTTGATATTTTTCTATCTATTCTTGACAACTGGGGATAGAAAATAGAAGATTACACACCACTGCCTACAGATAAAAAGACTTCACGCTGGCTGCATTGTGGTTTTACTTTCAGTACAGAGACAATTAATATTATGAGACCATAAACTAAGTACCTTTTAAAATTTCAATATGGCTACTTTCTTTTTTTTTTTTTTAATTTGTAGTGAATTCATTTCTTAAATCCATAGTATATTTCCTAGGATTTGTAAGAACATGCAAAACACAATTTAAAAAGCCTCAAAGAACAAAATACCTAAATTTTAGGTAATTTAATCTACTACACAGAGTTTGGTTTTGCTATTTAATGACAGAGTAATGATACTTGCTGTTCTGTTTGATATGAGATGAAAACTTAAAATTTCACCTACAAAATAAAATGCAGATTTTTTTCTGTTTTGTTTTTCAAGATGATAAGTTTCTCTTTTGATAGTCAAGATTCCTGTTAGCTGAAATGATAACATTGCTTCCTATAGCATTGTAAATCAATTTCTGAACAAACAAATTCTATAGCAAACAAGATTCTATGGCAAAAAGATTCTTCTTTTGAGAATCTTAAGTGAGATACTTGTATCTTCCTATCATGGCTTTATCAGTCTGCTCCATATAAAAAAATGTTTCTACAAAAGGAATTATTTCTAAGTGGATTATAAATTTAGATGAAACCCAGCCAAGTGACGAGGCAGAACACTCTGTTTCTATAGTCCATTCAATTTGATAAAGTAGGCCTCATTTCTAGAAAAAGGAGCAAGATTTTTCAGTAAAATGTTGAGTCAAATATTCCTGAAGACATTCTCTTGGCATTGTTACATTTACTAACAATTTCAGGGGTACACATATCAAGGGCATCCATGTGATTTTTACAATATGCTTGAATATGTACAGATATGTAAAAACACAGAACTATCCATTAACGGAAACAGCATATTTGTGAGAATTTAATTTTTTTACTTCTACAATTTACAGTACATAAACAGCTTTTATGGTTTACTGATAGCTACAATTTCAAATATTTTCAAAGGGCTTATTAGGAGTTTTTTATCAGATTTTTTGGGATATTTGAAACAAAAATGTAGTTCACTTTTGCAGTGAGAAAGGCCATGCCATTACTGATATCCTGTCAAATACAGGAAAAAGAAGAGTCTTGTGTTCCACTTGTATATGCAATTTATTCAGGATTCAAATAAAAGAGAGAAAAAAAGGTAATAGAAAATTATACTGTATGTGATTTTTTTTTTTTCAGCTGAGGTGGTTGCCATGAAGTGAAGCTTCAGTGATGAAAAGAATTTGTAACAAAGGGAACAATTGCCATCTTGCAGGAAGGTATACAGCAGGTGCCCATGCTGGTCTCTATCAGCAAAAGGCACCCACAGCAAATGCTGCTTGTTCTGCACCAGTGGCAGTAGTGGTATCCACATGTACTGTGCCCCAGGAAAGACATCCACCTCCCTCTGGACACAGGGAGTCTAAAGGTCCTGGGAAAACAAATCTGCCTCTGTGTATTGCTGAATTCTATCTCCTAGACTTCACTGTGACAAAAGCAAGGAGGCTGAAAAGATTGCTTCCTTAGCACTCATGAAATAAAGGGAAAGTGAAGTGTGCTCCAGTACCCAGTCTTGAGACAATTCAAAGAAATCAGACAGTCCCTGGATACTCCTGGACTGCAAAGAAGATTCTCTACCATTCACTGGAAGGTAGAGATTGAAATACTGATCATTTCCCACACTGAAAACAATTGCTACCACAATCTATTGAATCTATTCGCATCAGTCATGCCTCATTTTTGTACTCGGGACAGGCATGAAATTCACTTTTGTGAAGTTTGGTTCAATGTGAGAGTCACACTTTAAAAACAGAAGTGAAATATCTGGGTATTTAACAACCAGGCTTTAATACATCAGGCACTGAGTGTTTCCTTTTATTTTTCTTTGAAGTAGTAGACATACATGTCTCCTCAGATTTAAATTCAGGTCACATTCCTTCTAAAGTAACCTAGTGTTTCTGTGAGATGATGAATGGATTGAACTAACCCATCTTGACAGAGAAAGATATCATCCTAATAATCTGATATTTTATGTTCTTTTTTATAATTACTTTTGCCTCAGATTAATGAATTCCATTTACAGTAGCAAGCTAGCAAATGAAAACCATTCAGCACAAGTATGAAATATAATGGAAAGATGAGACTATTTGGTATGTAAGACATAAACTGAAGTATCGAAGAGTCATTATTTATGGAAAAAAAATCCTTTTTTTATGGTGTAAATTTTATTAAAAAGAAGTCTTTTTCCTGTAAAGGAAATCAAATACATTTACATTCTTGAAGAAAATTACCAAGGCCACAGAACTGAAAAACTAAGCTCTCAATTTTCTTCTCAAATTAGCCTCTTAGTTTCCATTTGTTTTGTTGTTTTGTGTGTTATATCCTTCCTATCTCTGTTCCGTTTGAAATCAAATCATTAAAAGAAAAAAAAAAAAAGAAAGAAGCAAAAAAAGCAAAAAACAGTATTTAAAAATGAACTCCTGTTTCTATATAAATCCTTCCTTGTTTAGAAATGCATGGTCTCATCTCCTGAGGAATGCATATCTCTTTCAAACAGGATCCCCTTGTAACAGCTGCTCTGCAGCCTAAAGCAGTGGAGTGCTGCTTAATAAAGCCATTACACTAAAAAGTGAGATGGAGTGGATCTGTAAGCTGGAAAGGAGCAGCACCAAGGAGCTGGGGCACAGAGCACAGGGTCACAGTGCTGAGAGCAAAGGCATCAGCATGAGAATCAAATGTCACAGGTAGAAGTGGCCAAGGAAGTCAGACATCTCCAGACTGAAAGGCAGCAAGTAACTCCATAGCAACCGGAGTCTGTCTTTAATAGGAAAGATCCTAATGGTATCTACAGCCCCAATTTTTATGTTACTGTAAGTGTTACCTGCCCACAACCCCCCTAAAAAAAGAAATCCAAACTCTAACATTACCCCTATCCATCACTCCCAAAAAATCAAAGCTATTCCAGGGAAATATTACAAATTAATTTACAATTTAAGGCACAGTGGCAAAGGCCAAAGTTTTATATATGTAGCTAACAAAACCCTATAGAAACCAAGACCTCATGGTGGCATGGAATTTTACTGTGGCAAAAGATGTAATCCTACCTTGTAAGGCTGTAAATGATTGAATAAAACAATATACATATCACACATAAATAATGACAGGGAACAGAGTGGGGTTACCCCATGGCCATTAGAATGTTATGTTTTCACAATAATATATGTTCTTGGAACTGCAAAAAAAAACCAGACCAAAACCAACCAAAAAACATACTCTGGTACAAATAGCTGAATATGCAGAAGATCGAACAGTGTTGTTCACTGTGGCAAATTGAGAAAAAGAGCTTTTGACTCCATACATCAGAGCCAAGCACGCAGAGGTGAAAGAGTAGGAGAGTCCAGCACTCAGAGTTTCAGTTGTGTGCAATCCACAACAGTTAAATGAGAAATACAAATGGTCCTGGAAGCAGTAGCAAGAAAAACAAGCAAAAAGACTGTTTCTTTTCTTTCAATATTTATGCTGCTGAAAGCAGTGGTATATAGAACGTAAAACAGGGATGTACACCGTTCATTTTCCCCTTTTCTTTAACATGCCTCAGCTTCTCATCTGGGAATATCTCCATTATTTTTGGGATACTGCAAACACTGCTCTTGCCATCTTCTCTTTTTGCGGTGAAGTGCGGTACAATGAGGGGAAGATTTCATTTCAGCATGCTGATTCCCTTTCTCCCTGGGCAATTCAAATAGAACTTCCTATTTCATTCTCATACCTATTTTCTGAACTGTCTGAGCAGTACTTCCATGGGAAATGAAAAGTGAAAAAAAAATAAAAGGAAACAAACTAAAATGCCAGATTTTTGTAACCAGATGCTTAACTCACTGTTGTCTATTCTAATGGTCCTTTATAATATTAAATGCAATCTGACACCTGACACTTCCTTGCTACTTTACAGCATAAAAAAAAAAAAAAAAAAAAAAAAAAAAAAAAAAAAAAAAAAAAAAAAAANAAAAAAAAAAAAAAAAAAAAGCCAGATTTCTGTAGTGCAGTAAAGTCTATGATAAAGTGATATTTCATTGGAATTTAAAGGAGAAGATACAGCATACGGAAACCTGTGAAAAGAGTAATTAACTGTTGGGTTTGCTTGGTAATATTTTGATATTGGTGGAGGAAGGAAATTACAGGGGTAGCGTCTGTGAGAGGCATCCCCCATGCCCAACCGAATCAATGTCAAACAGCTCCAAGCTGGATTTGCAGCTGACCAAGTCTGCAACCATCAGCAGTCATGGTAACAGCTCTGAGTTAACATATTAAAGAAGAAAAAACAAAACAAAAAAACACCAAAAAACAACAAATCTGCACAACTGCAACCAGAAAGAGAAGTGAGAATCTGTGAGAGAAAGAACTCTGCAGACACCAGGGCCAGCAAAGAAGGAGAGAGAGTAACACAGGTTCCCCTGCAGTCTGTGGTGAAGACCATGGAGAAGTAACTGTCCCCCTGCAGCCTCTGGAGATCCACAGAGAAGGACAGATTCCCCTGGAAGCCAAGAAGGACCCCATGCCAGAGCAGGAAGAGGCCTGAAGGAGGCTGTGGCCCTGTGGGAAGTCCATGCTGGACAGGGTTCTGGCAGGGCGTGTGGCTCTGTGGAGAGAGGAGCCCACTCTGGAGCAAGTTTGTTGGCAGGACTTATGATGACCTGTAGGGTACCCATGCTGGAGCAGCCTGTTCCTGAAGGATTCTGCACCATGGAAAGGACCCATGCTGGACCAGTGAATGAAGAATTGCAGCCCATGGGAAAGAATTGTGTTGGAGAAGTTCATGGAGGACTGTTTCCCATGGGAAGCACCATATTCCAGAACAGAGAAAAAGGATGAGAAGTACTCCCCCTGCAGAGGAAGTAGCAGGAGAGATGTGTGATGAACTGACACAACCCCCAACCCCTGTCCCCCTGCACTGCTGTGGGAGAAGGAGGTAGAAAAAATTAGGAGGGAAGATGAGCCCAGGAAGAAGAGAAGAGTAGGAGGAAGTAGTTTTAAGGTTTGGTTTTACTTCTTAATACTCTACTCTGATTTGATTGGTAATAAATTAAACAAGTTTCCCAAAGTCGAGTGTGTTTTACCTGTGACAGTAATTCATTGTCACGTGAATTAAGTGAATTGTCACACAAAGTAGTAAAGATAAGGGAGTGACTCTCTCCCTGCCTTTAAATCCAGGAACCTTTTTTTATTTTTCCTCTGTCCAGAGGAGGAGGGGAGGGACAGAGTGGCTTTGGTAGGCACCTGGTGTCCAGGCAGGGTCAACCCAACACATAACCAGGAGGGATTCCAAACTCCTAGCAGACCATGGGTGATTTGGAGTGGGAGTTGTTGAGTTATGGTCATAAAGCAACAAAGTGGCCAAAGAGCAGACAATAAGTTATGTTCTTTAAAGTCCTAATATGCAAATTTCATCAACAGTAATGCAAGACGTTTGATAACACAGAAGTCTTAATTTCTTATAATCTGTTCTGCAAACCATATCTTTTCTCCCAGCTTGCTTGCAAAGGGGAGGAGGGAAGGAATTGAAGTCAAAACACTTTAGCTGTTCAGACTGAGTTCTGTTAGGTTTTTATCATATTTGCTTTGGTAGGTCTGTCAGCAGTTAATCAATTGAGCCTCCTTAGCACTACTAAATGCCCTTAGATTTGTCAAGGGCATTGTAGCTTAGGATGGGTTCCCTTTTATGCAGCTATTATAAGCCCACTGTTATCAACTTGCAGAATTTTGCAAATCTTATCCTGTTTCATCATTATCTTAAATCCTTGGCTCCTAGTCCCAAGCCAGTACATGAGAATCTCAGGATTTGTTTTAAAAGAAGCATGAGTTTCAGTCCTTTTAGGTCATGGAAAAAAGCTCTTTCCCTCCCTTTTGGAAAAGACACCCCACATTCTGTTATCTTTAAAATAATGAACACTAAGGAAAACTCATAATTTTATGACTTTTAATTAAGACTTGACTAAATTCTCAGTCTGAAAATGTATTTAAACTGTCTATTCAAATATCTGCTATTATATTTTAGATACGAGCATATGTTTCTATTGCTGAAATTCAGTTAACAAGACTGATCAAAAGGAAAAAAAGTTTGCATAATATGTTTGTGAAAATTGTTGCCACAGGAACTCATTGAGGCAAAACACTACAGCTACAATCTAAAGACGAGTGGATAACTAATAGCATTGCTTAGAATCCATGCCTATGCAAGCTCAGATGATAATAAGGTAATCAGATTTCATGCTTGAGGGTGTTATCTAATCGCCTGCAGAGGTTTGGCATTGCACAATTGGCTGAGTGAATCCTGTTTATTTTTATGCTTGCTCTGAGACATCAGTTATTCACTGCCACTGTCAGGGGCTTACTGGACAAGATGAACTAAATAGTTTGTTCCAGCAAGATGAACTCTATGTCCTGTAATAAATGTTATCATAAATATAGCAAGCAATCCTTTTTAAGACATCAATAAAACGTACATTATACTGTAATAACTGCTTAGTGGGCACATGTACTGCTGCCCTCTACTGACTTAGCCAACTGGAATGATAGCTCTCAAGTTTTGNGGGAAGGGAAGGGAAGGGAGCTTTTCTTTTCCCCAGAAGAAAAGGTAAAGAAAAATACCTGTTCCCATATTTTAGGCACTAAGATGGAAAGACTTCTCTGAGCATCTTCATCTTTCATCACCTAGCCTCAAAAGCACCTGGTGGAAAAATGTCAGATTCATTGTCAACCATTTCCTTTACCTGCCAGTGAGCTAAGACCAGTGATGGGGCCCAGAGGCAATTTAGTTGTTCCCTGTTCTTTGCAGTANTGTGTCTCTGACGCTACAGAAAAAATAAGAGATATTGCCTACACCACTGATGCCAACTGTGTGCTACTGACTTTGACCGTCTGTGCTTTAGTAGAGAGAAGAGAATGTCGCAGTCAATATGTGCCAGTCAACATGGACACTGCATTTGAGGTGCTTCATTAGAATCATCAGAAGGCTTCAAGAATCAGCACCTTGTTACTCAAAAAGTCTCCCATACTTTTTTCTCTGCTTCTTCCAAGAGCAGCTCCACACAGCTCTGGCTCTGTCTCTCCTTCTGCTCTGACTCGCTCCTTCCTGTCCCTAGCACAGCCACCTAAAGTTGTCCTACATACAGCATCGTACCTCTTCTGTCCCTTGCATGACATCCTGTCCCTAGGTCTTCATAGCAGGGCAAGCAGACTCCAACTGACTCCTTACCAGCTAAGTCACTTTTTATCACACCCATGGCTGTGGGGGCAAGGCTGTTTCCACTCTAGGATAATTAACACAGCTGCAACATATCAGGGGGAAGACTGCCTTCAGCAGCATCTCCTTTTGTCTCCCCACAGAAGAGAAGAGGAAGGGAAGGGAAGGGAAGG
>VWYO01009532.1:329947-359377 GCA_013400275.1 Rhadina sibilatrix | reverse complement strand
AAAAAAAAAAAAAAAACCTGAAAAGTCCCTATCAAGATTAAGTTAAAGGGGGAAATAGAAATGTAAAGGGCTTGAGGATAAAAATTCTGAAATTAAATAACCAGAATTTAAAAAATAGAGAATGGCTTTGACAGAGTAACTTTTGTGTTGTTTCTTTTTATTTTCACTAGAAATAAAAATATAATCTATAAACAAATCTATGTAAACTATAGGTGAAGGAAAAGGTAAAATGGTAATGATGACCCAGTCCCCAGACTCTAGAGTATCCTGAAATACTAATGTTCTTGTCATATCCCAGAGAGGACCTACTGGGGGAACACATTTCTCTTGTTCTTACACTTTTTCTAGTTCATGTCCTTACGAGAGAAGCTGGACATATAAATAATTTTTTTTCCTTCCAGCATAGAGCTGGGATGAAGTAGGGTACTCTTATCCAGGATAGTAAAAAACTCCACTACTACTGATAGTGCTTGCCCCACAGGCAACACTGAATCGCGCCTAAGATAGCCTAAAAAGTCATATTTTAAAGCCAAGAAGGACTATTACGGTCATCCCCAAACTATAGTACTTAACACTTTTCAGCAGCCCCACCTGATCCTTCAGCTTCATAATAAAATTTGTAGATGATTAGTCAGTCTATGTAAAAAATGGGTTTGACTTAAGTCTCTTAGACTAGATATTGATGTGGTTTCTTATACGGTGTCTCTACGACGTAAATTAACATATGGCTTGCCCTGGTAGCAGGTAGATCACACAGATTTCATACATTTTAAGATACATTTAGAAATGGTTCAGACAAAGATTAATGGCCGTGTATCTTGTTATTGTCTTTCACACTTGAACTTTTAATTTGTCAGTTATTTTTCAATAGGTGGAAGGCCCTTCACTCTTTTAAAAATTGCCATAAACACTTTATTGATTTAATTGTATTCCATGTCACTAAATAAAAATAGATCTCAATTATCATTAGATAACAAGCAAAACACTATGTATACAGCATCCCATTGGTCACAGAAACTAGAGTGTTTTCCTTAACCTACTGTGTGTTATTCATTAGATCTCACAAAAAGAAAAATTATATTATTGATTTGATAGCAAGATTGATTTGAAAGCCAGGAGACTAAACAAGTTTCTGGAGTGCTGTAACCTTTTTATTCTGTGGATAGCTGCAGAAAAGCTTTTTTCCATTGGACCTCATCTGGCAAAACATTAATTTTGAATTCAATCTATATCTAGTTTGGGGTTTTTTTCAGCTACTACTTACAAAATATATGATAGATATTTTCCTGCAATTTAGGACAATTTAGGTGAGCTACAAAACCCTAACTAAAGAAACCATTTGAAAATGTTGCTCTCCTTTTCAATAGCCCTCTGTTATGGTAGGCTGCCAGGTAAATGGTAGAAATTAGCATCCTGGAAAATACATGGAGTTCAAAAAAGACTTTTAATCTGGCATCTATGACTGTGTCAACCATTTGATGACAACACATAGCTGTCTTTAAAGAAGTTATATTTAGACTGCTGGCAATCTTGTCAGTCACCCCTCAGAGTGGGGTGTTATGCATAGAGTCATAATGCAGGTAAAAGTTGCTTGTTCTGAGACGTATTTGGAGCATTTCCACCAACACAAGAGTGCAACTAGTAAATTGTATTGTTTGAGTTTAAATACCTTTGCATCTTAATCTGCTAATGCTCACTGTTCCATTACTATTCTTTTGCCTTAAGAAGAGCCATACACAGCCAGTTCAAAAGGATGCTCAGTTTTAGCATTGGAACCTACATCAAATATCTAGAACTTCATAAACATGACAAAGTATTCTCTAATGAACATCAGAGTAAATTATGCCTCCAGCTGGAGTCAGAAGGCCACAAGGTCAAAGAATAAGAGCCTTCAATCTTTCTCAGCACAGGCCTTCAGCTGCACCCCAGTGACACTGCACTCATTCTTGGACTGCTAAGCTGAGGTCTACACAGCTGTTGATAACTGAGCAAATCAGCCTTTAAGCCAAATTAAGCTGATTTGTGTATATTTGCTCACTGATTTGTTAGTGCAGTGTAGATGCTTATATATATATATATATATATATATATATGACCAGTATGAACAATCAGAAACCTGTTGTCTCATTTGCAGAGCAGACAGTCTACCTGTCACCAGCTGCAGCATGCAGAATGACTGAGACACAAACACAACTCAAAGCAGTTGCTCTAGACTGCTCTTCTGTCATGGATGCTGTGTCTGATTGAAACTACTGGAAACTGAAAACGCCTCTGTGGCCAGGTTCATCCCTTTTTAAATTCTGCATTGACAAAACTACAGCACTGGAGACCCTTTTGTACCTTCCTGTGGGACAAAGTGTTAGATTGGATGTACCTGAAGAATTCTACTTACTTGCAAAATGTTGTGTATACTGAAAGTGAAAGATCAGGCAGCAAACAGTAGCTGCGTGAAATCAAGTCACATAACTTTCTCACACTGGCCTGAAAAATTGTGAGGAGTAATCAAAACAATCCATGGAAAGTGAAAAAACAGTTTGCGGTGTTGTTTTCCCCAACTTGCTATTTACTTGTAAAAACAGTCGAGGGGTGTTCTAATTGTCCAATGAAATTTCTTTCTTGGAAGCGTCTATAAAATAACAATGTAAAATAAGGTTTTATTCTTCTTTCATACGGGAGATTGAAGAGTCTGTGTCTTTGCTACCATCGTTCCTAATCAATAACGACAAAGTGTTTTACCTCATGTATACTTGGCTAAAAATTAAAAAAAAGCAATCAATTGAGAAAAAACAGGAGAAGGTTTTTTCTAAACCTTTTTTTCTAAACAAGGCTTTCTTGGAAATAGGAATCTTCATTAGAGACATCAGAAAAAGCTAATCTACCATTTTTATTTGTGGGATTTCAGCTAAGAGTAGTGTTGAAACCATAAGAGGACAGTGATAACCATGAGTACAGATACACAATTCTTGCTATAATTGACTATAACATTGGTGTTTTGCACACATTTGTTGCAATTTTCTTAGCACTTTTGTTCTTCTGAGTGAGGTTAAAGTTGATGGTGATTCGTTAAGACTCTGAATACCCATATTTTGGTCTAACTGAGAAGCGTCAGCCAGGCTACTCTTTTATAAGGTACTTTTATTCCTTCTCCAGTTTCAAAAAAGGCATCGCTTAGCTGTGAATTTTTATCTTTGAATTTACTCACTTTGGAGTTTGTTAGACCCCAAATGGTATGCAACTCATGTTTTTACTAATCACCAAGTATAGTATCCTAAAGCATGATAATTTCATAATTAGCCAATCCATCCTTTAGGCACAGAAATTTGCACCATAGCAAACATCTACACTATAATTTATTATTATTATTGTTAATAATAATAATATTTAATAGAAATCATAGAATGATAGAATATGCAAAGCTGGAAAGGATCTACCAAATTCATCTAATCCAACTCTTGGCCTTGAACAGACACCCCAAGGATCACACCACATGCCTAAGAGTTTTGTCCAAAGACTTCTTGAACTCTGACAGGCTTAGTGCTGCTTCCCTGGGGAGCCTGTTCCATCCCTCTTGGTGAAACACCTTTTCCTGATACCCAACCTAAACCTCCCCTGACTCAGTTTCATGCCATTCCTTGAGTCCTGTTACTGGTCATGAGAGAAAAAAAATTGGTACCTGCCTCTCCACTTCCTCTAGTGAGATTGTCAAAGAACCTCATGCATTTTACCTTAAATTATTAAGTTTTTCAGTCAAAGCCTGAAAGGATAATGATGAACTAGGGAAAAAGAATTTACAAGATAAGCAGGCAGACCAATAAAACTGGGTTGGAAAACAGATGTTTGCCTACTTGAACCGTCACACATGTCACAAAAACTTATCTAGAACTGGATCCAAATTCTCCAGTTCAATCTCTTTTTTTTTTTTCTCTTCCTTGACTTCAAAAGAATCTTTCTGATGTAGAAAAATTCTGCTGCGATAGCAATGCTCCACCTAGTGGAAATAAAACTGTTTGAACTAGTGTAAGGGTAAAGCTTTAACTCAGAGAACTCATCCATCAGTGCCTGAGTAGTCAATTTTTCCACTGATTAAGGTAACTCAGGATACCTTAAGATGTATGCAAGAAGTGCTAACAGGACTATTACAGTATAGGGCCAATTTAAGAACACAAACTACTGTTGTTTTAAAATATAATAGCAAACAAGAAGAGCAAATCTCTTGAGAATTATGAATTTATCATTATTTTTTTTTAGTATGAAAAATCAGTAAGTGTACTACCCATGGGAAAAAAATCTGCAGTACATAGTGTCCTGCTACCTATGAGGATTGCACATACTCTAAATCAGTGCCAGACTTACAAATATTTTGATAAATTTAAAAGAACAGCCATGACACCCCAGCCTTTCTTTACTGCATTACTGCAGCGTCCTGGAATTTTACAAGTAGCCAATATGAAGAGCACACTGAACAGATGATACAATTTTATATATGGCAGAAAGGTTTTTAGTCACAGAGAAGACAGACACTCTATTGAAACTCAGAAAGAATTTCCTCCTTTGTAACACTTCATGTTCCTACATTCCTACTGATATATAAGGATAAGCTATAACCAAACCAAAAATTAAGCTAAGCATCTGTAGATCATTATATATGGGTATGTACGCATGTACACTTATATCAACTCACTTTATAATGCAAATCCTGGACAGATACAGGTCTGGGGTTTGTTCTTATGCAGTGATTTCTTTCCAGACCATGCTTAAATATCCAATAAATTACAAGAGTTCAAGACAAGTGAGATAACAAAACAGAATTCTGCAAGGTTATTCTAAACTTCTCTAAAATAGTATGTTTAATTTCCATTCATTCAGAATCTGGTTTTATTTCTTTCCTTCTCATGCTCCAGAATCTGTCCTCTGTCCCCCCAATATTCTCTTTTTCAAGATGTTAAATTAGCAGAATTCATTGGTTGAGTAGAGACAATATTTACAGTAAATGAATATGACAAGGTTTTTGAGGCAGTACTTTAATTCTTATTATTAATTTTTCTAAGTTCAAATTACATCTACCTCCTTCTATCAAGTTAGGCGTCTTCAATATCAGTCATGTAACTTCACTTGAAGTTTACAAAAACCTGCTGTGGGACTCCACAGCAAAGAGCATTTAAATCTTCACAGAGAAATAAACAGGGAGCATCACCAAGAAAAAGGTAGGTTATGGTTTTAAAGAGCACGACTTTCTATGCCCTAAGTCCTCATGAATATATGTTTAGTATGCAGAAGGAGTGAAGTAGCCTACAGCTTTCTGAAATATCCCCATTGAGAGACACCACTGTTATTACACAGCATGTCAACTATGTGGTTAATAGTTACTTTTGCTCTGAGGCCACTGAAGTGGATTTCTGCTTGTTCTGAAGAAGAATTTTGCTGAAAAAAAGCTACCCAGTGCTAATGCAAAAGTAGACAATTTATTTTTTAGAATGTGATGCTATTCTGGCCCACAAGCTAGAGAGTAAAATAAAAGAAAAGCATATTAATCCAGTTTGGTGGTATAAATACAATTCAGTAAGATTAAAAAATTAGGGCAAAAATTGCACAAGCCTCTTTGACCAATTTGTCCTCTTAGAAATATGGTTAATATAACCTTGTAATATCTTTCATACTGTGTTCTAAATCGTACTCTCTCAAATAGTCTGGAGATTTAAAGGTCATATAGTTATCTTTCAAAAAAGAACAACAAGCATGAGAGCATATCATTTTGCATTGTCAAACACTAGATGTAGATAAACAATGAAATACCTGTCTATTTTCTCAGAGATAGTGATTTCTTCTATACTGACCACTCTGTACAATGAAACCTTTTAATCACCCTTTATCTTCTAAGAAAATGTCTCTTTTTCACTGTGAAGCAAGGAAAATAAATTATTAAATAGGCCATTTGGCACAGTAGCATTTGCAATTTTAATCCATCCTCACAGTAAATTAACAATAATTCCTAAGATAGTTCCTTACTATCCTTAGGTATGTACATTGACTCCTGTAAAACAGTAGTTATACCATCTCTTTATTAAAGACTTTTAAAAGTTTGCCACTTCATTTTTTTTATTATTATTTTTAATATATTATCCTATTTTTGAGTTTTAGTTGGCCTTTTTTTCTTTACTGTTTCTAGCCAATTTTGCCTGTAGCCTAACTGGAAGTAGTTTTCAGAAATACTTAGACAAAATTGAGCAAAGAAAGAAAAAGACAATGGAATATATGTTCCTAAATTACCTAGGTGCTTGTGAATGCCTGTCCTTATCATGATATCACAACCCCTGATGAGAATAATGGATACATCTATTGTAAGATTTCAGAATTACTTTGTTTGTTTGTTTGTTTGTTTGTTTGTTTGTTTAAAAGTTAATTCAAGAGGTACTTCTCTTAAGACAATAAAATGCAGATTCTCTTATCATAGGAAAACTGTGAACCTCACTTGTGCAAACTTCTTTCTGGAATCCCTCTGTACCAACTCTCAACAAGGAAGAACAGAAATAGCAAAACTGAGTTCCCCAGTTCACATGGCACTATTTTATGCATTACAGGAATGTTACATGAATCAGATTTTTTGTTCTTTGGAGAAGAGGATACTGGGGGGAGACTTCATTGCAGTCTTCAAACTTCCTTGTGAGTGGAAGAGGAGGAACAGGCACTACTAATCTCTTCTCTGTGGTTATCTGAGACAGGGCTCAAGAGAATGGCATGAAGTTGTGTCAGAGGAGGCTTAGTTTGGATGTTGGGAAGAAGTTCTTCACCCAGAGGGTGACTGGGCAATGGAACAGGTTCCCCAGGGAAGTGGTTACAGCATCAGCCTGGCAGAGTTCAAGAAGCATCTGGACAATGCTCTCAGGTGCATGGTATGACTCTTTGGGATGGTCCTGTGCAGGCCAGAAGTAGGACTTGATGATCGTTGTGGATCCTTTCCAACTCAGCTTATTCTGTGATTCTGTGATTCAGCGCCTGTCATAGTGGTGAAGATGTTGACCACTGGAATTAGCACCACTTCTGGATTCCTTTTTCAACGTAAATCCAAGATTTTCATACTGAACTCTATTTCATACCTATACTTTGGACAAAATATATTTCTCTGGATAAATCAGAAGAACCAAAATGCTTTATGACTTTGTTTCTTTTTAATACTTCTGCATTCAGCAGGAGGGCCACGTAATTATAATGGGAAAAAAAAATGAAAAAGCAGAACCAAAGACACCAGATGTCCCTTAATTCTGCAGTTTTCTTGGCAGGAGACATTATTTCTGGTACATGTGAAAATATCTTCCTACAGTTTAAAGAGCTATAAACCCTTCATTTTGCTTGTGTTGACTGAAAATGAACATCTGGAAAACAAAAGATGACAAAAATCTTGCTTTCAAGATAGCTTGAAAGCTAATGTATGAAAAGCATTACTTTTATGACCTATTTATAAAGCTAGAAAAGACTGTAGAGAAGTGAGCTCAACCCGCAAGCAGAGAGCACCGCTGATAAAGAAAGCTGAAAGAAAAAGCATGCCAAGTACTGTTACCTTCATGTCACACATTACAGTCTTGAAGAATAATTGCTTGGACACTCTGGCTGTTCCAAAATTACTTGCTCTAAACTTTGAGTGCATCTCTTGAGTGAAGTAAGTGTCATTCTGCCCCTGATTAATTTTATGGATTGAGAGGAACTAATTGATTATATAGGCACCGCATTGATTTGTCTGCTGATTTTTATTGTGTCTTCTTATGCTAACTACTTTTGACTAATTGGGCATCACTTCAGTAGGATTGGTGAAGTACTTCATTTACTGTTGTATTTCAACTAAATATTTTAGCTTTTCCTTTCCCTAAATTTTAGTGGATGAAGGTAAGACCTCTAAAAAACAGGGAAGTTCAATAAACTAAGCCATTTAAGAGGAGTAGCTAACTAGAATGGGCATGTAAACATCACAATGATTTGCAAACCAAAGCAAAAATAAAATCATAGTTCTAAATAAAGCAAGGGAAAAAAAGTTAAATAAACAGCCTAAAAGCATTATGAAATTTGTGAAAAAAAAAATATATATATATATATAAAGACTTTGGAGAAATCATTAATGATGATCAATTTTGCTATCTGGATTTCCATCTTGTAATGTTTTCCTCTTCAGCTTCTCACTGTGTTACAAGGATGGAGATATAGAGAAGGAGCTGGTTATTGTAGACAAGGAGTATGCCCTATCTTTCCTGCTCCTGTAGTTTAGTGTGTATTTGAAAATTGTTACTTGTGTCTGCACAATGCTCTATGAAGAATCATGAGTCTTCTCTAAGAATAAGGCCCAACTTTATAAACACTTGTTTCAGTTCAGGCACTGAAGCATCCTGAAGAAATGCTAAAAAACTCAACCTTTTTTCCCAAAGTGAAATTTCTCTCTCAAAGCTTTTTCTGATCCTTGCTAATGCCTCTTCCCAGCTGCCATGACAGTTCCTAGAATTCAGTACTTTTTTATGTAGGTTCATCCAGATGCTGTCCAGAAGAAGCTCAGCTTTCAACCACTAATGCACAATTGCAATCTTCCTTCCTGCTCTTTGGCAACTGTCTGCATTTTTACTCATTTATCCAATACATCAATGTGTTTTATCTCCCTATATTGTATTACATCACATTATTTATAATTCACCCACATTTCAGGTAGAAAACTTCTCAAGTTTCAGATCTTATTGACAACCAAACAAGACACAAGGATTCACTAGGAATTCATTAGGCAGGTTATACGTTTAGATCTTTCTATTGATGTAACTATGAAAGATGAGAGATACAATATTTGTGCAGCTTCCCTTATTTATTTTACTTTATTATATAAATACATTTTGGATATGCTTTGTAAGATTTAACACGTGGTACATATGTTATATATGCATTTAGACTGTTAGGCAGAATTTATGGCAAAATTGTCTATCAAATACAGTAATATGATAAGAATATTTACAGTAGCAGCAGATGCATTTACAATTATGTGCATAGTTATCATTGTTAACTTGATCTGGAAGCCCTGAGATTGTAATTACCATAATACATTATTTATTTTTTTGTTACTAGTATGAACTTCAAATACATAACTTTACCACTTTTTACACCATTTTATTTGTCCATTATATTTTTATTACTTTACTACTCTTTATTGCTATTGTCATCATGCAAATAACTTGCATTGCAAGTATCTTCATTATCAGTGAAAATTGGAAAGAAACAATTTCCAAAAAAACCATAAACTTCCCTTTCTCACTTCGAAGACTATATATATGCTGAAGCAAAAAATACCCAAGGCAAATTGGTCAACTTTTCATCAACTCTGCCAGGATAATCCAGCAACCTGTGGCTATATTCCATGCCATGTCAAAGAGAGAATTAATAGTAATCTAATTCTGTCCCTTGGGATGGTGATTTAATAAGAGACAGTGATCACACATCAAACTCTTATGATTCATATAAGGCACAGATCCTCTTTTCTGTTTCCTTGATTTTGGTTTGGGTTTTGTTTGGGGTTCTTATTGGTTTTGGTTTTTTTTAATTGATGGCAACAAGTTGCCATCAATTAAAAAAAAAAAAATATGTTTTTTCTTTGATAACCTGTATGTCTGTTCTGATTTGGGTTGATATTTCAGGTATTTCTTTTCATCTTTCTGGCCTAATAATTTATTTTGCTCCCTACTAATTACAGATGGTGCCCAAGGACTGCTCACATTCTCCTTCCTAGAATAATCCCACAAACTGTTTTCTGGAATCTACTATGCTATGGGAAATTTGTTTTGCACAAACTACTTCCTAGTTGCTCCCAAGCCCCCATTTCAAGCATCCTATTAGGTATTATTTTTCTCAGATTCACAAGCCTACTCTAATATGCATGCTGCCTTTAAACATTTTAAATGTCTGTTCACATAATTAAGCAAAGATCTGGCAATGTCTGTGCTTCTTAGTAGAAAAACAGCAATAATTTATGGGAAAAAAAAAAAAGGCAGCTCATTTCAGAGAGTGGTAAAGAACCTGATAGCCTTGCAAATGACTGGTTTGGTGTATGCATGGAGAGCAGTAGGTGTTGATTATATTGACTGTAGTACAGCTTTTAAAATCATTTCTCTATAACATCTTCACTAATAAACTGATGGATTGCAGATCATGTGAAAAGATGAAGTTGAGTGAAAGCTGACAGAACTACTGCTGCCAGAGGGTTGTGATCAGTAGCATGAAGCCATTAACAGCAAACCCCAGGAAATGATAGCAAGACTGATTTAGTTTATCAACTTCCCTTATGATCTAGGGCATGGGACCCAGTCTGTCCTCAGCAAGGTGATACAAAACTGGAGGGAAAAGTTGATAAAACAGATGGGTGCACCATCACTCAGAGGAACTTCTGCAGGTTGAAGAAATGGGCCAACAGGAATCAAGAAGTTCGAGAAACAGAACTTCAGACTCCTGCATCTGGGGAACATAGAGACACAGAGGTAGTGGGGCAAGTGTCATCCACCCAGAAATCATGTTTCCAGAGAAGACTTTGGGGCCCTGCTAGACACATGAGTTCAACAATGTGCCTTTGCCGCAAAGAAGGACAAAAACAGCATCAGCTGCTTTAGGAAGACCACTGCCAGCAAGTCGAGCGAGATGATCCTTCCCCACTGCTCAGCTCTGCTGACACTTCTTGGAGCACTGTTTACGGGGCTGTGCTCCCAGGTATAAGACAATTGGACATACTGGAGCAGATCCAGTGCAAAGCTGCAAAAAATCATGAAGGGACTGAGGCATCTGACACATAAGGACACAGTTAGAGTGCTGTTCAGTCTGTAGAAGGGAAAGTTCTAGAAGATCTAATCAATGTGTATAAATGTCTAAGAGGGAGAGTAGAGAAAACAGTGTCATACTTCTCAGGAGTGCCTAGAGAGTAGTTGTAGTGGGGTGTTCAGTTTTCTTTGTTAAATGTTTGTTCATATTGTTTATTTGGTTCATTCCACGTACCCCCGTTCANCCTACTGGGCCGTACTGGTCGCCTGAAGCCGTCGCCAGGGCTAGCCGGAGGCAGGCGAAGACTCTGACCACGAGGCAGGGTGGATTTATCGCTAGGCGCGGCTTTAAGTAGTCAAAAAAGAAGTAGTCAAAAAAATGAAATACAAGAAATTGCATTTAAACATAGGAAGAAGCTTTTTAATCACTTGGGGATATTCGAAACCCAACTGTCAATGCTGGTCAACTTGTTGTAGTACAGAGAGAACAAGCAGGGGTTATTGAACTAAAAAAACCTCAAGAACTCCCATTAAACTTTATTCAGTCTATGACCTTACAGAAACAAAATTTAATTCATAATTAAGAGTATTTACTTAACATCTATAGCTTCTAGTAGAAAACAGTGTCTTATATCTCAATAGGTGGGCAAATTGTACCTGTGTTTGTAGACACTGAAGTGATCAGATGTTGGCCTCTGACTTACATTAGAGATTAAATATCCTAAGATTCAGGCCAAACTAAAAGGCTTCTAGGATCCACATGCCTTTTATGCTGTCAAATAAACATATTCCATTTTCAGCATAGTGACTAGCCTTCCTAATGTGTATCTGGCTAAAATGCAATGATATGAAAAGCATACAGTTGAATTCTAGCACATCAGAAATATGTCACTCACTTTATACTTTATTTTGGTACCTAGAAATCCTCCTGACTGCTATTAATTTTAATATCTAAGTGATATAGTCAATTTTCTGTCTCCTGCTATTTGTTCCTTTTGCAACATTGCAACAGACTTTCACGAACAAAACCACACAGGACAAAAGAAGAAAATAAATATAAACTTACATAATTGATCCATTGTTACACACCAGCACTAAAGAACACATTGAATGAAGTTGTGAATTTCAAAAGAGTTTCAGTATTTTAATTTCCTAGAAGAATTTTCCCCTCTTAATCAATTTCTTAAATCTTAGATTGTGGGACATATAAAAATGATCAGGGAATTAAAACCTACAAGCATAGTCTATTTTTTCCTATATACAGCATCTATGTCTGAAACATACTATAGTGTTTTGTCAAACCTTTTCTACTTATATAACTCAAAAAAAAGCTGGTAAAACTAACTTCATGTCTTCAATAATTTTGCTTCTCTGGAACAGTCCAAGAATTTAATATAATTTGAAATTCTTTGAAAAGCAGAAGGAAAAAGAACGGACTTTATAGTGTTTAAAGCAACAAGAATGTTCCTCCTTTATCTTCCTAATGGGATCAAGCAATGATGTGAACTTTTCTCCTGTTTGAGCACCTGTTTTGCATACCACTAACTAAAAGACTTCTTTCATAAGCTACTCATACACAATTTCCAATGTGCAAATTGCACTAATATTTTGTATTTTTCAGATAGCAGCCACAATTTTTTTTTTTTTTTTTTTTTAAGCCACACTCTCTTCAGTGCAGCATGGTCAGTGTTGAATACTGGACCTTCAAAAAGAGAACATTTTACGTATTGTCTGGTATCTCAAAACTAGTGCAAGTAAATGGAAAGTGGGAGAAAGGGACAAAACATTCTAGTACGCATATTCTACTGTCACCAGAGGTTTTTTTTATTCTTTCTAAGGTTTTGATATTTAATTATTCGCTCTGTCTCCAAGACCTGTCAGCTTAGATTCATTACAGTAAAGCTATCCAATTGAAAGGTTGTGTGTATAAAGGTCTAAATAGAAATGTTTTAAGTAGTTTTGAAAGAATTACATAAACATATTCTGACAAAAAAAAAGGCTTAAGAAAATACATAGGGGGTTTTTTATGTATTGTAGTGTTTAGTTCACACACTTCGAAAAAGATGGAACTCAGTTGTGACTTTTCAATTTACAAGGAATATGAGTTTCTCAAAATGAATCTTAATGAAAAATTTATACTCTACTATGACCTCTGCATCCATCTATCCTGAACATATATTATTCACTTACTGTGGATCTTTTTCAAATATGTCCTACTTTATTAATTAGCCCAGTATATCATCCATAAAATAAACTACTCAGTATTGTAAGGCCATTATCCACAAAAATAAAGCATACAACAATATATTTTGTAATTTTCAGGCAAAGTATTATATTTTATTTTTAATATTTTTAAGCCTAATAGTTCAGCCAAGATTACTTTTTAAGTTTTGTCTGGGATTCACATGAAAAAATTTTAGATCTCAGAACTACATTAAAGTCCTTTCAAAGCATTAAAACTTTTTCACTGTCTCATTAAAGTAAAATGTTTTTAATGGCTATAAAATTGTTTCTCAGAATAGGAATGTAGGATTTAAATTTCAATTTTTCCATAGTCTTCATCAAGGTATATTATGACCCTCTGTCACTCATATTCTTCTGTATAAATTATAGATATTGCATGTGTGTGTGTGTATATAGAATGGATGCAGTATTTTAAAGCTTTAATGAATGAACCTTTATAACATCACTGTAAGGCAGCAATTGGAATGACTCATTATGTATATTAGTTTATAAAAAATGCAAAGACCTGAAAGGAATTTTTGAAGGTTATGAAATACAACATTGAAACAGAGTGAGATTAGACTTGAATTTCCTTTGTCGTCACATAGATATGAAAGCACAGAACCATGACTTATTTATTTGTATTGGTGCCTAGGGTTTCCAGATATGAATGAAGACGCTCTTCTGTTAGGTAATAATCAAACACTGACCTGCTCCTCACTTCACTCATGGAATGGAATGGAATGGGATAAAATAGAATTTGATTTTGAATTTGAATATTTTGTTTGGAAAGAATCTTCTATGGTCAACTAGGCTAACTGCATGACCACTTCAGGACTGAACAAAAATTAAAGGATATTGTTAAGGGCATTGATCATCTCTCTAGGAAGCCTGGTCCAGTGCTCAACTACTCTCTTCATATAAAAAGTGCTTCTCAATGTTCAGTTTAAACATCTCCTGGGATAGCTCTGAGTGATCATTCCATATGTCCAATTGATGGATACCAGGGAGAGGAGCTCAACACCTCCTTCACAGCTCCTCATAAGACATTGATTCCAGCTCTTTTACCAGCATCTTTGTCCTCCTCTGGAAGAACTCAAGGACCTACACACTCTTTTTAAACTGGGAGGGCCAGAACAGCAAACAGTACTCAAGGTGAGGCCACACCAAGACTGAATACAGTGGGATAATCACTTCTTTTGCCTGGCTGGTGTTCAATGGACTGACACTCCAAGACTGACAGGACACACAGTGTTTGACCTCTGGACCACCAGGGCACACACTGCTGATTCACACTGAGCTTCTGTCAATCAGTACCTCCAGGTCCCTTTCTGCAGTGCTGCTCTCCAGCCACTGTTCCCCTAATTTATATTTTTCTCCAGCATTACCTCATCATAGGTGCAGAATCTGGCATTTGGACTTGTTACATTTCATCCTGTTCCTCATAGCTTGATGCTCCAATCTATCAAGGTCCCTCTGCGAGGCCTCCAGCCTCCCATTAGCAGATGTGACACCAAGTTGAGAGTGAGATTGATCTATTGGAGGGTAGGAAGGCTCTGCAGAGGGACCTGGACAGGCTGGATAGAGGGGTCAAGGCCAACAATATGAGATTTAACAAGACCAGGTACTGGGTCCTTCACTTAGGCTACAAGAATCTCATGCAGCACTACAGGCTGAGGACAGAGTGGCTGGAAAGTGGCCAGGTGCAAGGGACCTGAGGGTGCTGATTTACAGCAGGCTGATCATGAGCCAACAGTGTGCCCATGTGGCTATAAAGGCCATTGGCAGCCTGGTCTGCATTGGCCAGCAGGACTAGGGAAGTGATTCCTCCCCTGTACTCAGCACAGATGAGGCTTCACCTTGAGTCCAGTTCTGGCCCCCTCAATTTAGGAAGGTGTTAGGGTACAGTTTTTGAAGTTATTAGAAATGCCTCTGACTGAATTAAGGTACAAATGAAGGTACAGGTACTATATGCCAACATCAACAGTATGGGTTTTATTTGATAACAAATATTAGAGAGAGAGAGAGAGATGAAGGAAGAGAAAGAAATAGAAAGAAGTAGCGGGGGACAGAAAGGTAGTATCATCACTCTGTGGATCCCACAAGTCCTATGAGGAGCTGAGGGTGTTTATCCTGGAGAACAAGAGGCTCAGGAGAGACTTTATCGCTCTGTACAGCAGTTTGAAAGAAGGCTGTAGCCAGGTGGGGTCAGTCGCTTCTCCCAGGTAACCAGTGAGGACTCAAGAGGACACAGTCTTAAGCTTGGCAAGGGACGTTTAGGTTGGGCATTAGGATGAAATTCTTCTCATAAGGGGTGATTGGTCATTGGAATGGGCTGCCAGGGAGGTGGTGGAAACCATGCCTGAAGGTGTTTAAGAAAAGACTGGATGTGGCACTTAGTGCCATGGTCTATTTGACAAGGTGTTGTCAGATGACTGGTGGGACTTGAAGATCTCAAAGGTCTTTTCCAACCTAATTGATTCTGTGATTCTGTCTCTCAAGACAATCAACAACGCACACACACGCCCCGCCGCCCCCCCTTCCCCAGTTTGGGATCATAAGGAAACTTGCTAGTGGTACACTCAACTCCTGCATCCAGATCTGATAAACAGATTGAACAGGACTGGCCCTGAAACTGCACCCTGAGAAACATTGCTGTCACCAGACAGATGTAGCTTCAATACCTGCAGCCCATTGAGCTCTGTCCTTCAGACAGTTCTTCACCCAGAGCATCCTGAACTCTCAACCTTCCTAATTCCTAACAGGCAAAACACCTATAAACATTACTTTCCCTTTATCCAGTAGGTGAGTGATGTATATAATAAATGTATGTCAAATTATTTAAAGAAGACTCTCCCTTTATGAAGTCATATTCTTCTCCATAATTTTTCCAGGAACTCAGGTTAAATGTATGGGTCCATAGTTCACTGAGTCATCCCTCACACCCTGAGACTGGAATAACATTGGCCAGCTTCCAGTCAGCAAGGAACTGAAGGAGGATTCTCCCCAGACTCCCAAGACATTTGGCAGATGATCAGTGTCCTGCCATGACATTTTTTAGCTCTTTCAGAACTCTGTGATGAATCCCATGTGAACTTTCAGCCTATACAGCTGACATCTTCCATTTTCATTGTCCACAAATGAGAAGTATTTTCTTTCTTTTCCTTTTTCCTTAAAACAAATATCTAGACAATTATCTTACCACAAAAAGCACAACTGGATAGGTTTCACAACTCTATTTCAAGAGATCAAACATCAAAAAGCATAGAGTTTTTTGCTTTAGTTTCTTTTTTTTTTTTTCTGTTCTATACTATACCTGTATAGCTCCACAATTGTAGTACCATGTGAACAAATACAAAAAAGCCCTTCAACTTTTTATTAGGATATATATGCACAAATAGTAGTAAATGGTGCAAGAATTTCTATAGTTTTCTGCATAATGAAAAATTTTTCTCAGACAATTGAATTTATTATTTGGTTTTAATTCACATAATAAGTTATGCAAGTCCTTCAGCTCTAGTATAAGAAAAGCACAACGCTATCTATATTGTCTTTGTTTGGTGCACTCTGGGCTTGATGCAAACCATTTGAATGCAAATGAAAACTGCTATTTTCCTGGGATTTTGTGGGCAGTGTAAATGATGTATCATTTTGTTCACTGCTTGCTCAAGCTGGAATAGCTTTGGCATGCTTTCAAAATTCATCCCATAGTGAGTATCATAATGAACTGTTCTACTTCTGTTCAAAGTGCACTCAGTATTAATTTTACTAATTTAAAGTCTCAGACATGAGATGTTGTAACGGGACGGCTCAACAGTCATAAGTGTCATTTTCTATCTCATGCTCCATCTCAAACATTTGTTTTTGCTGGCCATGAACTCATTAACAACTGAATTATCGGAGTGGGAAAACAATTCTGATTGACTTCAATGATGATGATACAGCAGCAGTCACCTGTAAAATACTGGCACCTGCACATAGTATTAAAATTTTATCCACTGGAGACTATGTTTACCGAAGTGAAGCGCATTGACATAACATTTGACATTCATGCCACAATGATGACAGTGAAAGAAGACAGAAAGGCAAACAGATTGTATTTAACATCTTTCTCCATATGTGGTCAAATATAAAAACATTTTCCATCTATTTAAACTTTTGATTAGGCACAGAGTTGAGTAGTATTGCAATCATTTGGCTTTAATTTTTTTTTTTTTTTTTTTTATAAAAAGGCCTGATGNTTTTTTTTTTTTTTTTTTTTTTTTTTTTTTTTTTTTTGTATCTGGCTAGACAGAAAGATTAGAGAATGATTGAAATTATCTCTGTTCTTAAGGTGCTAAAAGTTCTTACATAATGTAACATAACAAACCATACCATCTCTGAGAGGTGTCCTTAGATGTGCACTTTCCTGGGGGCAAAAAAATAAGTCCAAGAGGCTGTCTTCTCAAAACCCCTCCTGACTGTTACAGCTCAGCTTCCAGAGTGACACTCAGGAGTCAGCAACTTTCCATTAGAGGATAATGTAGTTTATGCAGTCTGCTGAATGCTTTAGTCCCAAATTAAGGACAATGCAATCTATACTGTGTGGTAAACAATTTATTTTTTTCTCTTGAAGATATACAGCACTCTGTTAAACTTCAATATAAACTTGTTTTCTCTGTATGAGTCCATAAATATAAAGAATAATGCATCTGAAAAGGATCTTTCTTTCTCCAGGATCAGCAAATACAGTGAAATATCAGCTTTGGTGCATTTTTTTTAAATGCAGCTGAAGTCCTGACCATCAAAATTTTGTCACTGAAATTCAAAAAAATGTGAGGGGTCCTGGGAATACTGTTTTATGCTGGTAAAAAAAAAAAAAAAAAGGAAAGTGCCGTGAAAGCTTGTCAAAGCTAAAAGTTACGGAAATGTCATGTTATTGAAGTACAATAGTTTCAATAGGGTTTTTTTGTTTCGTTGGTTTTTGGTGGTTTGTTTGTTGTTCTTTTTTATCTAAAAGCTTTTATTTGCACTTTTTATTAATGACTATTAAATGACTTATTAATATTGAAGACTAATGCAAACCAGAGTATATGGTTCACTTTTTCTGCTAACTGAAGATTTAATTTTTTGAAAGGAATAAAGAAACACTGATAACAGTTTTTATAGCTCAAAAGTGCTTTGAGATGGAGACAGAATAAGTGAGTAGGAGTGCTTTCCTTCCATAAAAAGAGTTGAAGAACAGATTGTTCAATTATTTGGCCACATATCTTGAAAACATATGTCTTCAATATTTATTGACCACAGCTAGTGAAAACATGTAATTATTGAGAATGTCTATACTTTCACTCTGCAAATGATCTCAAGGTTATATTTGTTATCATCCTCACATCAAACCTAGAAACACAGGCACATGGAGCGCAGAGCTTCCTCATACCAGAGTAAACAGTTCAGGATATCATTACTAATATGGTGAGTGTCTGACAATGTTTCTAGTGATACTCCACAGATATCATACTCTGTTAGGTTTGTAGAAACTGTCTCAGTTAAGTCAGTGGAGTGTAAAGCAAGCTAAATGTGGGAATAGTCCATATTACTGATATATACATTTTGTCTGGTATAGGGTTAATTTTCTTTAGAGAAGTTGATTTGATGCTATGTTTTGGATTTGTCACCAAAACAGCATTGATAACAACAGGATGTTTTAAGCATTGCTGAGGAGTGTTTGCACGGAGGCAAGAACAAGGACTTTTCTGCTCCTTGTACCACCTCACCAGAAAGTGGGCTGGGGGTACATAAGGAGTTGGGTGAGGACACATCCAGGACTGCTGATCTCAAAGGGACAAATGGATACCTCACATCATATGATACTCTCGCAGCAATAAGAGCTGCAGAAAGAAGGAGCAAGCAAGGGGGATAAGGAAGTAGCATTCAGAATTTTGGCGCTTCTCTTCCCAAGTCATCATTAGGCATGATGGAGTCCTGCTTTGCTAGAGATGGCTGAACACCTGCCTGCTGATGGGAAGTAGTGAATTGTTTGTTTTGTTTTGATTATGTGTGCAGTTTTTGCTTGTGTCATGGTTTGAGGCTGGTGGGATGCCAGGGACCTACAAAAGTGACTTGCTCACCCCCCTCTGCAGATGGACAGAGGGAAGAAAATATAATGAAGGGTTCATAAGTTGAGATAAGAACTGGGAGATCGTAACTAAACACCATCAAGGGTAAAACAGGCTTACCTTACAGACACAAAGTAAATTTCTTGCTAACAAAATCAGAGCAGGATAATGAAACATAAAATGAGCCCTTAAAAACACCTTCCCCCTACCCCTCTTTCCTTCCAAGCTCCATTGCCTACCTGCAAGGAGAGAGGGAATGGAGGTTATGGTCAGTTCATCACATGTAGCTGCTCCTGTTGCTCAGGATAGGAGTTCTTTCCCTGCTGCACTTGAGGTTTCTTCCACAAGAGACAGTTCTCTTTGAACTTCTCCAAAGTGTCTTCATTTCATTAGCAGCAGCTCCCTGTGAACTGCTGCAGTGTGAATCCACCCCATGGGCAACAGTACTCCCAAAACTGCTGTGGTGTGAATCACTCTTCCATGGGGTGCAGTCCTCCAAGGACAGGCTACTCCAGCCTGGGAACAGAGCCCCTCTTTCCACAGGTCTCCCACAGGACCACAGCCTCCTCTAGACATCCAGCTGCTCCAGCATGGGTTCCTCCATGGGCTACAGGTGAATATTTGCATCCCTCGTGGCCCTCCACAGCTGCTTCACCACGGTCTGCACCACAGCCTTCAGAGGAATCTTGCCCCTGGCATCTGGAGCACCTCCTCCCCCTCTTCTTTGGTGACACTGGTGATTGGTGACTGCATGTTGCTCTACTCTCACATATTCTCACTCTGCTCTTCTCTGACTGGAAAACTAGAGCTGCGCCACAAACTTTGTTTTGATTTCTTCTTAAATATGTTATCACAGAGGTGTTTCCACCATCTCTAATTGGCCCAGCCTTGGCCAGCAGCATCTCTATCTTCAGAGCCATCAGGGATTGGCTCTGCCGGACATGGTTGTAAAAGCCTGATAATGAGAGAAAGGCTTCAAAAAGTGCTTTGTCATTATGTGTGCTTGTCATAATGACTCTTGAACACCTGAAAACAGTGTGGGATGGGCTGTGAGTAGCCCACCTTGAGGTCCATTAAAAGGAAGGCAGAACTGGTGCAAAACGTGGAGGGGAAGCGAGCAGCAGAATCCCTGACCTTTGCTTTCCCCCCATCCCCACCGTGGCCTGATGCAAGCACCCCAAGCCCCCATGAGCCAGCACCACCTGCTTGGGCAGAACCCCCCGATGCTGCACCCCTGGACCAGGTCCCGAGTGACCCGTGGAGCCCCTGCCCTGCTCTTGTATCCCGCGGTGAGAGCACCGCCAGGGCACTGAGGTTTGGCTGCAGCCAGCGGGCTCTGCACCTGTGCTCTGGGGGATGGGCTGCTGCATCCCAGCCAAACTGCTCCCCAGATCAGAGGGGGCAGGTGAGATCCTTCGAACTGCAAAAAAGAGAAAAGGGCAAAAACTGCTGCTCTCCCCAGTACCCTGTCTCAGCAGCAACAAAGGTAGCACAGAGCAGTGGTGACCTATCCTATGCTTTTAAAGTAAACTTAGCTTTTTAACTTAGTTTTTTCTAACTCTTCTCAACTTCTCTCTGTCTTTTACTATTAAATAAAAAATATATCAGTTCTTTGGCATTGTCAGGAAAATCCACAAATGTCAGAGGTTTATGTCCAAAAAGGAGACAGAGGAGTCCTGCAACTTTGAATAACAGGGGAGAGTCCACTGGGACACATACCCGTGGGGTTTTCTCTCTCTCACCTCCTTATATCCCAATGTCCTTTTCCTTCCCCATCGGCTGAGGTAATAGCTATGTACAGCCTTCTCGAACCGCCCAGCACATATGCCCCCCTTGAACCTACTATTTCACCCAGAAGTTCAGATGTTCAGGCTTGTGCAGGCTCTTGTCTGTTTCAGGAGCTACACTGTCTGGGCTCTGCAACAAACCTGCTGCCCAAAGTTCGTAGAGACATTAAGACCCACTTCAAAGACGTTAACATCCATACCTTCACCCACAGAATTGTTTATAAAGTTATTAGCTTTCCTATCAGCAGCAACATTTAATCTCATTGAGTTTTTATCTGGTTTTTTGTGGGGGGGAATGTTTCGAACCTTCACAGTTCTTTCTGTTTTATTCATAGAGTTAGTTCTCTTTACTCATCTATGATTAAATCAGATTCTAACATCAGTGGAAACTTCCAGCACCTTGTCACAGAAGACACCTCTGTGGCTCCCCACCACCACAAACTGAGCTGTGCAAAACCTATAAAGTTTACTCTATTAAATTGTCTTTATCTCAACCCATAAGCTTTCTCTTTTACCTTTCTGATTTTTGAACCTGTCCTTGTGAGAACGAGGGAGTGAGTGAGAGGCTGTGTGGGGTTCAGTTCCCTACTAGGGCTAAGCCACGACACCCAGGTACACTAAGAACTGCTCCTGCAGTGAACACTTTCCAAGTGTTTCTTGATCTGGTGTACTAGCTGGACATAACAGATATCTCTCAGTGAAAGATGAACATTAGAAAATAAAAGGAGAAAGTGATAACTCAGGCAGATGGCAATCCATAAATATGGAAAAAGGCAGTGACATATATTGAAAATAACAAACTAACTTACTGACTAAATAAATAAATAACAGGAAATATTTCTGGTGGGACAGAAGATAAATGAAAGTAAGGCATTGAATTTTTAAGCTTCAAAATGAAAGAGAAAAATTCTGCTCAAGGGGAAGAAAATGTAGCTGAAGAAGAAGTAGGTCTGATAGCAAGATGAGGATGGAACTGTTAGAGACTTGCTAAAATTCTGATTGATGTTTAAGAAAGGTCTGAAAGTATAAAAATCCCTAAAGCTGTGAATCCAATTACCCTCCCTTACCTAATATTTAAGCCTCATTACAAATTCAGTATTTGAATTCTGGCAAGTAGGTCTTCATTTTTGAATGCTGTATTCTACTTCTTTTATTATTATTTAAAGCAGAAAACTTGAAAATAAAGTCTTCAGAAATATTTCTTTGAAAAAAAAAATCAAATTATTTGGCTATCTGTGGAAAATACTGTTGTGTTCTGTGACTTTTGAGAGTTGTATCTCCATATCTACCATATCTTGATGGCAAATTTAATAGAGAACACTCCAGATCTATTGAAACACTGCACAGCTTGCAAATGTCTAAGGAGGAACCATTCTGTCTCAGGAAGGTAAACTCATCACAGATTATATGTATACTGCTTCAGTACCTATGTTTAGTTTAGTTTAAACATCACAATAAAATTAGTCAAGTTGATTTCACTCACACTTGTATAAACAGAATGTAAGTTTTCTGTGTGCTCATGTCTCCCTCTTTGGAGAAATTCAAATAGGAGTGCAGGTCATAGATAGATAAAGGCAGATATGGTGCACTCAGTCCACACTCAGGATTCAAGGCAATGTTAAAGTACAGCCTTTGCATTTTCATATATTTCATCACAGCTGCAATATTTGCATTTGCATTCTTCCAGGATGCTTCTTTTCTTTAGGCATTCTTTTGCCTGAACGCACTTTTATCACACAATTTTTAGCTCCATACATAAGACACTAAGATATCTGGGTTTATTTCCAACAAAACTCTGACCTGTCTTCATTTCACTCTTTTTTTTTTTTTTTTTTTTTTTTTTTTTTTTTTTTTTTTTTAATTATCATAGTCATTTTGGGGATAATAATCATTGAGAAGAAAATGGTCCCAATTCATTGAGAAGAAAATGGTGGTTTGCCCTTGGCTGGACTGCAGGTAGCTGCTCAAGTTGTTCTGTCACTCCCCTCCTTAAACGAACAGGGGAGAGAAAATAGAGTAAAAGGCTCATGGGCTGAGAGAGAAGGAGAAAACACCCACTGATTGCTGTCACAGAAAAAATAACCAGACTCATCTTGAGAAAATTAATTGAATTTATAGCAATCAGATCAGGATAGGGTAATGAGTGTTCCTAGGGACCTGTTAAATGGGGGTAAATTCTAGCTTTTCTCACTTGCCTATTCAGCTTTTTTATCTTTATGAAAAAGAATCCTGATGCAATTGTGATGCGGTTGTCACTCTATTAGGTTAGTAAGTTTGTGGACTATGCTCATTCTTACTCTTAATTTTAATAAATTATTTTGTTTATGAAGATGCAAGGTAATGCTTACTTATGCCTGCTTACCCAAATCTACCATTTCTAATGCCAAAACAATAAAAGAATCTGCCTATTTATATTTGCATCTAGGAAAAGTCATAGTGTTCTTAATTTTCAGTAGCTGATTTTCAAATACTTAATCTTCAGCACATCTGGAAAATAAAGCAGAAGTTCTATAGCTACCTTAAAACTGGTAGAGAAAAACATGAACTTATAGCTTTCTTCTGAAAACTTCACTTATCCTTCACAAGATTTTTTAAGTAAGACTTTTATTCACGTGTGCATACATCCCCAGACTCAGTTTCGACACTGCTTGCTTTTTTGTCTGTGTGTTTTTACACGTGCAAGGGGAATTCTAGCAATGTTATGTGTGTATGTCTATCATTAAAACACTGTCGTGTACAGCAAAAGCAAATGCTCAAGTCTCTGAGAAAACAATGGCAGAGACCACAGGATGAAGTCCCTGACTAGTCAAAAGGCTATTTGCATGGTACTTGAAGTCTGAGGGAAGAATTTTTCCTTTTCAATTCACTTGAGTCATAAACAATTGAAAACAGAAATCTATAAAGGAAATGAGGACAAAGCTGCATTTATAGTATTTGCATTACTAAAACACAGCAAAAGCTAGCTGTAATAAAATATACTAAATTATTCCTAGAAATGAGTGCAAAATGCATTATTTTAAACAACAAACCAAATAAATAAATAACAGAAAGCTGACAGCTTACATTATGCTGTGAAATTCAGCACATTTTTCTACTAACATAATCACTTTTTTATTCAAATTAATCCCACACTCTACAAAGCCTTTTTAATAATTACTGCTGTTTCTCATCATAAATTCCCTCAAGAGTTAAAGCTACAGATTAAACTCAATATTCCCAGTTCTCTAGATGTCATTTGACTACTCCCCCTTCTTCTCCCATCTCTTTCAAACAGTGTATTGATTTACCATGATTGCTGACTTAAAATTGTCATATGCATGGACTCCTTCATGGAGCACTCACATAAATGTAATTTTCACTGTTCTTTGTTAAAACTTACTTCAATCAGTTAATGCCTTCTGATCCCAGGGAAAAAAAAAATTGAGAAAAAAAATTTGCCTTTTTAAAGTATGGGGCTTTATGATGGGTGTCAGGATTTTGGTTTTCAAGATCTCACCAGGACTCCTATGATACCCGCAGACCAAATTTGTAGTATCTAAAGATAGGAATTTTAAAAGAACCCATACAAGTCAGGCGTGAACATCAAACTTCAATGAGTATTTATCTTTCTTTAACACCTTTGAAAATACTAGCTACAGTTTAAGAAAAATGGTAAAATAAATTCCAGCAGTGAACCAGAGAATGATGAAGTCAAAGTCTTTTCTGAACACATAAATGTGAAAGTAAGAAATGTCCTATTGAACAGGACTGAATTTTCGAATTTAATGTCTTCAGTTTACCTAGCTAGGCCATGTACAACCAGAATGTAATATTATGATTATCATTCAAACAGGAATTCTTTTTTAGCATTACTTAAAGAAATCCCAAGACAGATTAATAATAACATGTGCGCTTAGTTTAGGGAATGATTAAAGTGCTGGATTTTATTGTTTCCATTTTCCAAACAACCATTCTGTAATAAATATTCAGAAAGCAAATTAAATTATTTTAAAAGATTTGGACAGTCTTTTTGCTTCTAAATACAGACATAAGGAGGAACAAGACTGTATTACAAATTATGTTAACAATATTTTCATATGCTCTTTATACTTACTGTCTTCTCACCATAAAGCCATCTTTAACATGTATCACATATTTCAAACCTAATTTTCTAAGTTAATTTTTTAATCTCTGTTTTTCTGAAATACATTTACACCTACAGTAAACACAGCATCAGAAGATTTTGTTGATTAAAAAAGGGAAATGTTTGAAAACTATGTGCAAACTACCATGTGGTGTCAGGAGGTCCCAATTCAAGAACTCTTTAGACAAAGGACTTTAGACACAAAATTTTGTTTTCACAAAACTGGTACAAGAATAATAACTACCTAAATCTCCCAATCTGCTGAATATCACCTTAAAGACTAGTTCCTGGCATCTTGGATAAACTCCAAATGAGATTCTTACATTACATTAGAGATCTCACATTAGGGGGTTGGTACTTACCTGTCATTTCCCTCCTGCTAACATTGTCTTCTTTATGGAGTAGGCCATTGGAAAAATTACAAACCCCAGTGTTTTAATACTTTGAACACTGTTGGAGTTAGTGAATTTTGAAAACCATAGAAATGAAGAACAAGCACAAGCTCTGAACTGATGACAGATGCTTTCATAAAGTAATGCAACACTGAGTTCCACTGTTTTCATTCTCTGCTTAACCCTTCTAACTTTTTCATTCTACATTAAGTACTTCCGACAATTCTTAATATTAAATGTTAAGATAGTGTAATGACCTACGCACCATTGCTTATTATTATATTTTTCTTCCCGTTCTAGCACCTTCCTGAAAGTCCTGTGGTTTTTCTTTGACACCTGTTAATCTGTCTGTCAGCCTTTACACAGGGTTTGTCCCTGTGCTGGGGCTGCACTGTCACGGCACTGGCACCAGCGGCTGCAGCAGCCCCAGAGCCCCGGGGAAAGCCTGGGCAAGGGAGGGCAAAACGCTGCCCAGCAGCCAGGGCTGAGCCAGGGGAACCCAGCCAGAAACAGCCCTGCCAGCCCCGAGGGGACAGCGGGAGCAGGGATGGGATGGAGATTCCTGAGGCCTGGGGAGGCCCTGCCCATTAAGTGTCTCTGACCTTCCTCTCCTACACCATCCTCCTTCTCCAGAGAACAGTGATCAAGTCCTCTGCAGGCTCTTTCCTTCTGGCACTCCTACTGCCCATGGAGGCAGCTGCCATGACAACATCTCAATTCTCACCTTCCTCACGCCGATATTGTGAGGCTCAGGTAAGTCAACGCCTTTAGTTTTTCAGAAGCTGAGCAATGTGGTGTGAGAAGAGGTAAAAAAGTTTTTAATGTTAGAAAGACATTTCTAAGACTATAAGAAAATGCTTCTGTTTTAACCACTGAAGTGTTTTTTTATTTTTTGTTTTGTTTTGTTTTGTTTTGGTTTTTTTTTTAATCTCTGGGAATATTCTTCACTTTCTTGAAGTTTCTTTGCAACTGAAGGTATTTTTAGCCATTTTGCTGGCTTTTACTTCTTCCTGCACTTCTTTTATTTTAAATTTATTCCCTGGATGACTGAATATTCTTAAATATTTCAAACCTCTACAGAAAACAGAATGCTGCAATTATTTTTCAAATTATGTATTCCACCAGTCCTTCAAGAATGACACGGAGTTTTGTTCACCTCAAGGCAGTAACTTACTTAAAACACTCAATTGCTGAAGTGCCTCTGTATTCCTTATGTATTGTAGTAGCTGAAGTCCAACTCCAAACATTTTTTTTTAGATTTGAATCTAAAGTAAAGATTTTAGATACGTAATTCTGATGTGACTAATTTCTCCTAATAGTCAGAAAGAGGCTCAGGTGCATTATGCTGCAAGGTTTGATTATTTTCATTCATCCCATTTCTTAGATATTTGACTGAAAAATGTGAAGAGAAAGGAGAGGGAGAAAGACTTTGAAGTTCTGGGTCATGTTATATCTCTGCTCTGAACATTAAAGAAAGGTCACTGCTCACATCAACAGCAGCTTTCTCATTTGGCCTACTTTAATTCTTTCACACTGTGCAGAAGTTTATTCAGATTTTACAATTAAGAACATAGCAAACAACTAATATATGTAGGCATTCAAAAGAGAAGTGTTTTTATTCTTGAACATATAAGTTATACAGATCCTGTGGGTTGACATCTATTTTGAACTAGACTAAAACAATACCTTAAAAAAGCCATTAGCAGATAGTTAATATTTTGTCTGTTTTCACAAAAACATAACAAAATACAGTAGAAAAAGAAGACATTCAACCCATGTACAAAAAACTTACTGTGACACAGACCTAGACTAGCAGGGAATCTGAACCATATATTCAAATGAATAAGCTGGTTTTATACATTTTTCCAAGGTATTGTTATAAATTTAAAGAGCCAATTCCATCGAAAACGATTTATTTGCCAACGAAAATTTCGGACAAAGAAAATCGAGAAAGCCAGCGAGACGAGGAAACAGTGCCAGCACTGGGTGAAAGCACAAGTGCAACCTCTACCGCGTTACACTCCCCCTGGTTTCACACCAACCCGAGTCCAAGGCAGCTGTTTTATACATTTTCTGGCAGGGCTTACATGAGTCCAAGATTTCTTTAAGTTCTTTTGTCCCTCGGCATCTCCGTTGATGAAATTTCTAAAGCAGGGTCCAACTTCTGAATGGATTTCCTGGGTGCGGGAGGTTCCTGAGTACCTCAATGTCCCAGATAAGATACCATCTCAGGGCCATTAGTCCTTATCAGGTGCTGAGCATCCTCATCCAGGTTGTTCTCCACCTTCTATTGCGATTGTAATTTCTTTGTCTGCCTCTCCTGGGACAGGGAAGGTCCTTGCGAAATTTTCCAAGCCCTCCGCCCTGCTGGGGAGGCTTTTTGGTTTTCTTAAAAAGGGTACACTTTAGATTCTGATTTATACTAACCACAACATTATAAAAATATAAACTATCATTCACTACAATAACAACATTATGAAAACATGAATTATCATTCACCACAGTATGATATTTCCTTATGGGAATTGTCCTTATGTGACCTATCTCGTGCTGCCACATCAGCAACACACATTCTAAAAGCCCTTCTGTGGGGTGATTACGCAGTGTTCTCCCATCTGGAAGCTTCCAGAAGGCTCCTCTCCCACGGGGCTCTGCCGTGTGGCACCTCCACACCCCAGGGTCAGGCAAAGACAAGCCTCCCTGTGCCACCACGTGCTTCATTCTGCAGGTACGTCCCCAGCCTGCAACTCGGTTTTATCCTCTCTCTTCCCATAATACACACCACAAATGCACTTTAAGTAAAATGTCATACCCAGAGCTTAAACAAATATTCTATTTTCAGCTTTTTTGATGACTTGGTTATTGATTCCTGAGCTTTTATGTGTGTGTGTGCAGACAAACTTATATACACATAAAGGAAATAATTTGCTTTAAGGTGGCTTGTCCTTCTGGTACACAAGCATCTATAAACTCTCAAATGGACAAAAAAAATGAACTGGTTTAAAGGTTATACATCCTGTCTTCTTTTTAAATTTATTTAAAGAAACCCCACAAAACAAAAAACTATTCCAAGCTACTTAGGTGAAAACTAAGTAGCTATTTAAATACACAGTCACAAAACAGTAAGGAAGTAACTTGAAATTGTAAAAATGTAGATGTGATAGATTTTGGCACTTTTAGATAATCGGCTAATGTTTTTAGCTCAAAGTCGTGTACATTTGCCTAGTAGTGACAAGCTAATTAAGATGAAATGATACAATTTGCTGCTAGGGATTAAATAATGAAAATAATCAAATTGTTCTTGACAAAATACTGGCAGATACAATGAAGCAACACCTTATGTAAAATTATCGGTACAATTTTTTTATTTTACCATCTGACTGGTTTAACAGTGCTTCAGGACGCCTCACTGACTTCAGGCACAAAAATCTATTTCAGGGCCAAAAATATATGAGTTTTTTTGAGCTTAAGATGCATTAATTTTAAGTCAGAAAGAGGAGATGCAAAACTGAAATAAACTTTTCTATAAAAATAAAAAATTCCTTTTAAGTTATTAGTGGCCTAGGTAATTAGTTGTTAAAAAATGCTAGATACAATTGTATGTTGAACAATTAATTTATTTTTTTTTTAAAAAAGGGCAATATACTTTGCCCAAATATATACATTCTAATGGATTCCAAATGTAGATTTATAAATCTCTCTAAAGTTATTGCAATGTTATTCTCTGTGCTGTCTAGTCAGAAACAATATTTATTTTGGTCCTAAAGGGGCAGTTTTATACCAAATAATGCTGCAAGACATTATTATTCTTACTAATGCAATTTGGAACCTCTGATATAAATCATCTCAGTTTGCCTGTGTATAAATGCAAAACATTTAATTCCTCTGAGTATTAAATGATAATACATACCTCCTGTTTTGAGATGAGCGGATCACACTCAGAAAATACAAAAAAGGACACAGACATTTCCATACAGAATGTTGTTTTTGTTTTTGTTTTTGTTTTTGTTTTTTTTGGGGGTTTTTTTGTTTTTTTTTTGTTTT
>VWYO01009532.1:316459-329872 GCA_013400275.1 Rhadina sibilatrix | reverse complement strand
GTGTTTTTGTTTTTTGGGTTTTTTTTGGGGTTTGTTTTGGTTTTTTTTCCTATTTTTTTATTTTTTGCTTGTAAATTTATAAAAAGTTTTGGAGAAACTTCTTTTATCACCTGCACAGCTGGAAGCATGGGTTACTTAAAATTTGAGACAATGCTGACAAGAAATTGAATCCCCCTGGAATGGTTCAAGATGTTGTTCTTTTGTATCTCCTTCTTCCATAGTCCTGACAGCTCCCCTCCCCTCTTTATTTTCACTTTTGGGTTCATAGTCTTCATTTGTAACTATCATCTGTCTGGAATCTTTTGTAGCAGCCACAGCTGGATTGGCACGCAGGCACAGTGTTGGATGAAGATGCCTTACCCACTTACTACACTGATTCAGCACAGCAGCAAGGTGTCACTTGAATATCATCAGCAGATGAACAAGACCAGAAATCTGGTCTGTTCTGAGTAAATCAGTGATCCTGCAACTAATTTCCAAATTCAGTGATTCCCAAGTAAATAAGAAATATGAAAAGAATAATTTGATAAGTATCCTATGAAGATAAATCCCATCCATTAGCTGTTGTTCTACTGCAATTATACAACAATGGGGTCAATAAAATTTTGCTTCTAGTCAAAACATTTAAAAATATGGTGAGTTTGCCTTTCAAAATATAGCCAAAAGCCTTTTCCAGCTTAAGCTGTCCTTATGAATGCAGTTGTAGTCATAGAATTATACATCAAATAAATTGATCTGCATATAAAATACTCTGTATTACAGCATCCAACATTACTGTAAAAAACACAGCATATATCTTCTATAGAAAACAAAGGTGTTTCCTTTTCTTTTTTTTTTTTTTTTTTCAGTCTTCTAAATGTATTCTGACTGTTTTTTCTTACAGAAATAATTAGCAGTTCAATGAACAAGCCAAGTGGGGTTTTATAGTAAAAACCTAAGGAGTTTAGAGAAAACACATCCTTATAGAAAATGCAAAACAGGCAGAGGACTGTCAAGCCCAGGAGCCTTCTTAGAGCTTTAAGGTATTTAATAGCAGCTCTTGTTTCCTCAGTGGGTACTGGGAGATCTAACTCTTTGCTTTTCTCATGATCTAGTGCCAATTTATGGAATGCCTCTGGGTGAACTCTGTTTCAGATTATTATAAAATTAAAGCCTCTATTTAAGCATTATTGGTTTTTTTTGTTTGTTTGTTTTTTTAAGAAACCATCATTCACTTTTTCCCTCCAGAATTCATTATGGACATGTCATTATTATTTTTCTTGGCATTTGAATAGTTTCTAACAAATAGGTGTCTAAATATATATATAACCTTTTCAATAATCTGAACATTCAAAGAAAAATAAACTAATTGTCCTTATTTATATTCAGCATTTTAATGCCTATTTGAGTCAGAACAGTTCATTTATGTCATGTTGATACCTGAATCCTTTTTGCAGCTCAGCAAATCCAAGTCAAGGATTGGGATCAAACAGCCTAATTTTTGCTGATATGAAAAGGGACGCTGACTTGGTAAGCTGACCTGTATTTTGAATGGATGGAACGAGATGTGTTTTCTGATGCAAAAGTCAAGAAACCACTTGCAGTCAAGATGCAGTCAAGCCAACTGTTATGACAGCTGCATATAAACAAAAATATATTGTGTGAGGCATAGCAGAGATTGTCTGAATCACGTCTGATATCCTCTCTGATATTGCAAAGGCTTATTCTGTCTTTGTGATTTACCTGAAGATCATAACTAAGATTTGCTATCTTAACATGGGTTTCAAGATCACTGTGAACCTGTGTTAAAGATGTTTTGCCACTCCAAGATGTTTGTTTTGAGATTGTGAAATGGGTCAGAGAGGAAGTCCAGTTTGTAAATGACATGTACACCATAGTAAAAGCTTCTGCTACACAAAGTTTAAACTGTTGACAGCACAACCAGACAAGAAGTAATCTCTGCTTTAAATCTTGTGAATGATCACATCAATATTTAAAGAGAGGCATTTTTTTATCCAGAAACCTATGTATTCAGCATGAAATCAGATTGTCTTCCTTCCCTTATTCTATCAGAAAATTTCATTATTATCCTTTTCCTGTTTCTGTACAGATATAGATGCAATAAGAGAAGCATGTTAGTAATCTTAATGCACAGGATATTTATCATTTTGGGGATTATCATCATGCTTAAAGAAATGTAAGCTGCTCTGCAAATTTGACTTTGAGAGTCTCACCTATCTCATGGTCTAGAGCCTGAAACAAAGGGCAAGATTTCTCAACAATCAGATTTCTCAACATTTAAGGATGTACCAAAGTAGCGCTTGACTGAATGCAACTTCCTGGCAAATTCTTCTTTATGCCTATTTAAAGAGACAGAAAGACATCAAGGAAAAGCTTTGGAGTTTAGCACAAGCATACATAAAAGTCTGGAGGAGTAAAAGTATGAAATAGTTGTTTCAATTCCTGTCACTGTTATTGGGCTGGGTACAGGCCCTGAATACAAATTGAGGTTTTTATAGGATCATGCAATCATAGAAAGGCTTTGGTTGTAAGGGATTTTTAAACATCATCTACTCAACCACTCCTTCTACTAGACCAGGACGCTCAAAGCCCCATCCAGCCTAGACTTGACACTTCCAGAAACAGGGTAGCCACAGTGGCTCTGGGCAGTATGTTCCCATGTCTCACCACTCTTATCATGAAATGTTTCTTCCTTCCTTAATCTAAATCTCTTCTAGTTTAAAAACAGTGTCCCTTGTCCTGACACCAGTCCCACTCTCTCATTGATGAAGTTATTAAGTGGGATTGGTCCCAGTATGGACCCATGAGGGACACCACTCATTACTGGGGTTTTGAGAGTGAAAGCAATATTCCTTAGCATGAGCCCAGGCATGAGCACACTGCTCCTGTTCCTGTCAGAGCAACACACTTAGGAAGGAGCTTTCCCCCCTGTGGTGACTTCCCACAAAGCCCTTCTGGCAGATTTGTGGAACATGATGTCCCTTTAGAGTACCATGTAGTTACCATGTAGTTATTTCACATTAGTTAACTACTGCTGGAGGAACACCAGATGATATTGGGACATACCATATCTCTAAAGGACATACTTACTTGAACATGTTTTCATAGTTTTCAGGGACTATCTTAGTGCTTAAAGCAGCTTTAACTGCTTTGCTCAGTCTTACTGCAGAAATTAGATGTGGATTAGGGAAGGAAGAAGTTTCACTGATGATATACTCAAAATGACCTAGAAGGCAAACACAAAACCAGAGAATTATTCTGTAACATTAACCTAAAACTGTTAGCATGGAAAATTTTTAATCAAGCTTTGTAGTGATTTTTTTATACCACCTGTGTAAATACTACAAATGGGAAGAGAAAAAGTGGTTAATGGCAATAAAAATAAATATTTTCATGGTAATAAAAATAAATAAGATTTGAAACTGAAGAAGTAAGATGAGGAAGAGAAGGTCTAGAAAAGAGAAATATATATAAAGCAACAAAAACCAAACAATTGGCAGAATTAAAAGGAAAGAGGTTTTTGTTATCAGTTCAGTATGTAGAAGCTAAATATTTAATATAAATATTAATATTATATTATTATATTATATATTGCTATGAAAAAAAACCTTAAAATTTTCTGGATATTTTTGTACTGGTTTTGTTTACGTCCTGCTTTTGACAGAAGAAGAAGAGGGAATAAACTATGGATTTTTAACATTTTTAATAGTGAAAAAAACAAGACTACTGATACATGATAAAGGACCTAAAATTCTACTTTGGATTTAGATTGAACACACTTAAAGAAGTAAATTAAATAGTTAATATAAGATGTACAGTTTCAACTTTGGATAGCTGCTTTTTCTATAAAATACAACTCTGAAATTCTTGATAACTCCTCTGTCAGAGCAAGGAAACCTGAACATTAAAAATACTATAAAATAATTTTTATCTCTAAAGGCACACATGTGAATCATGTTCTCTCATTCAAGGTATTTATTTTTCTGTGTTTCAGCAATTCAAAGAAAAAGAGAAGTAAAAGCAGAGTGACAATGAGCTTTCTTCACCTTTGGCAATGGTGCAACTGTTATAAGCCTGCAAATGTTCACAGCTCAAGTGAAAATGTACTCAGAAGTCCCTCGGAATAATTTAAATTTTGGGAAACTTTTCCCTAGCAAATATCCAAGGGATCTCAATCTTACTAATTTATCAAAGAAAATTTTGATTGGACTTTGAGTATCTCTATAATACAATGTTTCTCAAATCTAGCAGGCAGAGTGATACAAGAAAAATGAAAGCTAAAATTAGAACTAATCACACTACAGATAAAGATACATTTTTAGGAACATGAATTCTTAGAACATCTTGTCAAATCGGTGTTAGATTTTTCATCAGTGAACACCCTAACATCAAGATTATTTGAGCTTTATTTTGTCTTAAATACTCATGCTCCAGCTTGCTTGCAGATATTTTATGACACAAAGTATTATAAATCAGTTTACAGTGATGGAATTTGTATCTACTTCCATTCCCAAGTCAGCGAGAAGTTAACAGCAAGTATAAAATAGACAGGAACCTATTTCAACAAAAAATGTTGTCAGATTATGGAAGTAGTTCACCAAGTATAAAAAAAGAAGATAAAAAGAGCTGAACAGAATTTCAATCCACAGAATAAGATACAAATATTTGTAGAGATTTTCTGATGCTTGAACCTGTGTATTCCCATACCTTGTGCCATCTATGGTCAAGTTATTTTCCAATATTAAGAAAAAGCAACCAGAAGTCTTTTAGTAGTCATTGTTCACTGAAAAAGACATAGCTAAAGAAACAAATGAAAAGTGGTTTTCTCTAATTTGCCAACATCAATACCTTGCTGTTTTTGCAAAAAACAGCATCATTGTAATTTAGGGAAAATTTGTAAAACATCTTTTTTTTTTTTTTTTTTTTTTTTTTTTTTTTTTTTTTTTTCTTTTTTTTTTTTTAATTCCTGAGCACTCTTTAAAGTTGTTTTGATTGAACTTTAAAAACCCACAACTTTTGTCTTTTCCCCCAAGTTACAAAATAGAAATGTAACAACTCATTCAGGTGAAACACTGATGCTATATTCCAAAGGATTTTCAAGGGAAAGAACTAATATATTCTGGTAAAATGCAAAATTTTGTGGAAAAGTGGCAAAATACCCACAGGGAATGAAAATTGAATCCTCTACATGAATTTTCATAATAAGAATTTATAACAAACAATTCCGTTTTAAGCCAAGTAATGTGAATTGTTTTTCCTTATTATCCTCAGATCAGGATTTTTAACTCGCTCTCTGAGATCTGGAGACCAAACATTGGTCAGTTGCCCGATTTGTTGCAAAAATGTTTTCTCTCAAGTGAAATGTTAATGATTCAAAATGTCTCTCTCATATTAGACTTGTTTTGCCACTGTTATGAGTGTGTAATCCTATGAGTGGACACAAAAGGTCTCAGCGGTTAAAGACAAATATGTTTTGTGACTGAGGGTGAAAAGAATCTGAGAAGAACATTTCTGTCTGAAAGTGATGATTAAGTATTAGTTTTTCACTGGGGAAAAAAATTAAAAAGCCTTCCTCTTGGTCTTTGCTTAGATATGATTAACAATTCTCAATCCATAATAATTCTCAATGTTAAATTACTAAAGCCAGAAAGGATTACCCCTTTCCAATATCATCATACTGTATTTCAAGACATAAAGAACTTTGAGCAATGTTGGAAATAACGATAGTTATACTTAATGATTTCAAAAAGAATGCATTTTTTATGTTGATTATGGAAAGCTCAGTAGGGGCCAGAAGGCTTTTGGCAGAAATAAAGTTTTTGGATGCCTGATTCCTAGTGAATACATAACCACATACCTCATCTTTGTGGAGTAAACACAGCACAACTTACCATAACAGAGCAGCTTTTATCTAGCACTTATAGGAGTTTCAAATCTGTTCCCTGGCAAACCTTTCAAAATAATTTTGGGCAAATTTCTTAGGTTTGGACTTAGACTGGTCACGTTATTTGCAATAATAGTTTTGTTCTTATGCACTTGACTTCAGCTTGAGATCTTCTTAGAGAGTCTAAGTCCATCAGGCACTGATATTAATGTTGCCTTGGAACCTACTTTGCTTTTGAGCATGCATAGGAACCCCTCAATCTTGACAGTCCAAGCACACAGATGACATATTGTCATGGCCAGAAAGAGATGTTCCTCTACTTGCAGAGCTAAGGCATCCTCACACCATCCCCTTGGCTGAGCAAAAACACTGGACAGAAACATCTCTAAATCCAGGTATCTTACTACCACTTTCTTTCACAACTTTTAGTTCTTTTCTGCACAGTTCAACAGCTTTTATGGGAAGAGGAGAGCAGAATCTTATTTCTCCCTTTATAATGGATCATATTCTGGTTCTTACAGCACTCTGAGAGCAGGAAGAAATGCATCTGACATCCATAAAGCAGAATAACTGAAACCCAGTCTTGCACAGCTCGCCTATCCACCTAATCATTCAATGGATTAATTACCCTGTGCCTTCTTTTTCTTATTTTTTAGGGTTTCTTTCCTTAAGATTGTCATTTGGATCTTTCTTTCCTTAAGATTGTCATTTGGATCCTACCCTTAACTGCTCTGTTCTTACTGGGTAGGATCTGAAATGATCAGCCATCTATGTAACATACAACTCTTCCCACCCATTTGATAGTGAACAGAGACATCAGACAGTTTTTTGGCCTCTTTTCTTCATACCTGGCTAATGTTCACAAGCTGGTGATGCAATTTTCAGCCAACCCTAATCTCCATTCCTTTTGTTTAAACTGACTGAGCCTTGCTTCTTTTTCTACAAATTTGAATGAGTACAACAGCATGAATTTGTGAGGCTAAAAGTATCTAAGAATTATCAATACTGAGTATTTTTCAATACTTAATTTCAATACCTCATGCACTGGGTACAGAGGACAATACAGACTGGAATGAGCAGAAAAATGAGCAGGTTAGTTATGTTTTTACCTAAAGTCATAGTCATAGCTCAGGGACCAAATAGATAAATTACATTGTTATTCACCAAATAAATTGAAGGAAATTTTTCAGATGTTACAGCCAGTATTTTTTATAAAATAGAAAAAAAGTATTAACAACCAAATATCTAATTAAAATATGCATAGACTAAAATAGGGCAGAAGATAATGTTTATGTTCATAGGTAAACTTAAAAGTAGCAAAAACTTTTCAGGAGATTGCATACAAAAAACAGACTAATTACTTGAAATATTAATTATTGCTCACAGTTTGAATTAAGACAATTTATTAATTTATATACTTTTATAGGGTAAACAAGCTTCTTTGAATTATTTTGCTTTATTTTAGACTTAAATTTACCTTTTTGTAGAAGAGATATAGGGAAATTTATTTAAAATTTAAAATTTATTTAAAAGTTGTTCAAGTAAAATCATATTGATATTCATATTTAACCTGTACTGAACTATGTGCTTATTTGCTGCAGAAATTATTTCTTCTTTTTGTTTTAATTTTGCATTTTGTCTTATGCTTTGAAAGTCCCCTTCAGTGAGTCACTGTCCCTTTACTTATCATTGGTGTCTTGAAATAATTGTATGTTGTGGTCATTAATACTTAAGTCTTCTCATTTCATGTCTGTATCATGAAAATTTATCTTTTTTCAGCCATTTCCAGAATGCTTGAGTCATTTTGTTTAAGTGTCATTCTTATTCATTCATATTTTTTTTATTTCCTTCCTAGATGTACCATATGTCTTTTTTATCTGTCAAGGTTTTTCTTATTGAAACCTGTAAAACATGCTCTTTCACAAACCTGTAGTTTGGTTTGTCCATCTTGAAAGTAAAGGCTTAAATAGCAAAGCACAGAGTACATTTCTGAAGCAATGCTTCCAAAAAAGCAGATATAAGTGCTTGACAAATGGTAGCAAGTGGAGTAGCATTTCTTGATTACAGTTGGTCTCAACAATATCCCATTACTTCTATTGTGAACTGTAAAGGGTTTTTCTGACAAGGCATTGTGAGTGCTATAATAAAACAAAATTGCACAAGCAGTTTTCTATGATACAACTATGTACCTTTCCTGTCTAAAGCAAGAAGGAATTTTCTACATCAGTTTAGTTTATTAGCAGAGACTACAGAACAATTCAGCTAGCAGAATAACCCTGCTTCCTGTCACACCAAAATTATATCAGGGAGCAAGAGGAATTTCTGTGGGGTTTCCCTAAATGAAATGCTTCATGCTGGTTTCATGTTTTTAATTAAATGCTTTCCCAACCTTTAAGAATGTATATACCCTTTATTTTATATCTGAGCACACAATGAACAGACCTAATTGCTATGTCCTAAAGCAGAAAACTGACTAAAACAAAATAGAAATTATGACCTCAATAGGCTGAGAAAGTGCATTGTTGGGAAAGAAATGTTCTAAAAAGAACTTCTAAAAAGATGTGAGTGGGAACTGAAAAAAAAGGTAAAGAAAGGTCAAAAAAAGAGAAAATTCTAAAGTTATGTTTAGAATAAAAGCTGTTTCACAGACACATAACCTAGGACTCAGTGTCTCTTTAAAGCCCTCCCTGTCTTCTGTGATATCACTTGAGACCATCGGGTGCTGGAGTTTGGCACAGGAGCTGCAGCTGCCCACACAGCCAGCGGCTGCCCAGCATCCTGCACAGATGCACCAAAGGCAGCAGCAGCCACCGGGCTGTCCTGACAAGCATTGCCAAGGTCACTGCTAAGAGGAAAAGGACTGGTAGAGAGGTAAAAGATAAAAACTTGGCCAGATCAAACTCTAGAAGCAGAATTGTAGCATCAGCAAAAAACTCTGCATGATGACAAAAAAGGATTTTCCATTTTTCAGAATGTTGTCACATGTGTAATCAAGGAACTGTTCCGAGTTCAAGTCCTTTCAGTGTTTGCTGGTGCACTGCTTTCCCTTGACTCTGGACTTGGGCCAACTTTAAGGGACTGTGCAGATTTCATTATTTTCTGACCTTCCAGGGGAAAAGGGACATGATGAGATTTTTGCCCATGGGAAAACTATGTGTATTTTACTATGTGTCCATTTTCTCCCTGGTTGATTCAGGATATGTGGATGAGAGTAGATTGGTGTTTGGGGCAGGGTTTGTGGTTTTTGGTGGGGTTTTTTTCTTTGTTTTGGGTTTTGTTGTTTTTGGTTTTGTTATTGGTTTTGTTTTTGTTTGTGTGTGTGCTTTTGTTTTTGTTTTGTTTTTCTGTAGTTTTCAAAATCAAATAAGGCAATAGGTAGGTGTTATTCCAGTTCTTTATAAATAATAATAAAAAATAATGAATCAGTTCATGGTGATAGTTACTGCATGCTTGTAATAATAAGCACAATCTGATGATTTGTTTGCTTCAAGGGGTAAGAGCTACACAAAGTAATTATTCTTAGAGAGTCACCTCACAAAATGATATCTGCACCACAAATAAAAAGTACTTCTCCAATTTCTTATGCTGGATTTGATATTCAGATGACATCCAATATTAGTCATCCATTTGTTTAATACAAATATATTTTGTTAAAAAAAAAAGATTAAAATTCAGAAACCTTCATAATTACCACATATGTGAAAGTTTCTTATTCTCCTCCATATCTATGAGACCTAATGGCAAATCAGCCAAATGTAGTCTATGGCTTAAGAAAATGTGATGTGTGGTAAAAATATTTTGTGACATCCTTACTTGGAATAAAATATTAAACATTTTCTCAGTTTAGTAGAGAATTTTCAAATATCAAAAATTTTAAATATTTATTGAAATATTTATTGAAATCTTTATTGAAATATTGGGGAGTACTTCTCAACTAAGAACAAAGTTTGTTTGTTTGTTTGTTTTTAAGGCATGATGCATATTTATATTTGTTTAATTAATTTTTAAGCCTGTAACCAGACGCTACAGTAAAATTTGGGTTTTTTTGCTTAAAACCAAGAGAATTAGAAGAACGCCCTACTAAAACAAAACAAAATAGGACCAAACTGAACAAACCCAAATAAAAGCAGAATAAAAACCCAAATAAGGTAAAGGTCACATGTAATAATTGCTGTTTAAGAACTGGAGCCTGAAACCTCCATAACTAAGTCACCTTGCTATCTAATCACAATGTGACAGTTCTTATGGAATCCTTATTGCAGTATTTTTTTTTTTTTTTTTAATTCTACGAACACTTCTTCTCTATGCTACAAAATACATCTCTCTATTTATAGTCATTCCATCTAATTGCTGTAAGATCAATGCAGTTCCAATACTGCTCTTCCCCCCACTGGGAGGTGTGTGAGCAAGCCCCCTACAAGGGCTGACCCATGACCTGTCAGGAGGTCCATGACCATCTGTATTTTCCAGTGCATTTCTTCACTCTTTGATCTCTTTTCAAGGACTTTGTTCAAAGTAATGGAGACATCAGACATCTTCTGTGCTTTAATTTCTTAAAACTTTAACGCCACAAAAATACTGTCAAGAAAAGACATTGAGTGAAGAGACATCTTTATATGTCACATATTTTTGTCCATCACACCTGTGAAAGCAGTTAAGCAAACTTGTAATGAAGGCTAGACCCTTGGTCCCAGCTCCTTCATGATCTGTACTTTATCTGGTATCTTTCTTGGATGTAATGTGTGTATATTTACAGCTTTCTCCCTGGAAAAGAGATAGCTGGGGGCAACCTCATCAAAGCTCACTACTTTAAAGGTGAATACAGAAAGGTCAGAGGCTCTTTCTTCACAAGGAATCACATGGAGAAAGCAAGGGGCAACAGGTACAAGTTCCACAAGGAGAAGTTTTATCTCAACAGAAGAAAGATATTTTTACAGTTGTTCACTGGAATAACATGTCTGTGAATGTGATAAGGTTCCCCTCACTAGAAGTTTTCAAGGTGTGATTGGACAGGGTGCTAGATAATTTTGTCTGGAATCCCTGTCCCACAAAAAGCTGGACTAGGTAATCTTTCAAGGTCCTGAGCTACTCTATGATTCTGTAATTCTAAATATGCTTTTTAGATGAAATATTTTCATTCTGTGATACAGAAACAAGACAATAACAGTTAATTTCTGAACGATTTAAAACTAATAAACCTTGAAATTTGTCATAATATAGTTTGAGGATAAGATTATCATTGACTGAACAGACAATGACATTTCTGAATTACTCTTCTGAGCAGTCATATTCTTAAATTTTTTTCACTGTCAAGCAGAGGCATGTTCTTGTTTCTTTTCTTGGGGGAAATTCTGCTGGATATTCAGTATCCTTGGACAGTACCTAGAATTTTCAATTCCTACCAAGGAGGTTGAGTGGGCTCTTCATTTCGCAGGATGTTATCTGAATTAGTAATATTCCTTAGTTTTCACTCTCTCTTTTTCATCAAAATACTTATTTCTTTATGGAATCAGATTAAGGAACATCAAGTCAATTGCACTAGTAATACAAACTGAAAATTGTATTTAATAGCAGAGTTGATCATTCCCAAGAGCCTTGTTTGTTTTGTTTTGATTTGATTTTTCTTACAACTAACACAGGTCAGCATTTCACAGTGACTGCATGACAAATTTCACCTGACAAACTTTTTTTTGTTTTCATTTTTTTTTTGTGACTGCAAATTTATGATGAATACAGATAATTTATATATATTCATAGAAAGATCCTCAGTTGCCATGTAACAGGCATTATCTCAGCATAATCTCAGCACATTTAGGTGGCTCATGGCTGACACAAAAATATAACCGATATTATAGAAGTTTAGTACTTTGGAGATAATACACAATGGTACTTTTCAATGCCAGATGCATAAAAAATAATACATTGCTCCACTGTGTTTGGGAAAATATACTTTTTCGGAACAACAAGCAGAGCTGGATGAAAGAGGATTTGTTACAGCTATGCTAAAACTTTCTTTATTGGAAATATGAATTCTAATAAACCTGAAAGAAACAAGTTGCTACTTGATGAGCAGCATATTTTGTAACTTACTTGATCTTAAGAATTCAGAGAGGTTGTGGTCCAAAATCTGCAAACTTTTACTCTTACTAATCTTGTTTCTAAAACAAAACAAAACAAAACAAAACAAAACAAAACAAAACAAAACAAAACAAAACAAAACACTAAACAAAAAAGAAAATATATTGATATATTTGATGGTCAGGCCAGTGTTTTCCTGCATTTGAATATCAAGGCTTTGAATTATATCATAAAATTGGTACTTGGATATTCGCTTATAATGAGCTCTAAGGTAAAAATCTGGAGAGTAGAGAAAGCATTAGTTATGCCATTATTTTAAACAATAGCCCTCTGTGAGAAGTGTCAGGATCTCTAGGAGCATGTTTCATACATGCAGACAGGGCTGATCCTCTCAGTGTGATTTCAGCATCATGTCTGTTTCTGTAGTTTTCACTGAGTGTAATGTTAGGAAATAAATATACTGAAATTCATGTTATATGCATAACATTATTTTTTTTAACTCTCTGTTTCAATGGAAATACATAACACATTCCAATCATTTTGTTCTCTTTGTGAATTGTGTGCAAGGGATTGGGTCCAACCTAAATAGATCGTTACTCACTAAGGTTCCATGCACCTTTGCCATAATTCAGCAAAGACATTTCTAGTATTGGAACTTCAGAACTCCTGAAAAGAAATTTTAAAGTCACTGATGTAGTCTTCAGAGGCAGAAGAGGCTTATTAAGAGTTAAGATGGAAGGAGAGAGAAGGAAAAACTGAGCAGAGTTTTAGATTGCCACTGGATTAGCTTTTGGTATGAAGCTATTCTTCCCTTTCATTGAAACTATTTTCCTCTTTTCATAGAATAGAATATGTCATAAGAAAAAATCAGCTAGCATATGAGCATTTTTCTATTTTAGAAACCAAAATTATACTCTCTTTAAAGGGAGGAGGCTGTGAAGTTTTAATGATCAGTGGAACCTCTAAATTTTGTTGGACTGAGATCAAGTTTCAGGGGAAACTTTACACTGCAAGGTTACAGTTTCCAGAACTAAAATTCATTTTAACTTGTTCTGTTCTGCTCACAGAGTTTATCTGGGGTTTTCTTACTGAAATAATTTCTCTACTCTAATGTATTATTTTGTGTTCCAGTAAAACGTAGCCTTAGAGATCAGACATTTTGGCTAGTGTGCTCCCTTGAAAAAAAAAAAACAAAACAACAAAACCACAACAAACAAACAAACAAAAACAACAATAACAAAAAACCCAAGAGAGACAGATGAAGCAGTTCCAAAACTCTAGATATTTCTGGTACATAATGAAGTAAAGCTTGAGGTACTGTACTCAAATTGTAGTGAATGGACATTAGAAATATATATAAAAAAAAAAACACAACAACAACCAAAAAAACAAACAAACAAACAAAAAACCCACAACTACTAAGAAACAAAACACCCAACCAAAAAAAAAAA
>VWYO01009532.1:297084-316416 GCA_013400275.1 Rhadina sibilatrix | reverse complement strand
AAAAAAAAAAAGAAAAACACAAACAAAAAAAACCCCTACCCCACAACATCAAAAACCAACCAACCAACCAACAAACAAACAAACAAACAAACCCCCCACCTAAATATTCTTAATTACTTTATTCCAATGAAAAAGCCCATAAAATAATTGTTTAACATGAACTCATTTAGAATGTCAAAGTTGATTATAAAAATGTGTTTTCATCATCATAATAACTGTATTCCGTCTAATGTCCTTGGAACTTGTGTGTACTATGAACTGTATATGTCAGATTTTCTTTCTCTGGTGTCTCTGAGGATTTGAGAACAGAAATTAATTGAAGCTTACACAGAACATTTTCTGTTGAGCTACTCAAAATGCCTGAGTGGCATGATGGGGGAACATCAATTTTTCTACAGTTGTCCATTAAATAACTCAATTTGATTTGAACACAGTGTATTTTTTATAACAAATCATAATTTCTTTCCTTGACTATATAACCTTACTGCATTAAGGAATTGTGTAATTCAATTGTCTCTCTGCCTCCAGTAAGAGGAAAACATGAAAACATGAATGTATGGGGTCCATGTCAGGGTCCATGAACATAGAAAGTGACACTGTTTAGAGATTTGTCTCTAGGAAAACTGCCAACTATGTATCTGAGGAATTTCTATGCTATTATTACTCAAAGGACAACAAAGAGCTGTTTAAAAAGTTAAAATTTTCTGTGTTAGGCAATTTGTTATTTGATTAACTTAAAGAAAAAGTAGTGTCATAAAAGAGCAGATTAATCAATGATTTAAAATGTGATCGATTTTCAAAACTAGAGCCTTGATTAGGCATTTTTATGCCCATTGTCATGGGTAGGCCACTGGTCAGTATTGTATCATAACTCACTTGATTCACAATATTGTATAAAACAGGTTAATGTCATAATATACGCTGGCTCAAGAATGTGTGTGTTCATGTGAATATACTCATCAACATATTTACTAACATTACATCTTGTTTTAGTAAAAATCTGGTATTTCCCCTATTTCTGCAAATATTCAGGACTGTGGCTTTCCATTCCTGGAAATGAGCTAAACAGTTTGTCCTGTTAGCTGTTTCTTTTCCAACAGGATGACCATGTCTGCACCATCAATTCTGGCAGAAGTATCTGTCTGTCTCTTTCTAGAGGGATGTCCCTGAATATGACATTATTTTATAACACTAAGCAGTTGTTAAAACCAAAGAGAGGGTGAAAGTATAAATGAACCAACATAATGAGGGTCTTCCATCTAAAAATATTTATTCCACATCCTCAATAATAATAGAAGCTGTCTGCAGTCTAGCTTCTGAAAATAGCTATGTGATGTTTTCTATTTCAATTGGACAGTTGAAACCAGGTATTCTTCAAAGTGAATAATAGCACAGTATGGGCTTAGGCAGAGTGATATGCATTAAAATTTTGTAAAAAAATATAATTTGTCATGGAAGATTCTGTCACATCACACTTCAAAAAAGCCGATATATGGCAGATATGATGAGGCAAGTTCTGACCATCTCAAGAATCCAAGCTGCACAACGTCTGAAAGAGGATGTTTTGTTTAAACACAGTGGTTCACAACACAGACTTATGGTCTTCCTATACTTGTTCAATAGAGAGGGAGGAACGATTCAGAGATCCTAACAAAGCACCTCTCTCACTGACTGTGTGCCTCTACAGGGCTACTTTTAGGAGCTCTCTTCTGCCCTCTGTCTTTGGCCAAATAATTACGTGCTTCATTTTTTTATATATTATAGGAGATTTCTGGGTTTCAGGAGGGTTTGGTTTAGGGGTGCTGCCTATTTTTTTTTTTCCACTTCATTTTGAGGGAAAAGCCTCTCTATGACATGTTTAAGAAGAAATTATTTCCTTTTAGATTTGTCAATCAAATTTTAGTTGAGACAAAGTTGTGATCTACCTAGGAAAAAACAACAACAAACAGTGACATTTTCTGCTATGTTCTATCTTCAGGAGGATTTGAATCTGTAACAGTTTTAGAATATGTAAATGATCTCTAAAAGTTTTAGAATACATGAATGAAGCGAAGCATCAGGTCATCAATTTGCTGGAACAGGTATTTTTCCTCTCTTCAACAGTGTAGAATTTTTCTAACAATAAAGTCTTAACAACTCTGGATATAATGTTTAATACATAAAATTGTGAAATACAAATTCTATGCTTCTATCTCAGAGAAAGGCAGATTATTTCATAAATATTAAAAACTATATGGCAGCATCCAGTTAAAACTAAACTGAACAAAGACATAGGCCTGTCCTTGAACGAGAGGTAAAAATGCAATATTGCAAGAAATATATGCTGTATCAATAAATCTTCTCTTGTAATCTTGACTTTACTGCAGTGTAGAGTTTACCTGAAAATCAGTCTGTTTGGCATTTTTATTACTGTTGTGCAAATGGAAAGAGAGTAAATGAACCATTTTCTGCTTTTACTTTCTGTGTGAAGTAATGCTTCATTTTTCCATTTGGCTGTTTTTGTTGTTTTGGATTTTTTAATCACACAGATGCTTACCCCTTGGTATCTTTGAAACTGAAAGTATTAGTTACAGCAAATTTCTGTTTTACACCCATGGAGCTTTCCTTCTATAGTAGAAAAACTACAACAATCTGAGCTGATGTAAATAAAATTTGGTTTAAATGCTTACTGAACACATTGTAATGAAGCACTCCATGGCAGTTCAGGAATGTTGAGCAACAGAATGTGCTTACCTGGTGGAAGGCATAAATAAAACCCTCCTTTCCCTTGCAACTATTTGGACAGAAGATTAAGAGATCTGAAAAAAAAAAAAAAAAAAAAAAAAAAAAAACCCGATACATAATATGATTGAGTGCTTTTTTGTACATTTTTAATGTACAAAATGTACAATTTTAATGTACAAAAGCAGCATCTATATTTAGCTATTGTGATCTATTTGGAGAGGAGTTATGTTTAAATGGGGCTTTTGTGAACATGAAATCATAATGTATCCCTTGTGCACCATGTCTGAAGCAGACAGAAAGCTTAATGGGCTGTGGTAAAATTGTTCAAATCCAGCTGGACAAACTAAATGAATATTTTCCTTCCAGTCATATTAAGAGAAATAACCTAATAATATTTATCTTTTAATGCAGAAAAAATTGTAAGCTGATGGAGCTTTGTTCACAAAAACTGTATTAAAATACAAGTATTTTTGCCTCAGAAACATTGTCTTTTTCTTGATTTGATAAACCGAGGACTCTGAAAGAAATAATCCTTGGTGGTTTTTACTGACATGTGTCTTCATAATTTTAATTCTTGTCTCCAGAATTATAGAATTAAAAGACAATATTTTAAAGCTGAGAAAGCAAATACACTTTCTGGTCTCTGCCTGTATCATGAATGGCCTTAGACCTTCTCTAAATGATAAAATTTAAACTAAATTGAAATCCTGTACATTAAAAAAGACATTTTGAAAGGCCCAGCCCATGTATTTGAAGAAGGAATCTCTTAAGTAATGTGTAAGAGAAGAACTAAATTTTCTAGTGGTCAAGAAAAAGCTACAAGTGGTCAAGTCAAATTATATGAAAGAGCAATTACTAGGTGCATAACCAATATAGCTACACTTCATGCCTGAATAAGGGACTTACTTAGCTGAACATGAGCTATGAAAATGTTTGAAAATGTTTCAAAATGTTTTGGAGTTTTTACTAATTTTCTAAAAGATGTCTTCTGTTTATTTCAAAGAATCTACGTTTATATACATCTCCTTTGTATAGGGAAAACTCTTAATCATACTCAGAAAAAAGTGGGTGGTCATTTGTGACTGGCATGCAGGAGGTGTACCACAAATCATGCAACAATGGCCAGAACACCATTTGGCAGGTTGCTTCCTGTGGTTAAAAGGTAAACAGTGAAATACTCAGTGCTGGTAAATAACAACACAGAGTTTGCTAAATCCAGTTCAGGATAATGAATTGCTTCACACATGACATGCATGCAGTAATGTCACAAAACTGTGTAATGAATGGTGGCAGTTAGTGGCCTGAAAAATAAGGATGTATCTTCGTTAAGAGTGGGAATATGGTTTCTCACAGAAGTGAAGGACTGACTTTTAGCTTTGATAAACATACCCTCCCCCTCTTCCTCTCCCATCCATGCTCATTGTGAAGAGTTTTTCAAACATGTCAAGAACAGTACATTTTGTTGTACAGGTGTTACTATTCTTAGGGTGAAACTAATTTCTATTCAAAACATAAATTCAATTAGATTTATTATCAAATCTGCCTATTGTTGATGAGGTATTCTGGGAACATTTATTTATGGTAATATCAATTACTTTTAATTAAATCAAATGTATAATTTAGGGTCAGTATATACCTGAACATAATATACCTGGGAATTAATTTTAAGCTGCTTCACTTTCCTCAAAATATCCTCTCCCATCTTTATATCTCTCCATATGATTAGGAGCTGAGTAGGGAATCAACAGAGATAAGGCCTAAGGGAAACATACCTGCCTGGCTAATCTGATAGGTTTGACAAGATACAAGATATTGTCAGTTGTCATCTGACAAAGGTGACAGAACTTTTATTTTTCTGGGGAGAAGAATATATGTGTATCCATGTTTTTGGTTTTATTTGGTTTTATTTTTATTCATTTTTTAATTTTAAAGATTAATTTTAAAAAAATGAGCCACAGAAACATTTGTGACAGGATCACACCTTTCCCCTTGTCCTGTTTCCTGTGCAGCATAGCAATTCAGTATGCTTTGCCACGGGGATTCAGAGAAGACTGTATGTGAGATATATTTCTGTATCCAAGCAGGCAGACCAGCAGGATGAACTGGCATTATTTTCACTTTTCTCTTTTGCCTCAGGACACCTTGTTCTGCTAGATCCAGCCTAGAAACAGAGCCTGCCATGTGCCCTGGGAGCAGCAGCAGCAGGAGGAGCTCTCTCCCAGCTTGCGCCAGAGGCAAAGCATCTCTGCAGTAGCTGGAAGAAGCCACCCCACAGATACCACCAGGAACGATGTTTAGGGGCTGATCCTGGGCATGAGAGGAGTAAAATATCTGTCCTCTACCTGGTTACAAACAGCAGCCTGAATGGAGTTCTGACTTCTTCATCCCCACAAACAACTATGGAAAGTAGAGGAGGACTTTTCCCTGCACTCACTTTGGTTTGGTAACTGTCTACAGTCATTGTGGGATGCTTCCAGAGTGGTTCTCTGAGCTACCTCCACCCTGCGTCCTATGGAGAAAGAACCACAATGTGCTCCATTCATGCACCTTACACATCAAACATATGTCTACTCTGTTCTGGTTCTCTTGTCTTCTAAATAATGTGTTTTTGGTTTCTTTTAACTTACATCAAGGTCTGATACATGTTGTCATGACATTGATCCTGTTCTGCTGGAGCTTCAAAAAATTAGAAGTTCAAGGCAATTGAGGAAAGATATTGAATTCCATTTCAGTTCTTCAGGTCTGCAGGAATTAGGAGTGTAACAAATACAAAAACCTTATATTTGTTAAAGCTTTTCCAAGCAGATGTTAAAGTGAAGCTGCTGGAGGACATTCTTCAATAGTTCTAGTTAAAACTTAAGAGTCAACAGAGTGAATACACTCACTAAATATTGTTAGTTACCCAACAATGCTGTGGAAGACACAGCAAGAACTCAGATTCCCTGTTTGGTACATACAGTGTTGTATGTACCAAAATTCCCTGAAACAAACAACTCACATCCTAATGTATTGGATCCATTGAACTTCTTGAAGAACAACAGCATCTTTCATAAATAGTGTCTTTAATCCTATTTCACATACTCTGCTGCTATCAGTGTTGTACTTAATAATGTCTAAGTTGTTAACATATTTTGGTTTTGTATTGTGCATTTCTGTGTCTGGACATGCTACATTGCATTGCATTTTTTATTAAGAAGATTTACTATGACAAGGCTTCTTATGAAACAATTAAGCATAGTGCTGTGTATCATAAATATGGAGTGAAAAGTCAGAAGAGTCACAACAAAAACATGTACATGCACTTGCCAAACAACTGGTCTGGTTAAGAGAAGATAGATCCTTTAAAACATTTTTCTATCTGTTGTTTCACGAGCACTTAAAATTCGGTTTCAGAAAAGACTTGTCTTCTAGCTCAATCACCATCATTTCTGGCCATCAAAAGGAATGGTGATTATGCTGAAAATTTTTGGATAAGAAATTATAAATTAACATTGTTCAGAATGACTCTACTTTATTAAACATATCGTAATGTCTTAACATATATCTGGCCATAGGCAGTGCTTAGAAGTTCAGAGTAAAATCAGTAAGAGAAAAATTTTCTTTTGTTTTTTAATTGGAGCAAAGAGATGAAGCCAACTGTGAAGCTACATCAGACGTGAACTTATCACCATATGTACCAACAGCATGAAGACATGAATGTTCACTAAATGTAAATAGATCCTTCATGGAGACAGTGCATGAGTCCTTCAAACAGACAAAGAAGTAAATCCAGCTCATAACTGCATTTACAGTTTAGCAAATAGACTTTTGTGAATGAAAAATCAAAATAATTACATGCTTGAGCTTGAGAGCAAGCAAAATAATTGAACCTGTTCATTTTTGTTCTTATTTGATTGTGTTTTACATTTATATTATTTTGTTCACTTTAATAGTCTTTTATTCTGTGCAGAAAATAAGTCATCTTTTGCTCCTGGTGCCCTGAAATATTTCTCTCTGCACAGTTCCGTCTGTGGGTCTGGATCTTCCTGGTTTCATTTAGTCATCAGCTGTGAATGTTTACAGTGGCTATTAGAGCACTTCATCCACACAAAAAAAAAATGATAGATTTAATTTGCTCTTAAAAATAATGTTGTTCCCCATAAGAATAAAATCTTTGTTAAAAGTCAATTCTTATCTCCTTATGATATACATAATAGTTTATAGCTATAATAATTTTGCTTTCACCTGGTGAAAGGTCCTGCTGGGACAACAGTATTTTGTAATGAAACTATATGCCAAAAAGAATTATTTCTATTTTTCATTTCAGGGGAAAAAACCACAAATACAACAAAACTAAAAAACACAAGCAACAAAAACACCTCAAAACAAACAAACAAAACAACCAAAAGTTATTCCCAAAAACCAAACAAACCAAAAAACCAATGAAGATCAACCAAACAAAAGCCCTACAAAAACAAAGAAATAAACCCAAAAACAACAAAAAGAAACCAACAAAAACCCCACAAACCTCTCTCCTCATTCCCCTGAAAATAAATTTTATCCCCTTAAAAAAAAAAAAAAATCCAAAGCGTTAATGAGTGGAGATAAGGACTGGGATAAAGCACTCCAAGAGCAAAACAGGCTCAAAGTTGCAAAATGAATTTATCACTAACAGAATCAAAGGAGGATAAGGAGAAGTGAAATAAGCCCTTAAAACACCTTCTCCTCCCCAGCCCCTCCCTCCTTCTCACTGGCAGTGCAGGGAGACAGGGAATGGGGGTTTTTGGGTCAGTTTGNTTTTCTTGAATATGTCATCACAGAGGCATTATCATCATCCCTAATTGGCCCAGCCTTGGCCAGCAGCATGTCCATCTTCAGAGCCATCAGGGATTGGCTCTGCCAGACATGGTGGAAGCTTCCAGCAGCTTCTCACAGGAGCCACCCCTGTAGCTCCCCTTCTACTTAAAACCAGGCTGTGAAAAAAGCAATACAAGTGCAGATGGAAAGACTGTTCCAGAGAAACAAAACTGGCAGTATGGATTAAAAAAGCTTAAAAGACCTGGTTTCTGAAAAGAAAAAGATTTTCTACAAAGATTAATTCTGTCTGAAAAATGCTTACTTCCCACCTTAGTGAGATCAGAAGCCTTGGAAACTCTATACTTGAGCTTTGAAAAGTCAAATGAAGATTTTCAACCTGGTTGGTTGGTTGGTTGGTTGTGGGTTTTTTTTTTTTTGTTTGTTTGTTTTGGGTTTTTTGTTGGTTTTTTTCTTTGTTTGTTTTTGTTTTTGTGGGTTGTGGGTTTTTTTGGTGGTTGTTGTTTTGTTGGTTTGTGGATTTTTTTGTGGTTTTTTGTTTTTTGGTGTTTTTTTTCTTTACCCCTGGTTATCACTTCTTATCTAGTTGCTTTGAAGTGGTAAAGTAATTTTACATAAAGAATAGAGTTTACCAAATGTTTCAGGAATATAAGAAATTCTTCCCAAAACACCAGACACCTGTAACAGCAAGAGTTATTAGGAAAGCAAAAGGACATCAAATATGAATGATGAAAATGTCTTCACCCCCATGAGCAGGAGGAAGGTGTGTACAAGGAATACACTGTGAATATGCTATGCAGTAGACAATATTGTGACAAGGGAAATGTAATATAACTAACCTGCCTGGACTTCTGAAAGTTACCTGATATGGCTCCTCATGGGATTTTTTTTTTTTTTTTTTTTTTTTTTAGGGGTTAGAAAAGGAGTTCTAAAATACAGAAGTAGCTGGTGGGGGGTGAGGGGGGCAGATTTTGGTGAAAGGACAAATTTCACCAAAATCTGGCTGGCTGATGGGAGGTGATCAGGACAGTTTCTTAAGTTTGAGGATTTATATTTATAATTTTTAATATTTTTACAATTGGACATGGCACAGAAGAAGAATCAGACTAATAAAATGTGCTGACAACATAAGGCTGTAATGTCCTCTCCAGCGGGAAAGGGGATGAGAAAACCAGAGAATCAGAACAAGACCTTGAAGACCAAAGTAATATAGAAAGGATGAGGTTCAGAGAATAATAGAATCCTTTATGTTAGAAAAGACCTTTAAGACCAACTGAGTCCAGCCATTAATCCAGCACTGGCAAATCCAGCAAAATTCAATAGCATTATGTGGAATGTTGTACATACGTGGACAAATAAGAAACATTAAGCTCATTGATTACAAGTGTAAGTGAATGAGGTAAACCCATAAAAAATCTTTAGCAATAGGAAAATTATGTCTGAAATAGTGCAATTTACATTATGTATCAAATATATATATGTGTGTATGTGCTTATCTGTATTTTATCTATACATGTATTTATATGTAATTTATGAGTGAATATATATTTATATATGTAAAACTATACACAGTAGTGAATGAGGTGTTGTGTTTCAAGCCTAACAGGAAAGTATTTATGCCATTGTTCAAGGTAGTGTTAAAAATTAATATGAACTTGTGCATACATCCAAAATCCAAATTGTTGTGGAATGACACGCTATCTGTATCTCTTGAAATATTTGCTGTATTATCAGTATAACCAATACAATGCTGTGTTCCCATGTTACTGTTCAAATTAGGACTGCTAATGAAGACTGTTCTGTGGGTAACCTGCAGACCTCTGAATACAGGCTGATATAGTTTTTGTAGACAGTGGTGATCATTTCTTAGAGGGAAAAAAATCCAATCAAACCTCTGTAAGGATACAAAGAAAAGCCAGTAAGATCATTGGGGAATAAGGAAGCTATCGTAATGAAAATTAGCAAGCAACACAAAGACTAAAGAGACTGAATCTAATAAATAGATTGGGGCAATAAAACTCCAGGGAGAGAAAACTATTTAAGCTAAAGAACATCATTGGTACAGATCAAATGGGAATAAATTGGCCATGAGGAATTTAGGTTGATAATTGGAACATGATTTAAAGCCACAAGAGTAATAAATTCCTTTAACAGTGTTCCATCAGAAGAAATGGGAGTAAAGAAACCACAAAGCACTTTAAAGTTGCAGTTTCACCAATGTATGGCAGAAAATATATGAGGGGGATGTTTGGGGAGCAAGAGACTGAGCCTGACCCAACACACTCTTCATTTTAGATTGCTTGAAGTTGAAATCTCAAGGCTTAAGTGCTTACCTCTTTTTACCTGAACTCTGATTAGGGGGATCCAGGTCTCTTGGCTTTTCATTTCCAAACCTCTTGCTTAGCAGAGCAAGACATCATTGAATCCTTTGGAGTCCAGGCTGTATAGGCTTTGCAAATGAGTCTAAGGTATTTGTGTTCTGTTGCTGTTCAGAATTGATGCTGCTAGGAGTTTCCCTCCCATCTTCCTTCACTTTTAAACACTGCCAGACTCACTACAATAATTTACTCATCTGACACCTCACCAGCTGTCAATTATTTAAGCAGGACAAAAGCTTTAAATTAACTATTAGTCAGAAATTAGAAGGATGTTGCCTGCCGAGGCTTGTGTAAGGACTATGACAAATAATATGCACTAATTGGTAAGAAATGTTAGTTACTGCTACAGAAGGAGTAGTTGCACTAAATGGAGCATGGCTGGAAATACTAACTAAGGGAGCAACTGACCAGGCTGTTTCTTTTACCTTTGCAACATGTTCCATTTTCTATGTAGGTGTGCTCACCGTGTGAATCTCTGCCCCCAGTCAGCTGCTTGTTAAAACACAATTAGCTGCCAAACATTGATCAACATCTGGAACATGCATCAGTTTTTGAGAGTACATTAATGGCTTTTATCAAATTTATCAGGTATTGCCAATGAATAACAACTCATAGGGGATTTGCCACATACCTTTTGTTTCTTTGTATGCAGAAAATATTACAAATGCAGCCTTGGGTACTGACTGAGGTCATGCATACAATGTGAACATTGTTCCACGGAGCGTGTTCCAGCTCAGACATATTGTCTCCTTTGGTATATATTGCAAATGTTACTGTAAAACTATGCTTAAAGTTGCAATGGCAAGTCTAGTTTAAAAACTAGAATGCACAGACTTGATTTGGTCTCTTCCTTTATTTGTGCAGTGTGACAGTGTATTTTACAACAGGTTCACATACATTTTCTGCACCTTTTTGCTTCATTCAGTCTCAGGTTACTCTCTGAAGATGAAATAAATATATTTGGTCAGACCCTAAATATCCAGACCTATCCCATCGCTCCTCTTGAAAAAAAAAAAATGCTGAGCTGTGATAGAAAAAGAAAGAAAATCCTCTAATTTTCTGCTTATGTAATTCTCCTCTCCAGTATAATTTAATAGTTGATCCTTAAAATAATTAAATTATGTGGTAATTCAAGTCAGGTAGAATGTGGTAAAACAAGCTACTTGCATGCTTAGAAGTAGCATGCTGGTAAGATGTGCTGAGCTCAGGATCTAAAGCAATTTATCTACTTTGCTCAATGAGGCTGAAGCACATGTGAAATAAGATTCAGGTTGTATAACAGAAGCAGATTTCAGGATCATATTTTTCCATTGTTTTTCTTTTATTATATTTCAGCATCTAATTTAAAATTTTATATAATTTGCCTGGTGTTCAAATATCAAACTGAATTACAGGTTTGTAAGCAATCAGGTTTCTTATGAGATTAAGTGACAACCTATGCCAGTTCAACACGTATCTAAAAATAAATGTTTGTTGTTCATTTTTTTTGATAGAAAATTTGTATAGAATTAAATTATACTAACGTTACTACATTATATAGTTACGCCATAATTTTCCTTATGCTTTTAATTTTAAACATTTCATAAAAAGGACACATTTACAATATGACCTAATTAATTTAGAAGCTATTTCTTGAAAAATGTCTATAACAGCAACAGATGGCAAGAAGAAAAAGAACAACAGAATCCTGTTTTGAATATCATCCAATTTGACAAAGAACCAGCTGCTATAATAAGTGGTGCCGACATCTAAAATGTACTTTAAAATGAAACTTGCTTAGATCCATTAAATGCAGAATGCTTTAAGGAATAAAAGATCATGGTTTGTTCTTGTTTATCACTCTTCTTCCTACTATTTTCTGATAACTGTCAACACTTGTCATATTAGTAAGGACAGACAGATGGAAGGGTAACCATATCCACTTTTACAAACAAAACCAAAGTTGTTTATACTATATGTGATACAGACCAACATAACCAAAACTATACCCGGATTTCATTTCATGATTCCCTTTCTTTATGAGCTGATTAGAAAATATGTTTCAGCTGCTTTTAAAAAAATGCTAGCATTTATTTTCTTTATAGCAAAGGACCTTTTAGAAGTAGGCATTTAAAACATAGATTTAAATCTTTCCTGTTGTTATTTCTGTTGTGTTATCTGATGCAATTCTTATTTTTATTAGGATAGGTGAATGCTTAGTTACTTTGGTTTTGGTTTTACACTAGAGCCTGCTTGTCTGAATAAAGCAGTTTACTCTCCTTCTGTTATATTTTAACATCCTTGGGCTCTGTCAGGATATTGAAAAGTTTGACTAGAGGGAAATCACATTTATTTTAAAATCAAGAATTCTGTCATGGCCTTTAAAGTACAGCCCTGTACTGGGACTTGTGTCCCAGAGGAAGCTCAGGAACCATAAAAAGCCTTCTAATCAAAAAGCAAAGAGGAAAACCCTGCCTAAGCCTGGGAGAAAGATGTCGTTGCTATGTGTAGCAGCCCATAGCAGGGTAGAAGCAGGAGCAGCTGACAAATGCACAAAGGTAGTCAAACTCAAAAAACATGCTGGATGCCCTTTACAGAAAGGATCATCAATTTCCACTGCAGGTCAGTAACAGTGCTGGAAATTCAAGGCAGTTATTTTGATTCTCAGCCATAGGAGCGATGCAACATTGACTCTCTTATCCTTCTTTGCCTGTTTTACAGAAGATGATAGAATGGGGATTGCACAGGAGCAAAAAAAGTGCTCTGTTTCCCTTACATACCTGCTGTAGTATATGGCTTTAGCCTTTGTTTTTCTACAAATTAACAGCAGCAATCATGGAAGGACAAGGCTGTTTTCTGATCTTATTAGCCATACAAATTCCAAAATCAAATTCTACATCTAAGGGTTTCACATCCAAATGTGAAACAAAACCATTTCGAATCACCATCAAAACCTCAGAAATCAGAAAGAACTACCAATTTTTTTTCAGAAATTATACTGAAGATGGAAAGATGGAAAACATTAAAACCAGAGCAAACAGGAGATGTTACTCTTTCCCCCATAGGCATAGAAAACAGACTCTGACATCCTCTCTATAGCAGCTCCTCACAATTTCTTCTTTTTCCATCAGCTACTAACTGCAGTGGACCATCTAAACACTGTACTACTGATGGTCTGCTAGATACAAAATTAGCTGGCAACTTTCAGAAAAAACAATTGCTATGAAAGATGTCACTTTATTACAAGACAAAAATGTTCCATTTCTAATATCTCTAATTTAAATTTTGCCTGGATTCATGGACATCAGTCATTTCTGGGCAGCCCTCTTGTCTTGCTTTCTTTAGCTGGAGAGACCTTTTCCTTTATCTTTCCTTTATCTAGAGCAACCACCATACAAAGCCAATGCACCAGAAAAGGAGCACAGAGTTACAGAAGTATTGTCTCTCAACCTTACACCTACAGAGTCACGAGAAGTAAAGGTATCAGGGTGTTCAGGCTCTTTGCCACAGAGACTGGGAGCTCGAGCCTCAGAAGCTTGTGCTTGGCTTAAGGACTGGGAATCCTTCTACATATTCTTCTAAACAGCATGTCCTAGGCGAGTTTTGATAGCTTAAGTAGACATTTTTCTCAGATTAATAAAAAAACAAAACAAAACAAACAAAAACCCACCTCTAAAAACCCAATAGATTTTTTCTGTAAACTTGAGGAAGGAATTTTGTTGCCAATATGTTTTCCAAAATTTAGTTAACCAAGAATTTTTAAGATTTTGTTTGAAGCAGATTAAATCATCACCAGTATTTCCTGTGTACTGAAAAAAAAAAATGTTCTAATAATCTGTAAAGAAATGTTTTCTTTAATCTCACATACCTCTTTATATGCTTACAGATACATACCCTTGGGATTTATGCCTAACGGAGAAGCAAAAAACACTTGCAAATCTTATCTTTAAAATTAGAGAAAATTTGTCTTGAAGACAAGAAAAAAGTCTCAATTATTCAGTGTAAAAAAGGGGACAAAGAATCTGAAAATAGTACATAATGAGAAGAAGATGTTTAATGTGTTGTAAGATAATGCTCTGCAGACAGACTGGGGAGCACAGATATCCCTGGCCTCAAGCAGGTCTACGTAATGCTTTTTCAAGATCCATAGGTAGTCACACCAGAATTGATCTGCTTGGAAGGCTCATGCATGAAAATGGTGTGGTCATTACAATATTTGTGTAACTTTATAGAGGTTATTGCCATTTACTGTGAGCAGCTGTCTGGCACAAGGAGGTAGATCAAGCTAAAGGACAAGCGGATCTTTAACTTTATTACCAAAACTAATGGTATGATTTTGATAACTTTCTTGTTTGTTACTAGGTTTCCTTATTTTTGCTGGTTAGAATAGCTGTTCAAATTGTGCCAAATAAAAATATTTTACCAAATCCAAGTATAAGCAAACAGATTACTTTATTCTTTGATGAAGTTACAAGAAAACTTGCAGAAGAAGAATAAGTAGTGAAAACTCAGCCTTAGTGGAAAAACAACTTTTTTCTCTGCTCAATTCCTTTTAGCTGCAAACAGATCAGCTCCCAAACTTAGAGAAGTTAGTGACTTTTCCTGACAAGTACAAGTGAGAGAGCACCAGTGGGATTCTTCCAAAGATGTGAAATCTCTTTAGTCCAGATACCTGGGGGAATTCGTTATCAGCTTCATGCCTTTCCTCTAACAACAGTCTTCCTTCAGGGGATGGAATCTTCAATATGTTGTTGAAACTGTGGTAGGTCCCACAGTAATTGAGTGTCATACACTCTGAGCCACTAATTGAAATATCGTTTTACCCAATCCTACCAAAAATGCTTTGGTTCCCAAGCTGATACCTCAGTAATTATCATAGGCATAAAACTGGTTGCAGTATCTTATGTACATAAACCACTTTCTTAATACTATTATGTGTCTCAGTTCATTGTTTTTATCATCTTCTTCCTTCCTCTCCATATTGGTATGGTTTGCTTTGATACAGAATTATCTGGTACATGCAAGATTGGAAAAGGTGATATGTGAGAAGGTCAAGCACTATATATTATACATAAATCCTGTTTCTTTATTGTATTAAAATTGTAGCAGAAAAGTTTCTTTTAGAAGCCTGTAAAGTTTGAACATGCAAATCAAATCTCACATGATCTGATCAAGACTGAAAAATTGATGTATATTTCCTTTAATAGCATGTCAAATAGGTGGACAGTAAAATACCTACACCCAGAACCAGAACCCACAAAAGGAGATTCTGTGTGTCCAAACTAGGGGAGCTGGTGACTGTGTTCTGTTTCCCAGTTAACTACCAGAACCCAGACAATCTCTGTATCTATCTATCTACACTTGGCCCCCACCTAGTCCTGGCCACTCTGTGGCCTTATGCTCCCAACCATGGAAGTCTCAAAAATGAGGAAGACCTACAAATATATAGTAGAGATTAAATAGTTGCTCACCATTACCTACTAATTTTGGGGGGGAGGTGGGGGCAAGGAGGTATGTGAAGAACAGTGTAAAAAGCATCCATATGGCAACACTTCAATAGATCTGATTATTTATATATATATATTTAGTTTTAGTTTTACTGAGCTGCTTTTTTAAAAGTAGAGCATGCTTATCAGAGCCTGGTGACATAAGGGCTTATGATAACCTTGCTCATCTAAATTGTATGAGGAAATACATAGATTAGTATATTTTTTGTTAGAAAAAGTCCTTTACTTCCAGGTACTTCCCTTGCACATACACAGCTGCATGACAAACCAGAACCTTTGTTACAGTCTCCTCCACTTTGCACACCACCTAGTGCAGTGCTGAGAATTCATTGAGTTTATACAAAGATTCATCCATTTTGATTGCAATGCTAAAAAGCCTAAGTACAACAACCTTTAACCAGCTGTTTTGACAAAAGTAAATGACTATTTATTATATTCTTTATAATTAATGAAGACCAAAGTACTTACTATGATGAATGCCAATAAATACCCTCTAATATGCAAAAAAAAAAAAAAAATCCCATTTACATTTTAATGAGATTTGAAATGTTAATGAAGGGAGTCTGGTAATTAACTTGGTGAGTGTCTCAAATAAAAGTGAACTTTGTTAGATGAATTAATATTAGTTCCTCATTAGGATGCTCTAATAGGTGAAAATAATTAATGTTTTGGTAATATGCTGAAAATAAATAAGTATTTGTTCACAGTTTGTCAAATCTTTCTTAATTATAAACAATGAGCTCATCAGTAACACGTGACCTTTCAAATGCATTCCACGTGTAACACAAATAACAACACTCATAACATATGCTTTTTTAGTATAGCAAAGCATTTTAAGTCATTAACAAAAAAAGCAAAACAAACTGCAAAACCAACAACACAACATATCTTTGCATTCATTTGCTTCCCATTTGGTTGCTTGACAGATGCTGACATGAGGGTCTGTTGAAGCTACATTTTTTTAAATTAAGATGCTTAATGTAATATCACTAAAGATAAATATGAGCCTAGTTATCTTGCCTTGACAGATTTATGGCATCCAGTAAGGAAATTGATGTCCAGTACAGTTCCCTGTTTTCATTCGTAAATGTTCTGTGAAAAGTGCACTTTCTGAGTGCTTTCATGTGGGGACATGTGAAAGGCCCTGGATTTGCTCCACACACACCCACCAATGAAAGACAAACAAAGGAGGACTCAAATATTTGTACATCTGAACAGTTCACTGCCAAATTGACTTGGAATGGAAGAAAAGGGGGAAAAAACCCAGTATTTTTGTCAAATTCACCTCTTATTTCCTCCCAAAGTTTGGGGTTTTTTTTTTGGTGGGTTTTTTTTTTTGGTTTTTTTTTTTTTTTGTGGGATTTTTTGTTGGGTTTGTTTGTTTGTTTGTTTGTTAAAGTCAAAAAGAGCATTGACAGAAAATTTTATAGGATTTCTAGGATTGCACAAACTACTGTATTAAATATTAGAGGACAGATACCTCGTTTGTTCACATCTCAGTAAGGACTTAGTGAAATCTAAACAGATTCCAGGCGGACTATTTCCTAAAGAAAGTTTAAAACATAAAGGTCACATTATGAATACATAAAAATGCTAATTCACACATACATTCAGGAAGGATATACACAATTTACTGCAATGCCAAAACAAAATTTATAACCACTGTTTTAACCATTTATCTTGGCATAACAGTATATTTATAGCCAAGCTGTTTAAAATATAAATGGTCCTCGCTTCTCCCCAAAATGTATAAATAAATGAAACATTCAACCTTATATCGCAACAATAGTTTGCTACAACAGCCTGTATACATAGTTCCCATAACTTCTTACTTAACAAGGTTGTTGATCCTGAAAATACAGAAACACATGTAGCTCCAAGGAATACATTGATAGGCATATTTGTCATGTTCAGCCTCTGATGCACGGAAGTGAATCCAGTGGGCTGGCAAGGCTTAACACGCTCTGGAGCACTCAATCCCAGTGGCAGTTAACAAATAGTTCCTTGTGAAACAGTTGTATTGAAAGGTCACAGTATACCTTTTGTGCTTGTTATGTTAACCTCATAACTTAGTTTGCTTCTGGGAAGGGAACAAGGAATATATATCACTGTACCTGGCTATATTTCACAGGCCAGCATGATTAGATACATATGTATAACAGTACACTTCCTGCACCCAGTTTGTCATATGGAGTGCTTCCAGATTCTGCCACTATGCCCCCTAAACAGGTACACAAATCACCAATCTGATATTAATCAACACTGTTAATATCTAATGGGTGTTGTCTCCAGTTGAGTTTATAAAATTAGTCATACTATGCTTGCTGGATACAAATTTCTGTTTAAATTTGCAATACTGCATTGAAATTCTAGTAACTTTTTCAGAAGGAGGCACACAGCCTGCTTCTACTGAGAAGAAAAAATATATTTGAAGGTCACTCTGTTTGTTTTCAATTCCTCATTACTTTCTTCTATTCCTGCTCTGTGGCTAGGAGATTGCTCCTGAAATGCCACATCTTCATTCTTCTTTTCAGACAGCTGAAACTACTATAGACTAACTGCAATGTACAATAAAAACCTGCAGTATTTGAAATTATCAAGTTGCTCATGAAAGAAGGGGTTTTACCATCCCGAAGATACCAAGGAGTTGTGACATTGGACCAGCAGATGTGGTCATACGTGGCTATTAAGATTTCTATGTAGTTTTCACATAGCAGAAATTTTCCCTTCCAGGTGGAGCACTCTGTTTCATGGGCCACACAGCAAGTACAGCAATGAAACCAGCACTGGAATTGCTCACTCACTATTCCTCACCAATGAGGGATGTCATGAGAAGTTCTGAGTAAATCAGCAAGTGCTTATTGCAATGGGAGAGCACTCCTTGTGCTGGTGAAACATCAATATGGAACACAAAATGGGCACTGGAGGAGTGTATGTTCTGAAAATATCTGTGACATTTAATATTTTCAGATCTCATAAGTCTGCTGGGTAATTACATGCTGTTACCCTCTCGTGGTGGTATTAAGTTCAAAGCAATTTGTCTATGGAGGAAACCAACATTAAAGGTAAAAGTGGAAATTACCTCCTATTCCAGCAACGAACCATAAGCACATATTCCATGGGCAACATATGCTGAAATGAATTTAAAGTCTTTAAATTGAATCAAACACAGATGTAAGTCAGCATTCACCATAATACGGGAGAAAAAAAATACCCATGAAAGATGGCAAGAAATGGAGATACAGCTATTGCGACAGTAGTGATCAGACCACACGAAAAATTTCAGTTTTTATCAAAGAATAGCTCATGTTATATTGGGTGAAGATACCTTTCTTTCTTGCTTGCTTGACTTTTAGAAACATTAATGCGTTATAATTGATATGGAGAGGCTGGAATAATACCTAATATTTTAATTAGAGATTTCCAACTTCTTTTTCTCTATATATATAAAAGTAATAACTCTTGGAAAACAATGAAAGTGACCTACACATTACAGGATTAGTCCTGACAGATCTCCATGCTTAGCAGGCCTGTTTTGCTACAAATGCTAACAGCTAATACAAAGCATCTAATGCTTGCTTACTGATCTAGCAACATAACAGTGATTTGGCTTTGAAAAAAAATCAATTTATCAGCTGAAAAGGAGAAGAAACTTGAACAAACAGTGACTCCTGTGGCAATGTTTATCACTTTCTGCATGGCCAGAATAGAAGAACTCCTTTTTCTCTGTCTCCTCTTGATTAACAGCAGAAGCAGCCTTCCTTTTCTCTTCCATCTTCCCGACTCTCTGGTTTTCCACTGAGTGATGAAAAATGCAAATCAAACAAGGAAAACAACAGTAGGAAAAGTGTGATTAGGAAATGTATAGTTCTCCAAATGTTCCTCATTTTTCTTCCCAGTCCTTGGGTTAACATTATTCCCCTAATAGAATGAAAAATGTACTCCCACTG
>VWYO01009532.1:284233-296937 GCA_013400275.1 Rhadina sibilatrix | reverse complement strand
TTTTTTTTTTTTCTTTCTCATCTGGTAGGGGCATAAAAAGATCAGGAGAGAAAAGAGGTGAGACTGACCCTCTACCTTCTCAAAATGGAGGAGAAACCATCAGTGAGACTGGTTCTCCTGCAGGAAAGAGGGTTGCCTCCTCCTTTTCCCAACCAAGAGGCAAAGGACATCTCGTTACTGACTTCCACATGTTTTCCAGAGCACAGTAGATAAAATGAGCTTACCAGTATTTTCTCCTGCCCAAATACTTGGGCATTTGGATGTGGTTAAATCAGGTAGCACAGTCCTGTGCCAGAAATTCAAGGCATGTCTTGCTATGTGATTTTGGATGTGGCTCCTGCCTAAAACCATTGCATTTTGGAAAGACCACATCATTCTTTTTTCTTCTCCAGGAGCAGTCATGTTACAACTTCATAATTTGATATTGTAATGACAAGTGGTGAGTTCTCCATTACTCTTTTATCTTTACTGGCATAGTAGAGTAGTTAATATATCACCTCACCAAAACCTTGGTGTAAGAAAGTAAGACACTGCATGAAATATTTTTCATATGATTGATATTATGCCTAGTAGTATTTTCTATTTAGATATCAGTAAAATGTGGAAAAATAAAGCAAAAGGAAATATAAATCAGTAAAGAGATAACTAAAATAAAAGGGATATGTAACATTTTTGCCAAGAAAAAAAAAAAAGAGAGAGAGATTTTGAGGCTTTGAATTAATGCAGCATGCATAAATCCAACTTTTGTACCCTTAAAATTAAAACTAGTCAAATTCTAAGAATTTGCTCTGAAAAGAAATTATAATTTTCATTGTTTGCACCCTTTCAAAGAAGTTTTTTATTATTATTATTTATCCTTTATCTTGAAATTTCATGGTTTTATCATACAGATTGAATAATTTATAGTATTCTGTTCCAGAAAGATCTGTGAAACACATGAAAAGGTTTTCAGAAGAAACAGCAATCAGTGCTTTTGGCTTCTGTTGCTAATTGACCATTCTTGCTTACAGAACCTACCCGAAGTTCAATACATTGGACATCTTTCACATTCTCCATTTCTAGTAAAGCAAAAGTGGAAATAGAGGACAACATGTTGAGATTACTTTCTTTCCACAAAACATTTTCCCCATTGATTTGCAGTGACTGATACAACTGTGAGTTAATTCCATTCCCAGTATTTATGTGGTTGGCATAGAAGCTCCTTTGTCAAATATACTTTGCCAGAGTGAGTAGGAAGATTGGAAGAGACAATAAATTGTCTTGATAGCTTTGGCTTTTGAGTTGTTTTCAAAGCTAAAGCAGTTGTTTCCTTTCAACAAAATTGCTACTCTAGGACCTAGGTAATCTAGTATTTCTCATCTTGCCTATTTGTAGGAAAACTTGGCACATCTTCTTTCTCTAATTCCTAATATAATGGAGCATTTCTTAAAGATAAAAGGGTCATGCATATGTATGTATCTGTGTGCAAATAATACAGACTTAAAAAACCCCTGCCCATGAGAATGTGGTGATGATAAAGTAGCATTAACATAACCTTCATCTTTAAGGCTTGCCAAATTTAAGAATTTGTGTTTCATAATAAGACCAACCCAGGAAATGCTACTTTTACCTGTATGAATAGTTTCACTGAAGATAATGAGATTACCCACAGTAGTAAGCAATGGCCTTCTTTGTGTTTCTGTGGTATATTTCAGTCAAGTTTAAAAGTGAGATGTAATTTACTAAGCCAAGTACAGAGCTTTGCTGCACAGAGCTATGAGATACTGCATCCTCCATATACTAGAACAGAAGGAAGCTTAAAGTTATACATGTAAATATTTCAGAATTTAATCCTAAATAACCATGCCAAATACAAGAAATGTCAAGCACAGTATTCTTTTGTGTAAATGAAGAGCACTGCAGAATATACAGTAAACCCTAAATTAACTGCGGCTGTGCCCTCCAAAGTGCTTCCCCTAATGCACTTAGTGTTAGTATAGTATCAACAGATCTCCAGTACATATATAGTGATGCTTTTGATCTTTGCTGTGCCTAAACTAAGGCAGGACTGGGTTCACGTCTATGAGTGTTTTTAGGAAAACTTCCCTGTCTGATTATCCAGGAGCCGATCTGGCAGTCACACCTTCTTTGCCTGGGCTGGGACTGCAGCCCTTTCACAGTGGGTGGCTTCAGTGGGCTGACAGGTGCCCTGCTTGGCTCCCTACACATCCCACACTCACAGGCAGACCAGCTTTCCTTCAACATTAGATTTCCCATAGAAGAATCTCAGACATCTCAATCCTTAAAATAATTTAATCTTGGTGCAATAAGAAAATATCAGCTCAAGCTGGTGCCTCTAAGGAGAACCCCAAACAAAGGAAACGCAGGACCTTTATACCTTCCCAAGCACAAGAAGGTCTGACGTTCTCAGCTCCTGACATGTCTCTGAGAGTCTGGTCCCCTGGTTGGGCCACAGGCCCCAGGACCTTTGTTTTGCACAGGGTCAGCATTTCATGGCCCCTTGCCTGGGGCTCCCATCCTGAGCTCAACCTGCATCTGCACCCCAAGCTACCTGCACTGAATGTATTCCTTACCAACAGTGAATCTCTTTATATTTCATTTCACACTAAAAGTCTGAAGAGTCACTTGTAATATATATATATATTCAGGACATGATGGTAGACAACACAGTAGGAGAAGTAGCAAATGAAAGAGTTAGTTTTTGTAGTAAATGTGAAAAGTCTACAAGCGCTTCTTCTAGTTCTGTGATTTCACAGGTATCTGAAATTTTAGTGATGGAAATTCTCTACAAAGATAAACTGTATCTTAGAAGAATTTCTTCTCCAAAGGTTTTCCACTGGTTTGCAATCAAATAGAGGTATGAGCTATTTAACCAGAAATAAATATCAAAATTCATGTCATTTTATTTATTTTGCAAAATGTGGGATTTATTCTACATACCATCTCTTGCTCTTCTTCAAATGACTAAGAATCCTTGCTGTCAGAAAGACACTGACCTGGATGCTGCAAGGGTATCAGGACACAGTCTTGTTTATTGGTCTTTTGGATACTATTTTAGATGCCTATATTAATTACTAGAATTGTGTTTAGCTGGTAGATATGTAATTGAATGTTTTAGTAGTATCTGTGATTTCTTCTCTATAAGCAACAGGTGATTGATTAGTCATTTTGCTTCTGTGAAGAATGAGGGCCTATCTTAGCTGCTCACCTGATGCTAGATAGAGTATAATTACTATAAGACTTGACGTGAATTATCCTCCATTTGCACAGAGTATTGTTTGTAACATATTTACATGATATGGCCTTCCTCAAATACTGCTGTAACAACAATAATAATAAATTTAAAGGAATATTTGAGTATAAAGGCGATCTATATAATTATTTCCTACATCCTCCCTGAATCACAGTCAAGTTCTCGTACTTAAAAAAATCAGTAATGCCATAATGGAGAACCTAATTTCAGGCTGGTTTTTGTGGGCTGTAACTTTGACGACAATAAACCTATTGCTGGTGGCATGGTGCTCATCTGGTGCTATTTAGATGTAACAAAAAGGACTTTAACTTCTTTCTGATGTGTCCTGATGAAGCAAAAGGGAATCTCTGAAAATGCCATACTGCTGTGTGCCCACAAATCTTGCTTACAAAGAAAATTTTACTTCTGTTGTCTGCATCATGATGAAGACATTCTTACCATGTAATGACTCAACATGGCCTTCTGTCTCTTGTTTGTCTTAAGTGGGTAGGCTGCAGGAATAAAGTTTAAAACTTAAATGATAAAAAAATTGCAGTTTTGCATAAAAATTCAGGATATGGTAGACTCAAAGATCTATCCCATCTTAAAAACTCATTTGCAACCACTCCACTAGCCAAACTCATGCTCATTTGAACAAGAACTTAAAGAACAGGGAAACTTCAAATCCAAGTGTGTTTACAGAAGAGTGTAATACTTATATTAGGCTTTTCAGTATAGTATTGGCCCAAACTACAGCAGCAATGTGCTTCTACACCCATCATGGGAGTCCACAGGAGCCATGAGCATGCAGTGCCTGGCCTCAAGCACCACAAAATAATGGGGTGACAATGTTTTCCAACTAACAGCAGAAGCAGGCCACACAAGCTGTCATCTTGTAACTGTCCTAACATTTCCATAATTATAGTTACTTCCAAGTCCAATAATTTATACTGGGTTGTTCAGCTTTAGAGAAAAATAACCACAATTTTAAAGTTGAGGTGTACATTTATCATCAAATTAAATTCTATATTGGAATATAATATTAAGGGAAGAAAAAACAAACAAACAAAAAACCACCCACAAAAAAACACCTGCAATCTTCTACATAGCATATGAAATTCTAACTTCACCTCACATTGTACATGCTTACAAACAGTGTTGTTTGTTTATACTTCTAAAAATGTATGAATGACATTCTTAATGACATATTTTGTTGAAATCAGCAGTACTGCTAACACATCAGCCATGGTAATATATATGCAGTTGAGTGCCCATGTTCTACCCTTTATGAATCTTTGTGGATTCCTATGTTTATCTTTATAACAAGCTTCACTGCTTGTTGGTACATATTATAAAATCCCACCTCTACATTTGTATAGGTGGAATTGATGTCTAAAATTAGAGTCAAAAGATGTGCATGCTGTTACAATACAGTGCTGCACTGCAAATTATAAATATTAGTGAAGAAATAATGGTGACCTGTGGTAGGACTTTAAAGAAAACCTTGCAGAACACTAAAATTTGTTCATATGAAGGACTTCTAACACTGGGGAGAGTATGAGATATATTTTTTGAGATTACTTAATATAGATCCTAGATTTGGTTTTACTTTGTTAGGCTTAGTTATAATCCACCTGGGGCCAATTTAAATAAACTCACCTCTTCCATGATAATAATTTTAATATGCAAATACAGGCAGAAAAACGTGCTAAAAAAGAATTGTGCACAGTTATATATCTGTAATAAGAAAGTCTACACACCTTGAGACTTCTTAGACAATTTATACTTCCAGACAATAAGTACAAATGTCAACAGGATAAAGAAATCAGTGATAGAGAGCTTTTGGGTATAGGACAATGAGGCTATAAAGGACTTATATTGTGTCACTTCTGGGGAGAAAGGAGTACTGAAATGAATGTCTATCTATTATTTAAAAATATTTATAGCTTCCAAAGCTTCTGAATTTCAAAAGGGTTCTTCAATTATTGAAACAGTCAGCTTTAGGACTCACAGGTGAAAAACTGTGTAGCCCTGTATTTTGGCAAAGAATGGAAAAATAAAAAACAAAACCAAACCAAAACAACCAACCATTTTCAGGACAGTTTTGAATGTTTTCTTCTATTATATAATGTTTCTTAAGTAGGATGTTATTTCAATCTCCATCCCTCCGACTTTGTCTCCAGATTAAAAAAAAAGAAAAAAAAATCATTTAATAAATGATTCTTGAATAATTTGGTAATATAATTAAAATGATAAAATGGTAAAATCATAAAATAAAAGGAACATCAGTGCCATTTAATAAAGTTTACTATTCCAGATCCTGTGTTAGGACAATCTCCTTAATCAAAGAAATCTGGTTTGTACTTTTAAAGGCAACCATTCTGGATGATTCCCTTTCTCTCTTTTTTCTCTCTTTTCTTTTTTTTTTTTTTTTTCCTTTTTTTTTTTTTTTTTTCTCTGAACTGGAGAAATCTTAATACTTGACATTATTTTCTGTACACCATCAAAATTTGCAGACAAAATTCCCCCTAGTTGGAAGTATGCATCCCTCAAACACTGACAACTCGGAGACACCAAAATTATTCTATTAAATTATTAAGAATCCTGATATTTATCTCCTCTAAATGTCACTGTATGTCAAATAGATTAGAAAAATTATATCCAATGATAAGAGTTTCAGTCAAGTAGAAAAATTCATATTTAAAAAGAAATGCCAGACAATGTTTAGAAATAATTCAAGAAATAAAATAACTCTTTTCAATTTATAAGGTATATAAATGGGATATGATGTCAATTTATAAAGTTCAGTCTCTAGTCAAAACTCCATTTCATTATCTGGTTTTGAAATAAATCACTTTAAAGTAGCCCCAACATTTAAAGTTTCATCAGACCTTTACTGAAAGATCAGCCCAACTAAACAACCAATATTTGCTATTATTATCGAATCCCTGTAACTGTGAGCAACATTTAGCAAGTTTGCATAATCAATATCTCTCCTCTGAGCAGAGAGAGTTATAAAAGCTTTACCCTGCACAAAAAGGTCTGAAACAGTATGATAAATCCCTATGAGGGCAGACACACAAGTGAAAATATTTACCAGTCAATAAAATGGATCCCATTGCCTTCTGTTGACAAAGCAGGTTACACACCACATGTAGCTCAAGTTAAATTGTTCTCAAGTTTAGAGTGTTTTTCACTAATGTCAAATGAAAAATCTATTCTGTGCCTCTGACAATAATAACAATGTAGCAAATTTCATGTTAAGTAGTATCTTTTCAATTTCTCTTTCTCATCATCTATTCCTAAGTACTATTCCGAAGGCTACATTCACAGTTCTATAAAAGAAAAATGTTGCGTAGTTTTTAAACTATGATGCAAGTTATCTTGGTTTATATTGAGAGTCACCTTTTAAATATTTAATTAGTATCACTTTATGAGGTGAGGCCTTTTTTCAGCTTTCACAACACTGAAATGATCTTTTCCTAGCTGATGTGATTAGCATGAAACAGACAGTATGATTCAGAGATTTAATAAGTAGATCTAAGTTTTTCAAACTTTTATGAAACAGATGTGGGGGTTTGATTTATTTACACTGCCAGAAGTATAAGTAATATTATCTTCAATGCAGAATGGGACAGAAGCCCGATAATTTAATTTAGGGTGCCAGGCATGTCCAAGGGGAGCTCTCACATCCCTGGAAATTATGGAGCTTCTTCTGTTGTGTAAGAATGCCTGTTATTATTCAAGGTGAATGAAGACTGTCTGACCAGGAAAAGGGAGATAAAGTTTTAAAAAATGTACCTCTTCTAGAACCTGTTTGCTTGTCGACATTTCCAGGTGTTTCCACTAAATTTGAGCAGGAGTTTTATTTCACAGAATGGTTTGGGTTTGAAGGGATCTTAAGTACCAGCTAGTTCCAATCCCTTGCTGTGGACAGGGACACCTTCCTCTAGACAAGGTTTCTCAGGCCTCCACCCAATCCGGATTAAAGTTTGTCATATTGTTTTTTTCATGGTAGTTTTTTTTTTAATACTTGAAAAATGAACTACTTTGCAAGTAGTTATTTTTCTTCCATTAAATTCTCATCCTGAAAGGTTTCTCAAAGCCAAAATAAAATTTCAGGAGGAAAGCACAGAACAAATTCCTATAAAAACCAATAACATAGGAGTTATCTGCGGTATGAGTGACACAGATTGAAATTCATTGAAAGGTACAGTACTGACAGTTATCCACAAACATGACTAACTATAATATATGTAGCCCTTTAGAAGTCTTATTCTAAAATATAGCATCCTTCAAAATATTTTGATACAGACTCCTTGCTTTTAGAGTGTTAACAGTTTGAATAAATCAATAATAAATCCTTTTCAAAGAATCTGTTTTCTCCAGTATTTTTTTGCAATTCTTTTTTATTGAAGACATTATGGCTATAAACTCAGCTTCCTTGTTAAAAATGAAGCCATTATATCAATCTTTATCTAATGAAGTCTATTTATTTTTATGATTTAATTACAAAAATACTTTCTTCAGTGAGACAAGGGAATTTTTATGTTCTGAGAGTTGTGATCCAAACACAATTTTTTTTTTCTTTCTTTTAAGAACTAGCCAGTGCTGTTTAATGCACAGTTTGTCTCAGGAAAAGAGGTCAGGGGAAAAAAGCAGAAGAGAGGAGAATAGAAAACTTCCTATGAAATTTTACTTCATAGTGGAAGAGTTCATAAAATTCATTTTTAATCTTTGCTAGACAAGAATTCAAGAAATGCATAAGGCATCTGTCTCTTCTGGGTAATTACACACTGGTCTTGTTACCTCTCTCTCGCCCTCCATTATATCCTGTTTTTTTCTGATTTCCATTTTACAAATGAAGAAGAGATGCACCAGCCAAAGTAAGATTCACATGAAGAAAGGACAAATAACTCTCAGCAGGAAGGCTTGTAAGTCCTGCAACTTTACACACTGTCCTGCCAGATGCATGATCCATAAACATAAATCTTTTTTCTATTCACAATATGCAATGACTACTTCAGATTACATTTCATAGGGACAGTATTAGTCAGTAAGGTCCCATGTAAACTACACAGTAGTAAAATTAAGATACAAGGCTATCACTTCATGTACTACTGCTCTACTGTTTAAATATTTTACTCTAGAAATCACACAGGATTTTGTGCTACAAACTTTTCTGTAAGGAGTTCATCTGTGTTTTAAAGAAAATGGTAGTAGAGCATGATTTTATCTCAAAAAGAATAGAATAGAATAGAATAGAATAGAGTAGAGTAGAATAGAATAGACTAGAATATCTCAATTGGAAGAAATCTACAGCAATCATCTAGTCCAAGTGCCTGACCAGTTCAGGCCATGGGCATTGTCCAAATTGCGTTTTAAACACTGGCAGGCTTGGGGCATTGACCATCTTGCTAGGAAGCCTGTTTGAGTGTTTGACCATCCTCTCAGTAAAGAAATGTTTCCTGATGTCCAGACTAAGCCTCCTCTCACCACTGATAATGATTTGAACCATTTCATCAGGCCCTACCTCTTGATACCAGAGAGAATGCCTCAGCACCTTCCTCTCCTTTTCCCCTCCTCAGGAAGCCACAGGGAGTAATGAGATCACCTCTTATCCTTCTCTGGTCCAAAATAGAAGCACTTGAAGTCCTCAGCAGCTCCTCATAAGACATTAATTCCAGGCCTTCTACCAGCATCTTTGTCCTCCTCTGGAAGAACTCAAGGACCTACACACTCTTTTTAAATTGGGGGGCCCAGAACAGCACGCAGTACTCAAGGTGAGCCCACGCCAAGACTGAATACAGTGGGATAATCACTTCTTTTGCCTGGGTGATGATGCTGTGTTCAATGCACTGACACTCCAGGTCTGAAACAATGCAGTCTTTGCTCTCTGGATAGCAGGGCACACACTGCTGACTCTCACTGCGCTTCTGTCAACCAGCACCCTCAGGTCCCTTTTTGCAGGGATGCTCTCCAGCCACTGTTCTCCTCATTTATATTTTTCTCTAGCATCACTCCATCCTAGAATCTGGCATTTGAACTCCTGTCCTGTTCCTCAAAAAAGGACAACAGTACCTCCCAGTTTGGGTTCATCAGCAAACTCATTAATGGTGTGTTCAATTCCTGCATCCAGATCACTGATACACAGATTGAACAAGACTGACTGTGGAACTGCACCCTGAGAAATATCGCTGGTGCTGGTCACCAGACAGATGTAGCTTCATTCACCACAGCCCTCTGAGCTCTGCCCTTCAGCCCCTTCTGCACCCAGAGCATCCTGAACCCTCAGCAGGATGGTGTGATGGACAGCATCAACCACTTTACTGGCAGGTGGAAAACCTGCAATCATTGCTTTCCCTTCATGTAAGAAATGGGTGATCCTATAATAGACATATGTCAAATTATTTAAGCAGGACTTTCCCTTTATGAATTCATATTCTTCTCCATAATTTTTTCCAGGAGGAAAGGTTAGAGCTCTTCCCTTATGGCTTTTTTGTAGATTGTCATAACATTTGCCTGACAAATGTTGGAGGAACTCGAGGAATGTCTCCCAACAATCCCATCCCATTATTTGGAATCAAAGATCCAACAAAGTAGATAATACATTCTAAAAATATTTGGTTTATATGCAGCTACTTTCATTTTTTAAAATTTCTCATAGAAAGGGAAGTACATCATGCCAACAGGCCACTTGCTTAATTTCTAAAGAAAAAAAGAATACAAATAAGTTCTATTTATTCTTGAATACATAAGAGGTAGCACAGAGGTAAAAGGAAAGTGAGTTGGCTGAGGAAGAAAGATTAGGCAGGGTTTGTTCTTTCTCTTCAAATCAATACCTTATAATTTCTTCATTAGCATACAGAACTATGATCCCCTTCCCATGACATAAAAGATGCACAAACAGGTGTTTTTTACATGATGTAATGAATCCCGTGTTAATTTAAAATGATCAAAGGACTAAGATGAAAGCTTTAAAATCTACAATAAAACATTGATAATTGTGGTGTAATATTCAATATTGTGACCCAAATAAAGTAGTTTTCAAACCTCAAAGCTTTAAAAAGCCATATATAGTATTTTTTTAAGTCTTATTGTTATCAACAGTTCTATAACTATCAATTATCTACATAGCATTTTGTATTATAACTGCCAATAAAACCTGCAATGAAGTATTCCGTTTAGATTAAGTAGCAGATGTAATCAGGTAAATCAATAAGAATTATTTTAAACTGTTCATTAATTCTCAAGAAGATTGAATTAGTGTTGTCCAGGGCTTTTTCCATATTTTCAGTTTGATTCTAATTTGTGTAATATGTCATTACATTAAGGAAATTAATTAAAATATCTATAATGTAAACTTATGGACAAACTTCAAAAAAATGTCTCTCATACAATTACTTGTTAATATTGCAGGCTTTTATTTGCTTGCGTAATTAGCTGATTTAATTAATGTAAATACCACATTGCTTAAACACTTAAGATTATTTTCTATGGCTTCATGCCATTCAACAGTATATGTGAGATCAATTCAATCAGAAAACCATGATACTACAAGAGTAGTGACATTTTTTGGTATTTCAATGTTTTCTACAGTACTGAAATTTATTTTATGCTAAACAGAGCCAATCAATCATTTTAATTAACAACCAGAGGTGGGCTAGGTCTCCCACTGAACTGAAGAGTGACTGCTAAGGTTTGTGTCATGTGCTTCAGGGCAGATTCAGCTTTTTGGGTTTGTCTGGTTGTTGAGAAAGAGCCTCAGATATGAAAACAGCCCCCCTTCCTTCTACATCTAAAGCAGGTCTTTATGAAATGTGGCATTCTGTTTTGTGAGCAGATATAAAATTGTTTAATGTTTGTTTTTAAACTCTGCTTTTGTCACTGTGGGTACCTTTTTGTTTAGACTTCAGGGGATTTTCAAAGCTGTGTGTAGGAGTTGAGAAATTATACATCTGAATCCCATTATTTTCTAACAGGATTTGAATGCATATATTTGCCCTAAGATTTAATTATAAGTCTTTGCAAACCTAGATCAATTAGGCAACTTAAAAATCTGCTCTTTGGGGAAATAACTGTCAGTTTCTCTTTTTCTTTGAGTGCCATAATTATACCAGAAATTTGCTCTAACAATCCTTTCTTTATGATAATTTGCATAATAAAAATATATAAAAATATTATAAACTCTCAGTATTTAAATTAGTCAGAATTGGGAACTGAGCTGAAAGGGATCTCAGAAGTCCTTGGTCCACCCCTTTGCTTCAACATAGAAAGTATAGTTATGTGCAAGATGTTTTCCAGTTCAGAAAGATTTTCTAAAGTGGAGACTTCACAGACTCTGAAACTGGCCTGTTTTAATATATCATTATATTTATTATTTCAATATGCAAATTAAAATATTGTTTAAACTTATTAATTATGTATTGTCCTATTATCTTTAAAACAGACAACTGGCAACTACTTTTCACTTTCAATCAGTATTTTACTGATTTAATTATTCTTAAGTATTTGGTATTCTTTCAGACAACCAATCCCAATTTGTAGCATTTCCCTTCTCTATAAAAACTATCCATATCTCTGATTATATTCATTTTTCTCCTCTGAACTATTTGAATTGTTGGTGTGTAGCTTTCTTGATGATTCTAAAGGCTCCCCAGAAGAGGTTACTATACTCCAGCTAAGGTTTCATGCATGAGGAACAAAGCAGAAGAATTACCTAGCATCTCTTGTGAACTGTACTTCATTTGCATATCCCAGCATGATGTGCAGTACTCTCCTTTACAACAGCCTGACACCACTGATTGATGTGTGGCTTATGATCTGCTGAGGATTATCCTCAGATCTTTTGATACTGAGTTGCTATTTAATCAACTCATGTAGAACTTCTATCTCTGTATGCATGTACCTGAAATTACAATCCAAAAGTAGAAGGCTGTAATTGCCTTTATTGAATTCAATCATTCATTTAAAAAGAATGTTTTCCCCTGTTGTTGAAATTATTTTGAATTTTAATATGGACTTCCAGTACTCTTGCAGTTTATACCAGGACAACAAAATAAGCATACTTTCTATTCCATCACCCAAGATATGAATGAAGAATAAACTAAAATTCAAATAGGAACCACTGAGAAGCTTTAAGTAAATTTCCTACCATTGACAGTTTTTCTAACAGTGCCATGTTGTGACCAGTTTCACTGTAACACTAGTAGTTTCATCTATACCACACCTGTGAAACTTAATTACAAACATATGTGAAACCATCAGCCCTCACTCTAAGGCCACCATATAGTATGTTTTGATTTTCTTCTGCCCATGAAACATGAAACATGAAACACAAATTAGCTGCTACTTTGTTATCTTTCAGAATCTTACAAATAATTTGATCATCATTCAGCGAGTGGTGAACAATTAAATTGTGCATCAGTTATTTTGTCTATTCTAATTGCTGTTATTATTACCCTCTTTTTTT
>VWYO01009532.1:247055-284167 GCA_013400275.1 Rhadina sibilatrix | reverse complement strand
TTTTTTTTTGTTCCATTAAACTGTCTTTTTCTCAATGCAAAAGTTTGCTCACTTTTAGTCTTCCAATTCTCTCTCCCATCCTACTGTGAAGCTGGGGAGTGAGCAAACATCTCTGTGGTGCTTAGTTGTCAGCTGAAGTTAAACCATGTTGCCCAATGTGGGGTATGATGGGTTGGGATAATAACAAATCTGACTAGAATACATAATAATAAATTTGTTATAGACATTTATTGCATTAGTTTCAAAATTGCTGGTCACAATGTTGATTTATTTGCTCTCAAATTTGTTGTGCTTGTACTTTCACTTGCCTTATGTAACACCATCCTTGCAGTATATGTTGCCCATTGTGCTGCTTATCATCCATGAGAGCTGGGCTGAGGTTATCATGTTGTTCTACTTTGTAGCACTGCACTGTAGATACTACAGAATTGCTGGTCCTGAAACTAATCTAATAGTTGTACTCAGCATAACCATCATCTCTGTACTTCGGGAGCCATCTATTGGAAACTATTATTAATAATATCTTTTAGCTTTTCCTTTTCTCCTTGGAGATGCAATCCATGTAGGAGACACTTCCATCTTCTCCTCCTTCTCCTCCAGGCTAGTTCTGATAGCTCTTGAGAATTTTGATTCTCCTTGGGATGTTCAAACCAGTTTGTTCCTATTACCACCTGTTCTTAATGTGTTCCAGGTGTTGTTTAAGGTTAAACAACTAATAATACATCCAGAGATGTGCCCTGAGGCTGGATAATTATGAGCAGCAGGGTGTGTGGGATACTATAGGCAAGCACCTAGAAGAGTGGGCACCTCCAAAGTTTTGGAACTCCACCCCTGAAAAAGAATCTAGAAAAATCAGTAAAGCCTTTGGGAAAAACATGCTATCACCCTGGTAATTCCAGAGAAAAACAAATCACTGCAAGATGCTGGGGGTTGGCCCAGGCCCACCAAGTCATTTTCAACACTTCTCAGTACCCTCAAGGGGAAGAGATGGTCTCTGGATGTGACAGTAGAATGACAAATGCTGCAGACACTTCAACTGAGATGACAGGCACTGCACCCCATTTTATAAGAGATAAAGAAGAAGGGCCATCATGAGAAGAGCAGCAGAAACAGACAGAGCCTAAAAATGAGAAAAAATCACCTAATCCTTTTTCCTGAGTGATCTGCATTAAGGAAAATGTTATAACTCAAGTGGATATATAGACAAGTGGACCACCGTGGAGAGAGAAACTTTCAAACTAATACAATGAATACTTATAACAAACTTCTTGTGTTTCAGCTTTAATAGAAGAATAGTGCTGGCAACAAAGCGATGTTTTTTGTTGTTGCTAAGTAGCTTTTGTATAAGTTAAAGAATTTCCAGCTTCCATTTCCTGCAAGCTAGAAGGTGGGAGGGACACAAGAATCTGACTCAAACTGGCCAAAGGGATATTCCATACTATATGGCATCATGCTCAGCACATAAACTTGGGGGAAAGCTGGCTGGAGGCCACTGTTTGGGAACAGACTAGCAACACCTGGAGTGCCATGTGCAATTGCATTGTGCATCACTTGTTTTGTATATTCTAATTATTTTATCATCATCATTATAATCATTATAGTCCTTCTTTTCTGCTCTATTAAGCTGCCTTCAATCAACCTACATTTGGTCTTCTGAATGTCTCCCCATCCCACTATAGGGAAGGAGATGGGAGTGAGTGAGTAGCTGTGTGGTTCTTATTTGCCATTGGAGCTTAAACCACAGTGCTCTTAAAAACGTTATATTTTTTCATTTTACAGTCTTCTGAAACTTCATTAATTTTTCATGCTCTCTCAGAAACAAGAACAAAAAAATCTGACATTAATTTTATTGGTTCTTAAAGCCATTTAAAATACATAACATCAGGGCCAGAAGATTTTAGCAGATTCCTATTTTTCAAGTATGTTCCAGCTTATTATCTCTCTGTTTGGCAGTAAGACCTTGTCAGTGGCATCAGCTATGCCTGTAGTTGAGTATTTCAGGGAATGTTGATGGAAAGACAAGGTAATTTCCCCCTGTTGATAGACCATTTCCACCCCTGGCTTTCTTTTTCCTTAAATATACTTGCAGAATTATTTCTCAACACTCTTGCATGTTACCTCCTGGTTGTATTTTAAGCTATATATGTTCTGGTGTCGTTCATATCTATGTGAGCTACTTGTCTTTCCAAGTTTCTATCTGACCTAGTTTCCATAGTCTGCACGATCACTTTCATGGTTTATGTCATTTGATCTCTCAATACACTTCCTGTTCTTCCTCTGTAATTGGATAGTTGGCACTTCTGCCCTTAGTATTATCTCTTTAGGAATCTACTGTCTCTTCTTAAATAATATTTCGCTAAATTTCTTTCTTAGTGTTTTGAGTTTAATAAAGTCCACGTTTATGAAGTCTATCATTTTTTATTGGTGTTTTTTTTTTTCTTCCTGAGAATTGTGAACTCTATCAGTTACGTCCTAGTAATTAACATCAAATCTAAAAGAGCTTCACCTTTCATTCTTTTATTTTTCCTTTTTTGGTGTAAAAAAAAAAAAATGCCATTCAAGCATTCTAGGAACTAATGACTGAACAAATTGGTTATTCAGAGAGAAACAAAGGTTTTGTTAGAAAATCATAGGCTAAGCACAGTAATCTCTCTGGCTATTGCATATTTTCATATCAGTGATTTAAAAAGCTATAGCTTGAAAAAGAATTCCAACTTCATAGCTTTTCTATAATTATGTTCATTTTTAATGATTTTAAATTATCCTTGGCAATTGAATATGAAATTTCTAAGCCCTATGTAATTCAGAGCTCTTGAGGAAATATCAACCACTTCTTTGTCTGTGTGGTCTGAAATGTGTGGTCCTTTGCAAATACTATGTAAGCCCACAACCCTGATGATGCCTGAAAATACAAATACAAATGACTTTTAAAGTCATTACTGTTATGGGCATGGTGTCTACAATGTTTTACACACATGTAAGATAAGCATGTAATGATCTCAGATCAGAGTGGTCACCAATTATTAACATGATAGTGTATATCACTGCATATTTCAAGGAACAGTGGTGATTTAAGGCTCAAGTTCTAATACTACAGGAATCTCTAGAAATAAGTTAGTCATAAGCATACTGCCTCTATCAAATTGTAAATTTCATGAGCTGGCTACCTGAACATTCCTGGGATATCATTATATGTCATTGATATCTAAACATGTCTAGCCATGATGCCAGTGGTGTTTTCCATAATAGGATTTCTAAACATAAAAAAGATTCCTGATTCCATTCATCTGAAATCTCAAAATGTTATGGTTATGATCTCATTCCATTTAATGACCTTACACTAAGTCAAGCAGTAAAGAAAAGGACACTTGTAAAAATTCATCCAGCTGAAAATGAAAAACAACCAAAAAAACCTCACAATAAGTGCATTTTCTGTAATCAAATCCAAGATTGATTTCACTGATAAGTACATGAAAAAAAGTAATAATCCACTTGAAAAATTTTATTTTGGAGAGGGCTGGCAGTTTAATGACTTTGAGACGCCTCTATCAACCTGAATTTTATTGTCAATGTTCTTGAAAAATAGACTGTGTGAAAATAATTTCTTTTACATTCTCGGCATAAACTAATCAAGTTCATAAAAGTGAACTGAAATTATGCAGGTTTATGAACTACAAATAAAATACTTTATTTCTTATTAAGATTCCCCCCAAGCATTCTAAAATTCCTCCCAAACATTCTAAAATATTTGCTTTTATCACTGCTATTTGCTGTGTTTGCCAAGAATGTGGGAAAATGGTTTCCATCTGAGAAAGTTTGAACACATACATGCCCTATAGGGCAGCTTCTCAACCACCAGGCCACGTTACACTCTAATATATGTGCTTGTGAAGATGGGGTAGATATTCTTTGGGTTTGTTTCAGTTTTCTTAATCTTACACCGTTGGAAAAACCTTTTTTCTGACCCAATGTCGGAGCTCCTGAGAGGCATTTTAAAGACTTTTATTCCATTTGCAGTCTCATGAGAAGGGTGAGACAGCACAGATGCTATAATTCTCACTATCAAAATCAGAAGCCAAACTATTTCCTAATTACAATACATTATAAACAGTTTTTGGCCTACCAGCTTTTGCCACACAATTCTGCTAATAATTCTAACACCAATCACCTATTATTTTACCCCATGTGGTCTTGCTAAAATGCATCTTTCACAGTTCTAATTCTCAAAAATATCCAGTCTGTTTGCAAGACCATTGTTTGAAACTTGTTTCCAGTTCAATCTCTCTCAACAATGTCTTCCCTATTCCATAGCCTGTCTAAATCAGCACACTTTATCTCAGTTTGCATGCAAATGTACAAGACTATCTAAGCTTTCAAGAATCAAGCTTTGAATCTTCTACAAATCCATTTCTCACATTCCACTAAATCAAGGCATTCCCACTTCATGTGAATGCCATAACCAACATCCTGGAGAGCTTTTAAATATTTTATGCAAAAATACTTTTGCCCCTCAGGGAAGGTTTAGAAGGACTCAATGACCCTTCTTCACACGTCACTCATGTGGCTCAATAGGAATGTATGATGCAGTTGTTCAGATACCTCTGGAAGAATGGAACCAGGATCTGACAACTCTAAGTTGTGCATGTTGAGCATGAGAGCATCAAGAGCTTTGAACAAATTCTCAAATCCTGCTAGTAAGTTTTGTCTGAATACATAAAGCAGTTCTACTCAGTTCACCATCTCTGAAGTCTATACACTTGGAGCCTGGATCTGTGCCAACACTGGTATACTGATTCAGTTAGGTACACCTGCTTGAATAAACGTCCTAGATAGGCTTAGCCTGTTCCATTTTGAATTAAGACATAGTTAATCTGTTAATTGATATTGATAATTGAAACAGAAAATGTTTAAAATTGCAGTCAGATTTATTTTAAACACTCCTTGGCTTCTAGCTGGAATGTGGTTTATGTTTGTGTTGTATTTATTGTCTGACAGTTTTAGGCCAATAAATTCAATTGCATGCATCTTGAACCGTATTGTGAGCTTGAAAATGAATTGTATTCCTGGTGCTCCCATGGTCTTTCTATATGGCTTCTGACAATTCACTGAGCATCCATTTCTCTCTGAGCAAAATGGAAATAGAACTGAAACCAGTGATGAAGAGTTGTTGTATGTCAGGTGTTGGAGTGAGAAATGTAAGCTTAATTATTATTATTTTCTTTTCAGCATAGAAGTATTTTATTATTCAGTGATGATTTTACCAGTTAATATACCGTAATATGATAAAGCAAAGACACTTTTTTTGATTCCTTTGAATTTGTGGAACTCTAGTGCTTCATGCACAGAAGTCTTGCCTAGTTACTGACAGGTTGATACTGATTCACCCTTAACATATATCTTGTAATTAATTACTTCCTTTTAGCCCCCCGCTCCTTTTTGTTTGTTTGTTTGTGGGGGTTTCTGTTGTTTGTTTGTTTGTTTGTTTGTTGGTTGGTTGGTTTTGGGGTTTTTTTTGTGAAATAAAGATATGAACAAACAATACAGCCACCACATTTTCTCATATTCTGCTTCTGTTTTATTGAACGTTTCTAAATTGTATTCTCAGGTGAAATACTGACAGTGTTTTATTAGTGATCCCTCCTATTTTGTCAGTAATTACAGAATCATAATTACAGAATCATTATTTTTAAATGCCAAGATCTTCTCCTTTTAGCTATCCAGCAGAATATGACAAAATGCACTACTACTCTGTGCATTTTGAAAAGTGGAATAAAGCTAGATGTATTAATTATATAAGCTCCTGACCAGTAGTATGATATCTTTGGGCAAATGCTGTCAACAATATCTAGGCTGTGAGTTAGCTGGAAAGAGGGCATAGAATATAATTGTCTATAATTTCATTGGAGACTCCATCATCTTCAAATCAGGCTTAAAGGCAGGTTATTATTGCTGTTGGTCTTTAAACACTACATAAATCTCTGTTCTAAATACTGAATGAAAAATTCAAGAGATAAAAATACCATCTTTAGAGTATACTATCAAAGTACAAACATGAAGAAAAGATCATGAATTACTACCAACTAAAATTATTAGGGAAAATATTTGATTAAACAAGATTGTCAGGTAAGTGTCAATTGTAGCCAAGTATTTAAATTGTTTAGATTATTAAAACACTCTACTAGTAAAGGAAAAAATTCAAAGGCATATTTAGATGGAATTTCATGGACTCGTAGAATGATTTGTGTTGGAAGAGAACTTAAGATGATATAGTTCAACCTCCCTCCCATCCCTGCCCCTTCTACTAGCCCAGGTTGCTCAAAGCCTTGAACACCTCCAGGTATATGGCATTCACATCTAATCAGGGCATCCTGTTATGGACGCCTCACCTTCCTCACGGTAAAGAATTTCTTCCAAAGAGCCAATCTAAATCTACCTTTTCTTACTTTAAAGTCATTAAAATTTCAGTTAACCTATTGGCCTCAGGCCAAGTTGGATGTGGATCGCTGTGGGAGATGATAAAAGTGATCACTCAGTCACTTCAAGTCATTAGCCAGCAGCCCTGGCTAACTGAAGAGGTTCCAGGCATTTGGAGGTTAGCAAATACCTATAGGAAGAGTCAGACAGAGGATCTAGGGAACTACAGGCCTGTCAGCCTGACCTGAGTGCTGGGGAAGGTCATGGGTCTGATCATCTTGAGTGCCATCACATGAAATGTACCAGACATCAAGGGATCAGGCCCATTGTCTCCTTCTATGACAGGATAACCCACTTTGGGGAGGAGGGAAAAGCTGAGATGTTGTCTGCCTAGGACTTAATAAAGCATTTGACTCTATTTCCCATAGTCTTCTGTCAGAGAAACTGGCTGCTTGGGTCTTGGACAGGTATATTCTTCATTGGGTGAAAATCTGGCTGGATGGTTGTGTCCATAAAGCTGTCCATAAAGCTGAATGGAGTTAAATCCAGTTGGTGAGTGGTCACAAGTGGTGCTCCCCAGGGCTCTGTAGTGGGGACAGTCCTACTTAACGTCTTTAGGATCTGAATGAGGGGACTGAGTGCTCCTTCAGGCAGTCTGACATTAGGTTGGGTAGGAGTGTTGATCTGTTGGAGGGTAGGAAAGCTCTACAGAGATGTCAGGCTGGAGTAATGGGCTGAGGCCAATTGTATGAGGTTGAACAAGACAAAAAGCTGTGTCCTGCATTTGGGCCGCAACAACCCCATGCAACACTACAGGCTCAGTGGAGAAGGACCTGGGCTTGCTGGTTGACAGAAGGCTCAATATGAGCCAGCATGTGACTGGGTGGCTCAAGGAGACTAATGGCATCCTGGTTCGTATCAAAAATAAGGTAGCCAACAGGACTAGGGCAGTGGTTGTCATTCTGTACTTGGCACTGGTGCAGCCTCAACTCAAGTACTGTGTCCAGTTTTGGGCCTCTCACTACAACAAAGACCCTGGAGCATGTCCAGAGAAGAGCAAAAAACTTGGTTAAGGGTCAGGAGCATAAGTCTGATGGGGAGTGGCTGAGGAAACTGGAAGTATTTAACCTGGCAAAAAGGAGGCTGAGGGGAGACCACATCACTCTCTATAAGTACCTGAAAGGAGGTTGTAGGAAGGTGGAGGTCCGTCTCTTCTCCCAAGGAACAGTAATAGAACAAGAGGAAATGACTTAGAGTTGCATCAAAGGGAGATTTAGATTGGTTGTTAGAACAAAATTCTGCACTGAAAGGACTATCAAACATTGGAAGAAGTTATTCAGGGAAGGGTTTGAGTCACCATCCCTGGAAGAATTTAAAAAACATGTAGATGTGACACTTAGGGATATGTTTTAGTGATGGACATGACAGTGTTAGGTTAATGGTTACACTCAGTAATTCTAAAGGTCTTTTTCAATCCAAGTTATCGTACAATTCTAAGACTCTGAAACTGTGATTCCATAGTGACTTTATGTTGAAAATTGTTTGTCTTAAATAATCAGTATCAAAGACAATCTTTGTAAGAATTATCAGTTTCTCTAATACCAATTATACTTAGTTTTTTAAAGACTGAAGATATTGGTATAAGCTGCATGGGTAATTTCTACCTTTTAAAGAAGTTGAACCACATAACTAGAGAAGAAAAAAAAAATAGACACAATAATAATAAATTTGTCTCATGACAAATCTTTAACAGAGCATTATGATATGACAGTATATTTAAAGCATGAGGCAAGATCAACATTTTCGTGTGAGACCAAGTTTTAATGAACACCATTCTGTAAAACATATATCAAGAACTTCAAGGTTCTCTTATCCATTTATCACACATCCTCTGTGAGCATCTAAACTGCATTTTCCTGTTTGCATAACACCTCTGTGTTCTGTCTAGCTGCATGAAAGTAAAATCACATTCACCTACACGCTGGAGGAGTTGAAAGTGTTCAACAAAAGCAAAACAAGATAAGAATATGGCAAGACGAGAACTGAGTGGCCAAGCTGAAAGTGTTATGATAAAGGTGAATTTCATAGTCTCATAACTGTCAAAACATATTTCCTGTATCTTGTCTCCAGAGGAATATATGTGATTGGTCACAAAATACAGCTTTCTATCTCCTGATTAATATAATGTCATTCAGTAACTACAGGTACCACATTCATCTTCAAAAAGAAGCATGGTTTGTAATATTTAAGCAGAGGAGCCATGAACAGGCTACACTTATGCAAGGATGGACCAAAAAAAATATCTAATTTTTCAGTTTCTTTGTTTTCTTTAAGATAATGGAAAGATATTGAAGTATGTAAAGATTAAATCTTAATTATTTTTAAGCTATTCAGACATTCAAAATGCTTCAATCACTTCATGAAACTTGAAACCTCTTAAAAGAGCACCAAATAGCAGGCTGTAGAACATTTTTATGTATGCTTTGTGGTTTGTTTCTGTTTTTATTTCCTTCAATTTAAAATTTATCAAAATAACTTTTGGAACAAATATTTTTCAACAGCCAGCTGAACATGATCCAGTGTTTATCCAGATGGCCAAGAAAGCCAAGGGCATCCTGGTTTGAACCAGAAATAGTGTTGCCCACAGGACCAGGGCAGTGATTGCTCCCCCTGTACTCCGCACTGGTGAGGTCACAACTCAAATCCTGTGTTGAACTCTGGGCCCTTCGCTACAGGAAAGACACTGAGATTCTGGAGGCAGCACAGAGAACAGTAACAGAGCTGATGAAGGGTCTGGAGCACAAGTCTGATAAGTGTCTGAGTGAGCTGGGGATGTTTAGCCTGGAGAAAAGGAAGCTCAGAGGAGACCTTATCACTCTCTACAACTGCCTGAAAGGAGGTTCTAACAACATGGTTATTGATCTCTTCTTCAAAGGAACAAGAAATAGAGTAAGAGGAAACGGCCTCATGTTGTTCCAGGGAGTGTAAAGATTGGGTATTAGGAAAAATTTCTTCACCAAAAAGATTGCCCAGGAAAGCAGTAGAGTCACCATCCCCGGAGACGTCTAAAATATGTGTAGATGTGGCACTTGGTGACACGGTTTAGTGGTAGACTTGGCAGTATTAGGTTAATGGTTGAATTCAATGGTCTTAATAGTCTTTTACAACTTAAATGATTCCCTGATTCATTTATTTTTATCTTTTATGCAATGAGGAAAATTCAACACAGATGAAACTTAATGTTGTCCTTTGTCAATGAATATATTGTCAGAAAATTAAGACAGGTCTACTTTACTTTTCCAGTCTTAAAATACACACTTTATCCAGCTTAAAAAGAAAATCTCTTTCACTTCCCACTTAAAGTGATTTGACTGAATATTCTTTTATTGACTAAGTGTAGTTTTTTGAGTGTGTATTTTTACATGGATAGCTATTTCTCCATTTTAAGAGGACGAGGACATATTTGAATATCTGCAGAGAACTGAAAATTGATGCCTGCAGCTAAAAAAAGTGGTTTAAAACACTACCTACTATATACCAAATTGGAATAGCAGGAACTCTGAAGAGCAAACAGAAGCATGATAGAGATGGCAATATCCTAACCTTTCTTTAACTATTTATTCATGAAAGGCACTTCACTGTCAAGTTTATAATTCTGTGTTGATACTACTTTTGGAATTTGCATTAAATGACATTTTGATTATAGTATTCAAATGCCTGTGCCCTTAAAACTTTGCCATTTATTTTGTATGCAAAAATCTTCCAGCTAAATGTCCCCATTTCCATTTTGCTCTGGATTCCACTGAGACTATATAGGAAAGAATAACTAAGGTTCTCCTTCCCCAAAAAAGTCTTGTCAGGTAAAATAAATTCAAACTATAACATATGCATCAGCTCTTTGATTCTTAGCTCTAGATTATCGTTTTGAGCAAATAAGATGGTGTTGTTTTGTTATAAGTAGACACCTTTTCTTTTTGTTTTAAATCTATCTTTATTGCTAAAAATCCGGGACATACTTAGACAAAGCAAGTGTGTGTAGTTATTATGCAAATTCTCTGACCATGCCTTTGAGCCATAACCTTTTGAAACCATTGGGAGTTTCAACCCAAACAATTAGATACATTCAGTGAGGGAAAAGAATTACTAATGGTATTAAAACAGCAACAGGGATATGACCTCAGGAAGTTCTTAAGTAAGAAAGTGCTTGCACCTGCACAACTGGGACCTGGGAAACTATTACTATGCAATTGCCCTGTCTCTTCTTTTCTTAGGCATCTACTACTGACCAGTGTCAGTGATAAAAATGGTAGAACGATCATCTGTGTGAGTAGAATTAAACATGCTACATAAGCTTTACTACCTACTATATTTTTTCTTTGAGCCAGATGGAACACATTTTGCTTCCACTAGAAATTCTTTTTTAGAAAACAGGATCAGATCAAAATATCTCATATTTTGTAAAATGTTTTGTACCTGCCATGAGCTGTCATCTATCAGATTGCATTCTTCAGTCAACCACACATTTTCCTGAAAGTTCACTGTAGCAAACAAATGCAAAATGCAAACCAGAATGTTTTCAAGAGTCATGGGGAGCCCATGAGGCACAGATGATGAAAATTAAGATTTAAAACATACCCAAGATGCCATGAACTTTTAACAAATATCTTTCCTCACTTGAATCTAAAAGCAGCGTTTCAAAAGCACATGGTTAATATTGTATTTAAAAATGAAATCAAATTTCTTGGCAACAAAATGTTTCCTTAAGGAGAGAGTCTTTTACGGGTTTGCTACTCTTCAGTTTTGAGAATTTTGTAGTTGCTGGAACTCAAAGCAACACAGAATGTAAGCATATGTTTAAAAAATGAGCAAAGCTATGGTCTTAATATCTGCCTAAACACTTGTTTAGACCAGGTTAGACTGTCCACTGTCATTCAAAGTACAGTTCAGCACAGGGTTAGAACATGATTTTTGATGAATTGTTCTAAGGCATACACCTCTGGGCATTCTCATTGATCAGAAAAGGAGAAATTAATTTCCCCTGTGTGTGACACACAAAGTCAGTTCTACAAAATAGTGAGATAATCCTGAAAGAAAGATACTACTCTAGTATAGTAAAATTTTACACATTTTATCAGACTATCTGATAAAATCAGGAATACTACTTTGCACTTACTTTGATAGGATGGTATAGAAACCAAACACAACTGGGCATTAGTGTTAACTCTAATGAAAATGAAGTAAAAAATACCAGTGTTTTGTTATGTCTTTTTTTTTTTTTTTCAAGTTGTTGAACTTTTAATAGTTCAACACTGTATTTCCATACAATCTCAGAAGTGCTCAGATGAAGTAGTTTTGCTTTTCGGAGTAATAACTTTGGAAAATTTTAAGAGAAACCTTTTAGTACTAACTGCCCTTGTTCAAGTTTTTAACACACCTTTTATTGCCAATATTTTAAGTAGAGCTAATTTGGAGTGTTTTCTTTGCTTAAAAGAAAAGAAAACATGAAAGTCCTGATTGACATGATAATAAGTTTGCTATTAAAATGTGCACTGAAAATCAACTGAATTACTTCAGAGCTGAACATTTCTGCAGAAAGATGAAAGCTAAGCATATTTTACTTAAAGCTGTAATTTTTCAAAGCTCTAATTAAGGCTTAAAATATTTTTTCAAGAGTTCTACATTAATATTGCCAAAGAACTTCCTGTTAGAAATTTGTTGTGCAAGAAAGAAACGGTAGAATTCAAAATAGAATTATACAATTTTTGTATAAGCCTAAATATCTTTATCAACATTGACTTCTGGGAGCATTAACTGAATTGTGTGTGTTTATACAGTCACAATCATCAAGAGCACCGGAAACAACCCAAGGTAGCTAATCCATAAACTGTTGGGAACAAAGAGGTTGTTGTGTGTGTTAAGGGACATTTGATTTTTCCTCCAGGAGTGTAAGGTCATGGGGCATTCTATTAACCTGACAGCTCAAGGTCTCGAGATTTGTCAAGACTGTGCCTCTCCACATCACTCCCTTCTGACAGCTGAAACAAGTACAGATGTTTTCCTGAAGCACGTTTGGCTTTCTGATATATTTTTCACCACTCCCTCACACACCTCTCTCATCCTTCGCATTTGCACACAAAACCTTCCTAGAGAAATGCTAAGCCACAAAATGATACAGTGCCTCCTCATTAATGGTAACTGCCAGTCAGGGATAGGCCTCAAATTACCTCCCAACCTTAGGACTAGAGAAAGTGGAATGTCACTCGTCATACCCTTAAAAATATGATACTACCACAAGGTTGTCAACACCTACTAAAATTAATGTGCATAGGAAAACAGTGGCACAAGAAATACCTGAACAACCTAACATAGTAACAATAGTTTGAGCAGTGGTCAAAAGAGCAGATCAATAGCCTGCTACTGCATCATATTCCACGTCACCACCAGCACCCTTGTGAGTATCGTTGCATAGTAAAGCACTAGCAGTAGAATAAACAGGTTCTCACAACTCAGAAATAGACAGTACAGTCAAGTTTTTGCATTGAAGGAAACGTTCAAGGACCCCCGCCTTGAAAATGGTTTAGTTTGTGTGATCAGAGACTTAATCAGGATGGAAAAGGTCATCAAAGATCAAGATAAACAGAGAGATGTCGCCTATCTGTTACGGCCTTGGGCCAAATATTGCTGATTAAATTAGAGGTGGATATTGTGGGAAAAAAAAGAACTAAAACATGTTCTTCTTTTCCCCCTCCTTTTCTTCCCAAGCTCAACTTCACTCCCTCATTCCTAACTTCTTTAACCTCCTTTGCCCCAGCTATGTAGGGGAATGGGGAATTAGGACTGCTAGACCATAAAAGCTTTTCTTTCTCTCCCTTGCTCCTCCTCACACTTCTCCCTGCTCCAGCCTGGGGTCTTCACAGAGATTGCAGTCATTCAAGGTAAACCTGAATCTACATGGCCTTTTCAGTGGCCATAGTTCCTTCAGGGCATGTCCACCTGCCCCACCAGGGCGGTTCCCAGGGTTGCAGGAGCCTCTCTGCCGGGGTCTCTGCTGCCCCCCGTCCCTGCTCCCGCTGTCCCCTCGGGGCTGGCAGGGCTGTTTCTGGCTGGGTTCCCCTGGCTCAGCCCTGGCTGCCGGGCAGCGTTTTGCCCTCCCTTGCCCAGGCTTTCCTCGGGGCTCTGTCCCGCCCGCCCGTGGCTGAGGGGCTCAGCCCTGCCCTGCGCTGAGGCTGAAACTGGAAATGGCCATTCTAGCAAATATAACCTATAGGTTAATTGTTGCTGAATCCTGTAACTTTGTCTCAGGAACTTCAGTACACCCAGACCATAGGACCACAATCATCTGTGAGATCAAATGTAATTAATATTGCACCTAGAGTAAAAGTAATGTCTGGTAACTGCCAGTAATAATATAAGTGATTGAAAATGAAAAGATTTAATTTAATCTTCTTACAGAATCGTGACTAAACAAGTCTAATTCATCATGTATTATGAGAGAATACACCAATTAATAATAATTAAACTATGTAATGGACTTGAAGCAGTATTTTAAACATGATCATTCATACTTAAAGCTCTCATATAGCAGCTTTGTGCAGATGACTCCTATATATAAAAATGTTACAAGAAGAGCTGTTATTGAAAGAATTTTATTTTTGTTTTTAATTTAAGAGCCAAAATAGAAAACCAGCTTTCCTGTTTTATATATATATATATATATATATAATTAGAGTCCTCATTATAGGCATACTGGAATTTATTCTGATGACTGACAACCATGAAATTCTAAGTGACACTCTGAGAACTCTGTCATTTATTTTCCTGCTGTCCAGCTGCATTTAAAGAAATGTCCTTCAATGTCTCAATATGAATACATTTAGACATTAGCTAATGTATCATTCTTGACGTCTATTCACCTTCAGCAGTGCATTAAGAAAGATAATAAATATAAAGCAAAGTCAAGGGGTGGTCTTATCTGATGCCCAATAAAATACTCTCTCTAAATCCAACTACATAAAGTACATCTAAGGGCAAAAGTTATACAGTGCTTCCAAGTATTTACTCCTTTTGAGGCTTTAATGTTAAATTCTATCACGGTTTTCCTTTTTTTTAAGGAAAGTTGTTGCAGTACAGGTCCATACATCATTACTTATTCCAAAGCTTCTGTACGCATATCCAGCACTCCTTTGGAGCAGACTCTACTCTCAGTTCAGCCAGAAAAACTGTTGTCACCACCTACTTTAAATATGATCAGTTTCACAGTCTGGAACTAAGTGCCTGAACTTCCTCCATTTTTGTAAGTTTTTTTGCTTATCCTACTTTAAAATGCTAAGCTCCTGACACAATCTCAATAGCTGAGGTAAGAATATCTGTTGTGAATATAAAACATGCTTGCACAAGGTTGATAAATCATAGAAATAAAATCATTGTATGGAAATGTTTGCTTTATGCAAATATCACACTTTATCAGATATGTGCTATAAAGTATCACACCAGAAACTAAAAGTAAATTGCACATAAAATGAAGATAAATTCAAGAGAAGCATCTATAGCAAAGCTGGTATTATTCTTAAGCAATATACAAAAATTAAACTTGAGCTGCTGCTGTGGACTAGTTATACTATCCTGATCGCTGTTCTAGTCTTCTGATTCCAGGTGTTGTGTTCCTCTTTGCTGTTGGCAAATCTTCCCTTCCTTCCTGTGTACTAAGTGACAGTACACCTTCGGCTGTACTGGGAATGCCCAAGCACTTCCCCTGGGAGAGGGGTGAGTTTCACACTGTCTTTTGCAGCTCTGTGGATCCTCTGCAGTCCCTTGGTGGAAGGGCCTCAGGAATGGGCTGTGGCTGTGGCTTCCCCCACTGGACCTGGCCAGAGCTGATTTTCAGCACAGCTGCAGAGTTGGCTTTCCTAGTGGGCACATTCTTCTCCCCCAGCCTTGTTAACCTCTCTTTAGGCCTGAGATAACTGGACAACAACAACATCTCATCTCAAACTCCTCTCAGGTGGCTTAACTCACAGTCCAAATCTGCAGGTATTTGCAGAGGCATATTCGGGGGAGAGGAGGTGGTTGCAGAGGAATAGATGCTTTGTTGCACAGTTTGTCAGTGTGGGCGAAGTCCTTTGGTGATCTTAACACTGTTTGAGGCAATTGTGATTTTTAAGTCTCTTACAGTACACACATACAGAGGAAAAAAAAAAAAAAAGGTCATGTCTAGGTAAAAAGCTATATACCACTTAAAGATACTGGTTTACAGAGATGTGAAACAAATCTAAATTGGAATGATTTCCTCAGAAACGTGAGTATCTGCATGTTAAGCCTTAACAATGACAAAGGAGAAAATACACCTACAGGGAGTATAAAAAACCTTCTGAGATTACAATGGATTTTCTTAATGGTTCTTCATCCTTATTGTTATTAAAAATAATTTATTTCCAGAATCTATAAAATCAGTGTTTCTTTTTAGTATTTCTTCTGAGTGTATGCTTAAAGAATTCCTTAGGGAAGAGTAATTTCATATTTCTAATGTATCACTAACAGTTGGAGCTACGTGGAAAGATATCCAAGTCATAATCAAAGCGCAGTCAAGGAAAGAGTGCAGAGTAGGAAAGGCAGTTTAGTAGCTTTAAGAGATTCTTGTTTGTAGGGTTTTTACACATGCTGTTTTGACTTTTCACCTGCCCTGAGTTTTGTGCAAAGGGAGACAAGAATACTCCATTGTCTTTATACTTAAGACTAGTATCTGGACAGGCTTTGACAACTTTTTTGTATCATCTGCTCTACATTCAAGCAGTGCAGCACCAAATGTGCAACAGTTAGTATGTGCTAAGAGAAAAGAGCTAGAGTGTTCATGGTACACAAATTATCAGAAGAATGTGTTTTGGAGCAATTATGTTGTATACTGAAGCCAATTTCCTAAGTTTACACCTGCCAGGCTGACTAAGCTCTCAGTACAAGAGAGCTTAGTCAGCTTCTCAAAATGAGAAACACTCCTCACACTGAGGTTAGCCCAAGTACATGTCCTGGTTTTGCCTTCTATTTGAAAACAAAACAAAACAGTCCTAGACATGGGGATAAAAAAAAGAGAGGAGTATCTCTAAGATTCTTTTGCAATCCTAATGTTCAACGTGAAGCTAATCAAAACTTAACAAGGTGTTGTGCTGTGCCAAAACAGACAAACCATTAAGCATATTGTCTTAGGAGGCAGTACGAACTTTATCTAGCGCTAGTTCAGTTGGAGCATTTAGTGTAACTGGCAGTATGTGGCACATTAATCAAATGAGAAGCACTTAGATGTTCTTTGCTTTGTAAATTATAATAAATAAATGGCATTCTTACTTGTTATTTATCTACCTTCAAACTTTAATGAATATTTCTAGTGCTAATTGCTGATTTGCTATATTTAGAGGGAACAGGAACATATGGAGATAATAGCACAATGTGATATTTATGAGGTGCCAGTTCCCTTATAAATATAGAAATTGAGTAATTAGCGTTAAAAATATTCATTGGAATTTCAATGCAAACTTTGGGATTTGAAATTAAATTGAGCTAAAGTTGGTGATCCTTGTCATAAATTAATATTTGGGGATTTGAAATTTAATTCACTAGAGGTATGCTTTCAACTACTGAATAATTTAAATAAAAATAACACTGGACATAACAAGCACATTTAATGAAAGGGGAGGCATCAAAGGTCAATTGCAGATCTTAGTGTAGAATTGTTGCTATCACAGATTTTATCACATTTGTTATTTCCCAGTATGTCAATCCATTTCACTCCTTCACTGTCTCTCATAGAAGACAGGCGACTTAAAAGTAGGACTTGCATGTTTTCCAGGTCAAGCCAGTACCTACAAAGATATGATTTATTTGTAACAGTTGTTAACTACACTATATAAACTAAATGCTTCACTGATATAGAATGATTTTGAGTTATTCTTTTAAATCACTAATAGTATTTTAAACAATAATAACACCAATATAAAGTTGCTTATAAAGATTTAAAATCAGTTTTGTTAACTTGTGCCTTCTGAAAGTGACAAATACAATAAAACCTAAACTGTAAATAATTCAATAATAATAAGCCACTTCAGACTTAAATGGTTGAAAATTTAGAAGAAACACAAAATGCCTGTAGAATATTGATTGTTTTGGCAGAAGGCATAGAAAAGCCTTCCAGATGCATCTTTGGTATATTAACATACCAAAGCAGATCCAGTGAAAAACAATGAAGATGTTAAAGTGATCTGAGCATCTGTAAGGAAATGGTAAAGAGAGCTAAGATTGTTTAATGTCAAGAAGAAAAGGTTTGAAGGCATCTTACCAGTACATTTATATCAGCTGGGGAGGGAAAGAAAACAGAACAGAGAAAGAATCTTCAGTGATATCTCGTGAGAGACTATGGGGCAATGGGCACATATTGAAATAGAGAAAACTTTCTAAATGCAAGTAATCATTCTTACCATGAAAATGGTCAAAACAGGTTGACCAGAGAAGTTTGGAGACTATATCAGGGAGATGCTGGAAACACAGTAGACTACAGTCCTGAGCAATCTGCTCCCTAGTTGGCCCTACTTTGGATAGGAAGGTTGGACTTTCCAAATAGGAAAAGGATTTTCTCCAAGGATGCCTTCCCAATTTTGCAACCATTTTGTGAACTCTTTATGGAAGAATTTGTATTAAGCTTTATTCTTTACATAAGATGACTCTGAATTGTGACATTGATGTGGATAACAGGATGCAACCAAGTAATACCTTCAGCTACCACAAACACGGTTTTCTATGGAACGTAGATTTATTTGAGATATTTTAAATTGACTACTAAAGTAGAGGGGTTTTGGCTTTTTTTTTTTTTTAATGTGAAAATATTTACTTTGCAATGAAATTAAGGCTAAGGGCATAAATCAATAACTTCTTGAATTTCTTCCTTAACTATGCAAAAATGTAGTAAATGATAAAGTGATTATTGTGCTAAGTAGCTTGGGTTTTACAAGAGGCTAACTCCTTATCTAAGTTAAATGTTTGGGAACTTTACTTTCATTAAATGTTATCTACATTCATATAAGCAAATTCATACATAAATTCCTATTAATCAGTTTAAAATAGATTTTAATGAAAACACTTTACAATCTGAATGAGCAAAGGCTTTTAATATATACAACAGATTTTAAACTGATTAATATTGCTGTCCCTAAGTGATAATGGATTTATAAGCTTAAAGTCTAAATGCATCTGACTACTGAATAAGTAAAACCAAATGAGTGGAAGCTTTGAAGGCTTCTTGTCATTAAAACTGGACATGAACATTAAGGTGCTTTTCTAATTAAAGTTAAATTAACAGCCTGTAATTCAAACATGATACGTTGGGAGCTAAGCTGTGGGTTCATGTGATTTTGTAAGAGAATCTTATGCTTCTAATATAATGTGGAAAACTTCATTACCAGAAGTGCATGTCATACCTTAATTACAGATATTTCGACTGCAATTTAAAGCAGAAGCACATGTTTTCAGAATGAAGATCTCAAAACCTGACACATTTATACGCCTTTCATTTCATGGTGAGCTTCCATGTTTATAACCTTTCTATATTGATTATGTGGTGACAGTATTCAAAAGCAGATGTGAAGTCCAAGTTTTCAGTTAATTATTACTACACCATTATGTGCTACTTCTTGATTTCACAGTTATGTGCAAAAAGCACATCTAGATGTAGTTCAAAGTGGTCACAGAGCTACACCACACCATTTGAAACTACTCTGAAATTCCTCAATACAATTAGAAGAATTCACCTAATTCAGTGACCACTTCTGCTGTAGTATGCCCAAGGAAATCTTGTGCAAAATAGATACATTTATGGAAGGGTTTTTTCCAAACAATGGAAAAGATAGCAAAAACCAGAACAAGACTGTCACGGTTAATCCTTTAATTCATTGTCTTTGTGTGTATAGAATAGAGACTCCCAAATCAGCTTCTGAATTTAGTCAGACTGTTTCTTACCCTCTGTAAAGTAAAACCAAATAAATTGACCCAAAACACATGATAGTCAACTGCTGAATACATCTCAGAACTGCATGAGGAAGTTAATACTTCATTACTGAAGCTGAGTCAGAACAATGTGTATTAATGCAGGAATAAAACCTGAGCAAGAATAAAGCAGGGTATGTCTGCATGTGTTGTTTATCCTGCAGTCAGTCAGGAAAAACAGAAACTCTTGATTTAACATTATGTGTGCTTGACATGCAGATTTTAATCAGATTATTAATCTCGAAATATTAATCCCCAATTTTGATACCTTGTAAGCATTTTTTAATAAGACATTTATTTTTAAAATTCTTGACATGAATGTTTCTGACAATTTTTCCAGTTATACTGGCTCTGAGGAAGAATTGATCATCAGGAAGCTAGAAAATTTTAGATACTCAGAATTTAAACTTCTGCACAAACTGGGTAGATGATGATAAGGAAGGAGTCTAAGAGTTTAACAGAACTATAAATGAATACAGTACATGAAAATTGGAAACATTTTCCATTAACTATTAAACTATTTCTGACACCAAGGAAATGCTGAAGCACTAGAGCAAGCACTTCTTATACCTTCTTCAGTACCCCTTTGCTTGTCTTTCACTCCAGCAGTTACCTCTCATTTTGCATCCCATTTTTTCCCATTCCAGCATCTCATACCCATTACTATTCTACCCACTCTCTTCTCCTAGCTCCTCCCAGGCCGTACTTACACAACCACAATAAGGAGATGGAAGCCATGAAGCATCAAAAGCAGCAATCTTAACACCTCCTTCCTTTTCCCTGACTCTCATTTCCACTCCCACTGTGTCTTGGGCTGGTTTAAAATGAAACATGGTTTTGGCAAGGTAATGGACTGAGAGCAGGAAGAGCATGTGAAGACTAGCAGATGATGATGGAAGTAGAGTGGATGATTTTTTAGGAGCAGCAGCAATTTATTGCCCATTTTAAAATTACTTCTTGCCTTCACAAAGTCCTAGTACATCTCAGTGCGGACCTCTGTGTCAGATTCATTTTCCTGAAATATCTCACTTCCTGGCTTCAGAGTTTCTTCTGTTGCTTAAAGTGCTTCTTTTCTCTTGGCTCTAGTTATCCTGCTTCTCCTTCTCCTTACAATGCTTTTTTAAGATGGACATTGGGGAGAAAAGAAGCTACCTCTGCCCTGATACCTATAAACAACACCTTATCTCCTTAATTTCTGTCACCTTCAGTCCAAGTTTCTGGTCAACACAGATTGAAACCTCAAAATATTTGATTGTCAGCTTTAACTGCTTGTGTGAAGCAGGTTTTCATATGCTTATAAATTAAATAAATTTTATTGTGTTTTCATTTGAAAAAGAGAGAAAAAAGAAAAAAATCAAAGTTGACAGCAAGATGAATACATTTTATGTCTTTGTTTCTGGACGTAAAAGTCTTGTAAATTTAGGTGCAAAATTGATTTCAGGGCAGACCTTCTCCTGTGAAGATACTCTTCACTTTTCTCTTTATGAGAAATCAAAAGTCACCATGACAATGTTACCTTATCCAAATAGCTTCATACCAAACAGTTAAATACAGCAAGAACACACAAGAAAAGTAAGATTCACAGTGCTACTTTGGGTGATTGTAGACATAAGTGGCAGGTATTCTTTTTTTAAAAAAGAAAAACATATTTGCATAATAAACACAGAACTGTGAAATACAACACTTTATGTCAACAGAATAATTGTTTTACAAATAAGTGTCAAAGTCCCATATAGACCCAAACTGTGTATAAATTCATAATCAATGAATTTTTGATGTCCCTGTGAGCACTGCTAGCCCTCACCATCTTTTTCCAGTCCCACAGGGCTCCTCCTACTCTGCCCCTGGCCTAGGACCCCATTTCAGCCCCATGAGCCATCAGCCCCTGCCCCAGTGCTGCTACAGCAGGGGTCACTTCCAGCTCTCCACAGCCCTGCCCTACCTGGCCATGAGTCCTGCTGAGCTGAGCTCGCCTGTGAGCCCAAATCCTGGCCTAGCCTCAAGCCATTTTCATCTCCAGTGAGTTGTTGGATATCAGGGGTTGGGGCCTCTCCTGGCCCCTGGCTCCTGCTGAGGCAGTGGGCTGGGGTTTGGCTGCAGGATTTGCCCTGATCCCTGAGATGGAACCCTTGGCATTCACTTGGGGCCACAGGGAACCACTGCTGGTCCCTCTGCTGCCCTGGCATGTATGGACATGTATGGACATATGAAAATTAAATCACCATAATTTACATTTTGCTATTGTTTACGCAAAAATTATCTTCAATACCAATTCTGGTGAAGCCACTCCTGGAATCATGTGTCCAGTACAAGCGACATGGACATACCAGAAAGAGTACAGTGACAGGCCATGAAGATATTGAAGGGACTGGAGCATCTTACCAATGAGGAAACCCTGGGAGATCTGGGGCTAGTCAGCCTGGAAAAGAGAAGGCTCAGAAGGGATATTATCAATATGCACAAATACCTTACAGAAGGGTGCAAGGAGGATAGAGTCAGACTCTTCTCAGCTGTGACCAGTGATAGACCAAAGGCAATGGGTACAAACTGGAACAGAGGAGGTTCCACATGAATATCAGAAAACAATTTTTTAGTGAGAGTGTAACTGAGTCCTGGCAGAGGCCGCCCAGAGAGGTTGTCCTTGCCCCTCCCTGGAAGTATAGTCATCTCGACATGGTGTTGGAAAACCAGCTTTTAGTGGTCCCTTCTAACTTCAACTATGCTGTATTCTGTGAAACAAAGGAATTCTGCAACTGAAATTGATCTTAGTGTATGGTTTATTTGGCCATGTATCTCCAAGTAGACTGTATAGTGGAGAAAGATCCAAAAAATAAGGAACTTCCTTCATTGTTTCTATTGACAAACAAGAGTTAAAGCTCCTTTTATTGACTATAGGAAAATCAAAGAACACTATATAGTCTTAGGTTCTGTCCGGCAGATAATCAAACTTCCAGCATGCTCTATGAAAGGCCTTACTCATTTAAAAAAACCCACAAACACACAAAAAGAAAAGAACAAAAAACCCAAACTAGAACAACAACAACAAAAAAACCCACACCCCAAACAAACAACAAAACACCATCAAACCAGGAAACAAACAACACCAAAAAATAGCTTCCCCCCTCTCCGCAAAACCCCACTCAATATGATCTCAATCTCTACACAGGCTGAGCCCACCAAGAAGGGCATGGAATCTCTGCCATTGTGAATGTCCCCAGTCCTTGTCAGTTCCAAAAGTTATATCAACAACTAATTAAACTGTTGTCAGTATGTCTTTCCTCATGAACAGAGAAAAAGATGAAAAAAACTAATTAGATCATGTTTCCTAGTTGTACAAGAGGCAAGTTGGGAAATTTAAATGCTGAAAGCTCTCTAGTAGGTATCATGAGTGCTGCACTGCTTAGACATCCTTGATGGTCTGGAGCAGCTGGAGCTCAAGGGAATTGCTGTCCCATAAATAATTGTCTCTACTCATCTATTCTTGAAATAGAAGCTACTGAAAACCTAAACTATGCACCCAGTGGTCAAACTTAATTCAAGGTCACAAAATCTATTCTACTCACCAGGAAACACAAAGGCAGCAGTTTCTGACACATTTTGCACAAGAAGGCAGCTTCATGCTTAATAAACTAAAAGTAGTTATAATATATAAAATGTAACTCTCAATTTCTTGTTTGAGCTATGAGAAAAACATATCCATGGTATACCCAAGACTGCCTTTAGTAGAAATTGATTCTCACCTGAAGGACTAAGGCTTTCTAAGAGCCTCTCAGAGGGATTTACCTAACCTCAATCATGACAAAATTAATGAAGAAGCAGACATCTCCTGGTATATCTTGGCATATTACCTCAACAGGAATTGCTCTGTCTCAACATTTTCACTGAAATTAATTTAATTAACTCATCCATTAATAATGAATGATCTACAAGCCTGAAAATAACCATAGATAATTGCTTTGACTAGAATTTTCCAGTAATCTGCCACAGAAATTGATATTTTCACTCTAGGGCAGCTTTATGATATTAAAACAATATTAGCTGGGGCATACGTAGTCTGCTGCAGTTTATAAACATCTTAGGTATTCAAAAACAAAGTAGAAAAATATTTGTTTGTTCTTCCATGCATGAAAATAGAAACTGATATTATAATGTATCTATTGGGTCATAAAATTATAACTTTCAACTTACCTTGTCACAGGATGAGAGATTATGAAATTGTGTTAGATCTACTGCAACTTGTCAGAAACTAAGAAGCTCTTATGATAACCAACTCATAAACTCAAATCTTTTGCTTGACCTAACCTTGATCTAGGTGACCCTGAAAGATTTTAATGGAAATAAAGATATTAAAGAGCATTTATGGATATGCTTATTTTAAGGAGCGTATGGTGAAAGGAAGGTTAACAATCAAATTCATGCCACTCTTGAACTGAAAGCTATAATATTTATGGTTAACTTTTCATAACATATGTCAACATCTTCATTCTGTATCAAAAAAACAAACAACTTTAATAACACTTTAAACATGAAAATAAATATTTTAATTATTAATTTAGTGCTAATTCATCCAAGTTTCATATTACTGGTGTCAAGATAATTTATTCTTCACTGTTACAATCTATTTTGAATATTGCCAGGCATTCAGCCTGGAAAAGAGAAGGTTTCAGAGTGACCTAATTGTGGCCTTCCACCTGAAGGGACCCTGCAAGAAAGAAGGAGAGAGCCTGTAGTGACAGGACAAGGGAGAATGGTTTCAAACTGAAAGAGAATAGGTTTAGATTAGCTATTAGGATGAAATTCTTTACTGCCAGGATGGTGGGGCACTGGAACAGGCTGCCTTCAGCTGTGGGTGCCCCATCCCTGGAAGTGTTCAAGGCCAGGCTGGAGGAGGTCTGAACAACCTGATCTAGTGGAAGATGTTCCCGCGCATATGTAGTGGTTTAAGGCAAATTTGGGAGGAAACCGCTTAGGGAGCTCTCCCTCCCCTCCCCTAAACAGTTTGGGAGAAACCTCCTCAGAAAGAAGTGGAAAGAAACCTGTTTATTAAACTGGCAAAGCACTCCCCAGCACAATAAATTGAACAACACCAGACAACAAGAACTTTGTGCTGCTCTGGAAACGTGACAAATTAGGAAAGAAGTCCCTCCTGTAGGTGGTTGCTCTGCTCTCAGTTCCTCCAGCACTGGGAAAAGTTGCTGTGCAGGGTAGATCTTGGTGGGTCCCAGGTGCAAACTCCCCCCAGAGCTCTCCAGATCCTCAGTCTGGGGAGGTTTGAACAGTCCCAAAGAAAGGTGAAAAAGGGGAAAAAAAGAGGGAAAAAAAGAAAAAAATAGGAAAAAAAAAAAAAGAAAACCGAAGCTTCTCAGCCTCAGCTCAGCTACACTAACTAAAAAGACAAGCAAAAGAGAGAGGGAAAAAAAACCTCTCCATCTCATGTCTGTGTGCTGTTGACTCCCACTCTTCAAGGCCAGCCCAGAGGAGAGAGGTTTCTGAAAACAAACTGTGCACTTCTCCCCCTCTTTTTACTCTCAGACCCAATATTAAAGGTGTAGAGTGCAATATCCAGCAAAAACCCAACAGACAATTGGGGGGGGATACAACATTGTAACGTCACCCTAGGACAACATAGCAGCGGGTTTTGTAACTAAGTAGGAGATCTTTAAGGGTCCTTCCAATATAAACCATTCCACATTTTTATGACTGATTTAATTTTAACTCTTCCAGGAATTATCATGGAAGATGAGTAATTGAGGCTGTCTTTGCATCTGACTGCATTAATTGTTGTGACAAATTGTGACCAGCCTGTAACATGCTGGGAACTTCCTTTTGTCCTAAACTGTCCATTTTGGATTTCATGCTGATAATATATAGACATATAAAGTATATAGATTTATGTTTCACGCTTATTCTTGATAACCCCTTCTGCACTATTCACTGGGAAAATGCAAACTCATCTATTGGTTCAGTAACTTTTCTTGACTACATGCCACTCACACAGCTCCATGGACATTTGCACATTGCTGATAAATTGACATTAATTGTATATCAAGAGAAGAAAGCATTTATCCAAATAAACCAAGTTCTCCAAAGAAATACTTTAAAAGGTGTATAAAAAAAGATGATATAATACAACAAATGACCACACAATAGAAACATAAAATAAAATCTGATATTACAGATTTAACAGAAAGATAGAATTCTTAATGGCAAATTCTGAAAACCAAAAATTGTGATTTCTTTCTTAAGTCTTACTCAAGTTTTAGATGTTAACATGCACAATATTATGGATGTCATCAGTCCTTTATGTGGAAACCTTGGAGTGAAAGTGAGAACATTATGTAAATTATGCTTTTGCTACAAAGTTACTAAAGTATGAATAATTCAATATTAAATGGAAAATAGAATCATAGAATTGTTTAGGTTGGGAAAGACCGATAAGATCATCTATTCCAACTGATAAAAAATTATATATCTAACTCCTTGTATGTCTTTGGGTAGATTAGATCAAATTTTAATCTAATTTTGTAACTAGGCTGTTTTTTAAAATAATCTGATGATTTTTTGTTTTAATGTGACTAATTCACATATTTCAGTCAAAAGGATCTTCCTTTTACAGGTTCTTAGTTGCCACTTTATTTAATTCTTTCTTGAACAACTTTTTAAGTGCCATTTCAAATTAAAGGTTTAATTTATCATCTCCAAAGTACAATCTATACTCCTACAATGCAGCCAACACCAAACAAAAGTCTCCAAAAGTCTATGAGCTGTATCCTTATCTGGGTTTTGGAGGGGTTTTGGCATTATAAATCATCTTTTAGATCTGTATTATTGCAACACCTTGTACAATACAGTATAGACATAAAATACCAACCTCTTCACTACTGTTCATGTACATTTTCTGTGAAACACAAAGCACATTCAGTGCTTTGCATGTTGGTTTACTTTTTCAGAGAAGAGGAAAAGCGCACACAGAAATACACCAACATGAGCTCCTATCAAGCCCAGAACAGGTCTAATTGAAATAAATAGGTGAATAAAGACATCAAATGGAATTACTACCATCACTATTAGGATTCAAGTGTTTGTAAAATTCTTTTGGTACACAATTAAAAAAAAGTAAAAGCTTAAAACAAAGTCACTATGAATCTCAGTTAGATAATCTTCTTTTTAATTCTCTTATTTTTTTTCTTGTAAACTATAGCAATATAGAATTTTCAGTAATTAAAAATATCTACATTTATTACTTTCATCCCCTCTCTCTCCATTTGATTTTTTTTTTCATTTATGTCCAATGTACCACTCTGTGGCAGCTCAGAGTGGCTTTGTCTTGATTTTATTAAAGCCAGTTTAACCAAGGAAGCCGTATTTTAAGAACTTGAAACTTTTTCTTATTACTTGCATTAAAAGCATCCTTCAAAAGGAAGTGGAAGGAGAACATGATTTGTTCATAATTCATAATGCTGTCGAGTAGTAGAATTATTAGTATCTTAAAATTTTATGACATTTTCAAAAGTACATTATAAAAATACTTTCAAAATCTGACTATATTGCATTATACAAACTCAACCTATATTTGGACTTAAGTAATAATTATCATTTTTACTAGCATTGAGCAACTGGATTTATATATCAGATAAAGTAATTTCAAAAGTTCAGCAGAAGTCAAAATTCTAATTTAAACTTTAGGGAAGTATTAAAACTGTGCAAACCAGTGGAGCAGTATGCAAAAGCATCAGTCCGTAAACTAAATTAAACCAGTTACCCATTGCTTTGAAAAGACATAACATGAGCAGGTGCAATTGCCCCAAGGGAGTATTTGCATACTAAAGTGTCCAAACTTTTCCTGTTCTGAGTTTTATTTCAACAGTAATCAAGGCAAGACCGCAGGCATATCCTCTCAAAGAAAAATACTTATTTTGCAAGTAACAATTCCCCCACCTCTAGCCCCTGGCATAGTTTTCCCTTTTTTTTTTTTTTTTTTCTTTTTTTCTTTTTATGATATTATATAAATTTCTATTTCCATATTTTTAAGGGTATACATATGGTTGCAGTTCTTGGGAAGATTTCCTTATCTTATTTCAAAGACCTTTGCTGGCTATATATCAGGAGAAAAATACATCTTTGGAGTTTTCTGATGACTTTTTGTTTTAGGATTCTGTAAGACAAATTTTTCTAGGAATTCAAATGCCTAAAAACACAAATAAATATCAGGTAGATTTAAAAAAACCAGAACAAAACAACCCTTCTACTGCCCCTTCATTTTGGTAGAGATTAAGTAACAAGGTCATGTTCATAGGATTTGATCCTATTATCAGAGAGCTGTAGCAACTCTCCTGTGCAGAAAGAGCTGGGGTTGTTCAGGCTGGAGAAGGTTCTGGAGAACAGCCTTCCAGTACCTGAAGGGGGCCTATGAGGGAGGGAGAAGAGTCTTTTTACAAGAACATGGTAGTGATAGGGCAAGGGATAATGGTTTTAAACCAAAAAGAGGGCAGGTTTAGATTAGCTGTTAGGAAAAAAAAATAAATTACTGTGGGCGTGGTGAGACACTGGAACAGGTTTCCCTGAAAAATTGCAGATGCCCCATCCCTGGAAATGTTCAAAGCCAGGTTGAAGGAAGCTTTGAACAATCTGATGTCATGGAAGGTGTTCCTGCCCATGGCAGCAGGGTGAAACTAGTTTACTTTTAATGTTCCTTCCAACCCAAACTACTCTATGATTCTATGATTTTTCTCCAAGTCTGTCTATTGTTCCAAAATCTCTAAAGGGAGCAGGATTCATCAGCATTTTTAACAGAAACTAAGGATCTTAATGATTTGCAGAAGATCCTTATTCTTACCTCTCTGAAGTGGATTGACAGCAATTTGGATGAAGTTTAACATCTGCTGACGGAACAGTGGCCTGAATCTTCACCCAGAAGCTGAGGAAAACTTAAGCTGAACTTGCTGGCATTTGGTGACCTAATTTTCTCTATTCATATGTACTAATCAACTAGCTTGCCTAACAGCATTTTGTTAATGGAGAAAGTAAGATGGACAACTAAGTTGAAAAACAATACTATCCAATTCCTAGTTCTTAAAATATGGCTTTAATTATTGCAGTTCAGTGTTTTACACACAAGGTAATTTGTTAGCCAGGCAGGTGCTTCACTTTAGCTACACTTCTCTGAACAAGAGCTTTTAATGCTCTCTAGCAGTAAGACTGGGTTTCAAGCTGCTGCTCAGCCTGTGATGCAAGTTGTGCCAGTTCTTTATCAGCATGCTCTGCTCCACACCCAAACTGCAGCCTTACTCCTCCCCAAGGCTGGGCTCCAGCTGTCTGAACAAAGTGATTTGAAGATAGTTAGAAAGCTGGAAGTGTAGCTTTGGCAACAACACCAGCAAATTCCATTCTCTGCCTGAATGAACCATGGTAATTTAAAGCTGATTCAGTTTTCCATCTATTGGTGGATCTTTAACAGATTTCTGTCCTGGTTTTGGCTGTGATGGAGTTAATTTTTTTTTGTCCTAGTAGCTGGTATGGTGCTGTGTTTTGGATTCCATATGAGAATAATATTGATGACATGCTGATGTTTTGACTGTGTGTTAGTAGTGCCTACAGTAAATCAAGAACCTCTCAGTTTCTCATGCTCTAAGGGGAGCAGATGCACAAAAAATGCAGGTGCTCTTCTGTGAAGGAGGTCTCACTGGAGTCACAGGAATCCCCAGTTCAGGATTTGAGTTCCAAGACACTGGGTTTCAGGACTTGTATTTCTCTATGAAATGTGATGTAGCTGTGTGTTTTAGAATTGTGAGAACTGTAAATTCCACCATAAAATAGGTAGAAACTAGGCAAATTTCTGATAGAAATCCATGGTTTAGATATATTATATCCATCTCTGGGGTTTTTTAAGATCTATGAAAACAGAAGACCATTTAGCAGTTTGGTAAGTTTGTGAAAAGGTATGTATACTGTGATCTTACCTCCTTTCACTCTTAAAATCTTTTTATCAGAGGCTCAAACCTATGCTGTTAAACTTGGAGCACTCAAAAAAATCACTTTTGAGGTTGAGAGACAGTACTGAAGATTAAATACTGAAATCCAACCTCCATGCTCAAAATAAAGTCAGTTAGAAAAGGTTGTTTAGGACCATGTCCTGTTTTGAACAGCTCTGCGCACAGAAACTTCACAACCGCTTTAGGCATACTGAGGTTTTTTTAACACATCATTACTAGGGAAAACAAAAAAAAAAGTGTTTTGTTTTGTTTCTGTTTAAATGGAATTTCTTGTATTTAAGTTTACTTCCATTGGTTCTTCTGTCAATGGGCACCACTGAGAAGAATCTGGCTCCAGTTTTACACATTTACACACTGAGACTTCTCGGCATTGAAGCGTCCCAGCTCTCACAGCATTCCATCACTTGTCAAAGGTTCCAGACTCTTAATAATTTTCATAGCTCTTTGCTGAACTCACTTGAGAAGTCCATATCTGTCTTGCACTTAAGAGTCCAGGCTTGGACCCTGGTGAGCTATATCTCACCAGGTTAGGCGGATGAGGAAGATAATGCACCTCTGATAAGCAGCAATGTTCTTTCTAACACATCCCAGGATGCTCTTGGCTTTCTTTGCTGTGAAAGTCTGAAACTGATGGATCTTATTTCCAAATAATGGGACAAGACTGCCAGGAGATATTCCTCGAGCTTTATTGCTACATCAACCTCAGTACAGGGTGAGAAAATAAAGACAGCAACAGCTCATATCTTGCCAACAGCAGCCAGAATTCTCTGTTATGAAGCCTTTTAAAATTTTTCTAACCAATTGCAAATTGTTAAGAGCTTACAGGCATCTGCCTAAACCAATCATTAAAACCACACATATACCTTATATCTAACAATAGGTGCTTGTTTCATATTTCTTATTACTCAGGAACTTTTAATACTCTTCTATAAGCAAAGCACAGAGCCTTGTTATTAAACTTTTCTATTATCTTGCTCAACATATTTTTCTACTTGCTAAGGCCTAAATCTACACAACACAAAAACACAGTCTTATTGTTCTATGTCCTTATTCTGTTATCTTTTTAACTCTGGGCCTACATCCACACTGCTATAAGAGTTTTCTGCTTTTTCTATTTCCCACATGAAACACTTGACCTGGCACCACTTCTGGGGCCCCATCAGCCTTATTATTTGATTATACATTGATTATTCTTCATTGATAGTCTTCAAATCACACTGCACACTTTACTTGACAACCTAGTTGGCTCTGTCATCCTCTCACTCCTCGACTGTTCCTTATTTAAAGTTCTTCTCACCAGTTTGTCCTACCAGTTACCAGAAATGCTTCTTCCCCACCTAGAGAGGTGGACGCTGTCTTTCCAGCAATCCTTGATCCCCAAAGAGATTTCCACTGTAATAAAAAAAACAAACAGCCATTAACACCGGCTGTGCAAAGAGCTGCTGACACTCAGCATCCATTTTCCCTCAAATCCTTCCTGCTCATTGCCATGATCATGAAAATAATCAAAATCAAGAAGAGTTGCCATGCCCTTTACTCTCATCCCCAATGCTCTGTAGTCATGTTTTATATATTCCAGGTCCATGGCAGTTTCATTGGTTACCAACATGGAAGAGCAGCAAGGCATAGTAGTCTGAGGGTCAGACAAGGCTTATCAGTTGTTCCACAGTATCTTGGATTCAAGTCCCTGGGAAGTAGAAAGCCTTCCTAGAAAAATCAGTCATGTCAACAGATGGGGGCCTCCACCCTTTGCAGCAGTTTCCCACTTGTGCCCTTTGCCTTCCTCCTGCAGAGTCTGATTTCCTCTTCAGCTCTGCTACTGGGTGATGCATATCCTACACAAGACAACTCCTGCATACACGACCATCTCCTTTTGTCCCAGGCACCGCTGCAGCCCTGTGCCTCCAGAGTTCACTCAGGAGCCCAGCTTGAGTCAAGGCCTCTGATGGTCTAAGGGAAGTTGTTCCACTTGGGGCTGGGGGCTGTGCCATGGCATATCACCCCACTGTGGAGCCCAGCAATGCTGATGCCAGGGGAGATCCTGACCTCCTCTGCACAGCCTTTTACACAAAATGCTGCACAGACTATTGCATTGTGGCTGTACTCAGCTAGCTTAAGTCTAGATAATTTTAAGTAAGATGCCTAAATAAAGCCTAAATTTTAAGTAAAAAAAAATTAAACCTTGACTTTAGGTAAAAATGCCTAAGTCTAGTTATCTCAGTTTACTTATGCAAGTTATTCCAGGAATACAAAACTCTAGCTGTCAATTCATCCAATGTAAACTTCTGGTTGTCTTTCAATTTCCAAAACAGAAGAGGTTCCCTGAAGTGGAGAAAAAAATCTAGAGGAATTAGACTGATAAATCCAGACTAACTGGTTACTAAACTGAATGAGCACAAATCTTATGTGTCTTGGAAGCATTCTTTTCATTCTTCAAAATGGAGTTTTGCTCCATCTTACTGATGTGACAGGATGTTATATTAGCAGCATTGACTCGTACATCTGCAATTGGAATTCTTTGCACACACATAATATATTATGCCCATGAATAGATGTATATAGCTATACTCCAGTACACTCATTTCTCTGGGATAGATAGAATACTTTATATAGAGAATTTACATCTATATATATTATAAATAAAAAAGTAAATTAAATCTACTTCCTTTATCTGATGTAAGCTTCTGTAAACTTCCATAAATTTTGTCTGTGATTTTAAATTAATCCCATAATTTTCTGTTACTTTGAAATGTTTGGGCAGCTTCACAACCTATCACTGTATGATAGGGCTGTTACTGTTTTCTGCAGCTCCCATTGTCTTTTTTTGAATTAAAAATGCAGCCTGACTGTTTTAAGTAATCTGTTTTAAACTCATTTGCACACTGATGATCTAGTATGAACTGTCACTGTTCAGAACAGTGATTAACAGATTACTTTAAAACAGGATGAAAAAGATTTTTAAAAATGTATCTGTATTATACTTGTCCTTTTATGTAGATGTCCTGGTTTAGNAACGCCGCAGCCCGGCCGTGTGGGAGTCAGGCAGTTTTCTCAAAACAAACTGCGGCTGCTTCTTTCTCCCCCTTCCCTCCCAGAACCATTTTAAAGATACAGAACTTAATGTACAGCACAAACAGAACAGACGATTGGGGATACAAGCACTATAAAGTCACCCTAGGACAGTAGAACAATTTAATGTTAAGCATAAAAATGCCAATATAAAACTAAAAGTTGTTTGATTGTATTTTAGAAGCAAACAAAAGTTGCTGAGCAGTTTCACCTGAGAATGACTGAAATATTTGTGAACTCCCCCTTCCTCCACCACCACCAAACCCTCCAAAATCTATCAGTCTGAGGATGGTTTACTGAACAAGATTAGTCTTCACTAAATTAATTTAATTCGATTTGGTTTAATGTGAACATGTTACTTATTTCTATCCCTATGTTCTGGTTCTGATACACATTGTTGTCGTTGGCAATATGGATTCTGGAAGGAAGTCCAGAAGCTAAAGCAAACTCAGATCTAAAACAAAACAGCCTAAAAGTAGGGCAGAGAATGAGTAATTTAGAAATACATTTTTTTTCTGTGCCAACATATGCAATATAATTATTTTTATTTTAAGGAATATTGGAATATTTCCCCACAATGAGGGGAAATAGAAGGAGATATCTGAATAGATAGCCAAACAGAGTTATATTATAAGTCAAGAAATTATATCATATGACACTTGTTATGAAATTAATTACAAATCTTAATGTGATGTATTGATTTCAAGACTTTCATTGTCCTTTGACATGAATCCAGGATATAACATTTTTTAAAAATTCAATAAAGATTTATAAACAAATTCTGCTATTAAGACATTATTTCTCAAAATTTTGGCATTTTTTGAGTATTCATAGACTTAAAATTTGGTTACTCAATTAGAGAGACTAAAATATTCAGTAAAATGAAGCATGATGTTCCAGCTTGTACCAGCTCAAACTATTATGCCCATTTTGCACAGTTTTGGAGCACAAATATGTATACTGGTTCTATATCCTGCCATCTAATATTTATCTCCTGGGATTATAATTTCAGGATTATTCTAAGTGCAGTGAGCTCAAGAGTCACAGAAAAATTTTCATCAAATCTCTTATTTTGTCACAAGAGGAAAAGAAATATTCTTTTAATTTAAGTAATTAAAATAGTGCTTCAAAGTTTTAAGATTTATGACAGTTCTGAATCTTCTGACATCTTTCAGAATTTTTCAAGAACAGAAAAAAAAAAGAGTAAGTTTTGAGAGACCACAGACTGGAGAGGCATCAAAGCAGAACTATAGCCCTTGAAGACTGACCTCCAAACCAGGAGTATGTCTCCTTGAACCTCTAAATCCTTCTTCACTGGGATCCTTACAAGTAAATATACTTCTCCAGATGAAGGATCACAGAAGCTTTGCAAGCTCTTCATATCCTGCTGCCATGGAAACCTTTTACATAGCCTTTCAACTGAGATATGAAGAGAGTCAGCAGTTTCAGTGCTCTGGATTCCTCAGGCTTCTCTGCTGTCTTCTGGAATTTCACAGAAATTCGTATTTTCATGACATCCTACAGATCCCAAAAGGTCAATGAGACTGTTTTTTTGGTGAATTGTATGTTGGAGAGTGAATCCTCGTTTGAGTACTCTGTTGAAAACACCTTTTAATTGCTTTTTATCTTAAACATGCAAACTTTTAAATCCAAAGCTCATTAACCATCTTTGTTTATGGCATGAAAAGTCCTAGGACATAAAACAGTTTTAAAACCATAAAGGATGTCAATAAATCCTGAAACTACATTTTTGCCCCTACTGGATATTTCATTCTCAAGCTTTTGCATTTAGGGTATTTTTAAATCTGAGATTCTTATGAATGAGCAGAAGCTTTATTTAAAAATTTCTCTTTCAAGATTCCTCAGAAAAATCTATATCTATCAAAAAATCTATCAAAACTATAAGGCCTAAAATTTAGAAATAGTTTCAAAAGTCCATTTTTTTAAAAAATTCCATTTACAGATTTTGATATGAAAATGATTTTTAATTCTTTAATATTTAATACCATCCATTCTTTAATCACAGTATCAAATCACATTTAACCCCCAAATTAATAAAAGATTGCATTTTTTAACTTGAAAAACACATTTTCATTTAGTCTTAAGACGGAACTTTATTTCACTTCTGAATTTAAAAGTTATAACATATATATATTTGGTTGATTTATTTTAAATATCCCTACAAAGTAGATACTTGGATACTGAGGCAGTATATGTTAATATATTATGTAATAATTAAACAGTTATTAAAAATTAAACTGTTATCAATGACTACTAACTATTTAAAAACAAAAATGCAAAGACAGAATATTTGCCACAGACATCTCATTCAATGGCAATTGAATAAAGTTTGTCTTAGTTTGTTTTCTAATTTTAACTACAAATTGAAGATTTAAGCAACTCAAATATTTCTAGGATACTTTCTAGGATACTGCTTTTGCAACACTGTCCCTGCAATCTTTGACTCTTGGCTCCACAGCAGCCCACATAACAGAATTCCTTGGATCTGAAGGATGTGGTGAAAAAATCTTCCTTTTTCCCATTTCTTAAAATAATAATAGTAATAATAATAACAACAACAACCACAACAATAGAAAGTTTTCTATTACAGAGCTGTGAAAACAAAATAGTCCTTCTAAAGTTTATGAAGACCCAAGAAGTAAGAATCTCTGCCTGTGGTTCAGGACATGAATCTGAGCCTTCCAGAGAAGCAGCAAGGTTCTCCTAAGCCTTTATCTATCACCTAAGATCTGTATAAGCAGCCACACACCTACATGGAAGCTTCCAGTAATAACTGTTATTAAAAGCAAGAGTGCACGAGCAGACATTAGATAGATCTGATTTTTAAGCTATGATTTTCACCAAACTTTAAACCTCTTGATACTGCCAGCTGCTCAGTGGAAATTATTTCCTATCAGATTTTCTGTGAACACCAAAAATAATGAAGCACCTGAAAGGGTATATAGATGATCAGCCTTGAAGAAAACACCTGGGGGCACTAGAGGACACATGAATGGCCATAAGTCTAAGTTAGCTTCTTTAGAATGACCACCTAGACTTAAGAAAAGGTTGTTGTGCCAAAAATATTTCTGAGTATTTCTGAGGTCACTGACACTGACTTATTTTTCTGAAAAAGTGCTGTGCGGCAAATTTCACACTGAATTTTAAACCCTAGAGAAAAGTCAGGGTTTAAAAAAAAATAAATGAAAGGGTTATCTTTATGTTCATTCCTCTGTCTGCAGTTGCACAGATTACAAAATAAAGCAGACTTCAGTTAAAAGGGGATCAAGTTCCAGTTAGATATACCTAAGCAGTGTATCACAATCAGATAGACATGACATTTTTACTGTACTATCTTTTTATAGTATAAAATTTTATGCTGTTGTAACAAAAGGAAGACTAAGCTGTACTTCATAGGCAAGTGGCTTATTCAGTCCATCTCTGGAAAAGTTCTTGCTTTTCAGCACTGACTCAAATTCTAATGCACTGAGCAGGAGCAGTACCTGGAGAGGATACATATTCGCCAAAGATACATTTAACAAATCCATTTAACTAAGATTACCAATGAAAATTGTCTGACAAACCAGTAAAATGTAATCAAAGATATATTTTAATTAAAGAATCAAAGCACTGACACTGTCAAAGTATGAAAGAAATTAGAAAATGTAAAAGATTTAGCCAAATATCCCATATATTTGCTTTTTAAGAGGAAAAATGAAGCCAGTTAAAATTCATCTTTACTACACAGAAACAAGTAATGTGAGTTCATGATAAAATTGCCATGTATCAGGTCAAAGGAAAAAAAAATATTCATAGTTGTCATCACATTGACTGGCAGGGATTCTGACTCTCAGTAGTTTGGCTGCCTCTATTATAGTTTATCAGTGTTGTTAAGGGTTGTTGGGTGCACTTTTTGATTCTCTACTTGCTTATTTGAAGGCAGTTACCAAAGCTAGCACAAAAGTTGTCTTATTCCTTCCTTAGACAATTACAACTTCACTAACTTCGGAGAAGATTGCTCCAAATTTACACCAGAGAGAGACAAAGAAGAAACTAAAAAGAAAGAGGTTTGCTTGACTGCTGTGAAAATGATCAAACAATAAAGTCTGACATAGAATAAAATTATTAAAGCTCAATCTCATGTCACTGGATCATCAGAAACATGCCACTGTTTTCACTGAGGCTTATTTGCTGGTACTGCATCAGATACAAGTCTGATGCAGTCATTAGTGAAAGAAAAACATCACTTATTGATATGCTAACTGCAAATAGAGGTAGATTTCAAGATATGTGTGCCCAAAGGAAAAGGAATGTCATGGAATTTTTTTGTAATAAACCTTACAGTCACTTTTCATTAACACTGCAGTGGGAAGAAATATTTAAAGCAATGATTCTCGCTTTCCTCAAGAGAACAATTTCCTTTAAAACACCTACACTGCAGGAGTTTCCTCATCAGTGTCTGTCTTGGTTTGGAAAGACAGGTATCTGCCAGGGAAAGCTGGAATTTCCCTTAGAATGGACAATGTAAACCCCTCACCCCCCACCAAATTATAATTTTGCAATTAAGGGCTTTCAGGCAAAGATTTGGGAATAGGAATAACAGTTCTTTACTAG
>VWYO01009532.1:203028-247018 GCA_013400275.1 Rhadina sibilatrix | reverse complement strand
CCCCCCTCCTTCCAGAGTTACAAGAGATAAAGAAGAACATTTCCCCCCAACTTCTTTCAGCAAATGAAATAGAATACACATTTTTGGTTCCATAACCCAAGACAGTGTGAAACTGAGGGTAGGTACAGCTAAACACAGCTTTAACTTCCTTGGCGAAATATTCCTCTCAGAACTGAATCACAGAATCACAGAATCACAGAATTTCTAGATTGGAAGAGACCTTCAAGGTCATCGGGTCCAATCCAGCCCTAAGACCTCAAATAAAACATGGCATCAAGTGCCACGTCCATTTTTTTTAAAACACATCCAGGGATGATGACTTTATCACCTCCCTGGGCAGACAATTCCAGTACTTAATCACTCTTTCCATGAATTTTTTTTTTTCCTAATATACAACCTATATTTCCCTTTGTGCAGCTTAAGACTGTGTGACAGAACGTTTATGCACTCCTTATGCCCAGGTTTTCAGATGATCATTTTTTCAAGTAGCCAAATCATCATAAATTCTCTGAAAATGGGGAGCATGGTAGAAGACAGAGATAAAATAAACAAACAAACAAAAAAAAACAAACAAAAAAAAACGAAAAAACAAACCAAACAAACAACAACAAAAACACCAAACCCCCCCCCCCCAAAAAAAAACCACACAACAACAACAAAAACCTGCCCACAGCTTAAAGTTATTTATAGTAGTACCTGTACTCTCTCCTCAGCTTTCCAAATATGCTTGGTATTGAGGTTACTTTAGAGTTTTCAATGACATGCATTTTCAGAATGTAATAGCATGTTTCCATTTACCAGGTTTGATTGCTTCCAATTTTAATGTAATGAGAGAGCTAGATCTGCAGCTGCTGCACAGACCATAATATCACTGAAGACAAAAAGAATCTTGTGAACGAATCTGCTAGTCTAAGAAAGGATGATGAGTTACTTGGAGAGAACAGGCAAATGAAGGTAGAATGGTGACAAGGATCAACACCCATGGAAGAGGAAAATATGGGATATCTGTTCTGCTGTATGAAACAACTGTGATCTGTTAGAGAAAGGCGGGGTGGTTTATGAAACATTCATGAAGATGGAGGTCAGTTTGGAGAGCGTGGTGGTATCCCTGGAGTGTTGATTTTGCCTGTGGTCCAGACTGTCAAAGGAGAAAGGATGTTTATCTCTGGGGTAGCAGACACTATTGGGACACAGGAGATTGATGTATAAAATCCAAGATGTTTAATCCATCTTCTTTATTCTAAATGCTTCTCAAACAACCCAAGCAAATGCAACTGCCCATAGGCAACATTAGGTTTGACTAGAACCTTACAACACAGGCCAGATTGTGGAAAATGACATGTCAAAAATGTGATAGTCAAAAGTAGCCAAAGATGGATATCCTTCAGGATGGTTGTGGTTAAATGCAAACTATAGATTAAATGCCTGATTTTTGTTTGCAAGGATTACTCTCTAGGGATGCAACTACTACTAATTGTCAGACCACTCTTCCAACTGGTGTGATATTGCCAAAAGCAGAGGTACTCAACAACTATAAATATACATATATATATAAATATATTTACAATAGAAAATCAAAAGATTCTACATAGAATGTTGCAATGGAAAGATTTTTGTATGCAATTAAAAAAACCTGAAGACAGTATTTTCTCAAGATCCTGCCTCTTTTAAGGTGTTCTACAGCACTTGAGAGATGATTTTATACTCCAGTATGTGAACAGTCATATGAGATGAAAGCTAAAGGGTAAAGAGTTTCAGTTGAAATCTTGTGCAATAAAATGTGACTTGTGAAATAAAATTATTACTTCTGCTAATTGGAGTAATGTGTACTTTATAGAAGAAATGACAACCTTCCATCAACATCTCATTTCATATCCTGACCTAAGTGCCTTTTAACTTTCTAATTTGTATTTCTCAGTTTTGGTCTCTTTTGGTATATTTCTCCACTGAATTTGGTAAATGCATGATCTGGGGTTTGGTTTGTATGCAAAATTCAGTGTAGAAAATTTAATCTAAACATACCATTATGAAACAAGCTTCAAACTCACCTTTAAAACAAATCAAGCATAAAAAGGCAAACATTTTGGGTATGGAAATCTCCTAATTTAGGAAAGTTCTGAATGCATCAACTATAGCCTGTTGATTAGTTGATAATAGCTTCTATCCTACTGGTCCAAAAGGGTTTCAAAATTTAGGCCAGATTTGATGCACCTGAACAGTCAAAAACAAACAAACAAACAAACAAACAAACAAACAACACACCCCAAAAAACAACAACAACAAAAAAACCAACACCACACCACCACAAAACCAAAAACCAAAAACCAAAAACCAAAAACCAAAAACCAAAAACAAACAACCCCCCCGCCCCCCCACACATAAAAAACCACCCACAAAACCAAAAACCCACAAAAAACCAAAACCATCAACCTAACAACCTAAAAATATCTGCAAATTTTGAGGAGCAAAAAAACAGCTAGATGCAACCTGACTCTTCACGAATTGTTTTTTAGTAAAGCTAACTGGTGAAGCAAAGGAACTAGAATCCTCTTCAGTCTTTCTAACTATGTGGGAATCTGCTGCAGCTGCAAAATTCCTGTGTTGCTGATCTCGTTAGCCAATTATAAATGACAATATTTTGTGCCTTCTCTTGTTTTTCTTTGAACTCTCGGCTCAGCATTGTACAAAGTTGATTCAAAGTCCTGTATAATCCTGTTATAAATTCATTGCTTTTCATTTAAAGCCTTCAGTTTAATTCTTTCCTGGATGGATCTGTCAATTCATTCACTCTGAGTAGCCACACAAGGGCTTTATTTCTGGCTTTTTAATGTGCCAGTCACGGAGAGACATAATATCCAACTGCAGTATCTCAAGTGAGCTTCTACAGTACAAATGTTCACACAACTGCAAGAGAAAAAACTTCATTTCATCTGGTGAGGCTTTGGTTGACACTAAGATTAAAGGCTTAACAAAAGCAATGGTCTGCTCTGTTGCCATTCGAGAGTTTCTTCCTTCGCCGTGCTATGAAAGACAAATGAGGGACGGTCTGACCATTAACTTTTCCTCATCTCTGGAGGGTTGCATGTGATTAAAAGGAAGGCGGGATGAGGAGGTTTGGGATCAGTCATACAAAATACCCAGATCTGTAGCCATAGGAACCTTGTCTTTTGGCCCACCAAAGCATCTACTTTCAGGCTGTGGCTTAAAATCAGCTGTTTGATCTGAACCTGATAGAAAACAGACAAAATGCTATGTGAATGTAACAGTAAATGAGTGCCTTTGCGTATGCTAGGAACTGTTCTGCTTTTTTTTTTTTTTTTTTGGGTCAGAGTAAATTCGTGCATCATAATTTATTTCTTGGTCTAGAATTTAGCACTCTTATACCTAATTTAATTTGTTTTCCACCTTTTGAGAGAGCTTTCATTTTTATCTTTTTACAATTGAGTAACCCATTCCATATGGAAAAATAAAATCTTTGTCAATTTATTTCTTCCACTTTAGGGAAAAATAAAAAAGCAATGTGTTCATAAGCTGTTGATAAAGCTAAAAATATCACAGCCAAGTGCAATAATTTGAAAGACTGGATACAATGCTTTTGGTAGAAGTTGAAAACAGTATCTCCATAGGAGTAGAAAAATATTTCTTGTTTTATATACCCATGATTATGATGGTTGTTATTAGACTGTCACATCACATCAATGAGTAAACAAGCAGCTATGCCTAGATCATATTAACTATTGTGACAGCTGTAAATACCTCAGTAATGGCTCTCCTGCGGGCAATAGAACAGATAAGAAAATGATTGAAGCTCCATGGGCTTAGTACACATTTACAGGTGATTCTGCAACAAGCTAGACAATCTCTTAAGTAGGAACAGCCTGTTTGCCCTAGAGGTAATGCAGATTCTAAAGAGCAAACTGAACTGTCTGCTATTGAGCTATATAACCTTTGATTTTAACCTTTTCTTTTTATAAAAATGCAAATGAAGTAGTCAGAATTAAAGCAGTTTTTCAAATGTGCTCTGTAAAGGAAGAAAAACATCCATCTGTGTCTCTGCTTTGTTTTCAACATACAGTTTGAGGGATTTTTTTTTTCTTTTTACAGGGTGGGGAGGTGGTTGCTTTGTTTAAGAAGAGATTACATGCCTCAGAAAATATCAGGAATACCAAATGCAGTTTTCCTCTCCTGCATACACCAGTGGAAAAACTACAAAGATGTGACCCTGTGCAATCAGTATTCATTCACGAGTCTTTCCAGTTCTGTGTCTTTCTGCTTGCTTGCTCAGCAAACACCATGCAAGGAGGAAATAACAGTATGTGCCCTATATTTAAATTACTAGGGGCATAGATTTCTGAGAAAGCAATTAGAAGTCCTGTCCTGGAGAGCCCTGAGTAGATGAGGAGAACACAACTTTTTTATGCTTGCCAACCAATACTGCAAAACATAAAAGGTCAATAATATTCAAGCCTCAGAGCTGTAATTAGCTAATTGCAGTTCCCACTTGCTTCAAGCAAAGATCCATAAAAAAGACAAAACACAAAATAAGAAATAAAATGATGTTATGAAGCAGTGGAATTAATTTGGTTTTTGAGGAGGTATTTTTAGTTATTTAAACTGCAGTTTTGATGTGTCTTGCAAATCTCCTTCTGAACTCAATGGGATTTAAATAATGCAATGGAAATATTAAGATTTCAGTATCAGTGCTTTTAAAGCTTTATATCAAACAAAATAAACACCTGAAGACATTATTTTTTTATTAAAAAATATCAGGAAGAGATTTACTAAGCACTGTGGTTTGACATATGGGTTCTGTTGAAAGATATTAGTATCCCCAGCAGCTCACAGAGATATTTTGACTGAGAGAAAATGAGAACATTTTGATTTTTCTGCATTCAATGCCAATATATGATACATCATGAAAGAGTGTTTTTTAACGAATTCTGATTCTTGAGATCAGTCTTATAAGTTTAAGACTTTTAGACAATTTCATGTTGAAGATTATAAAAAAGAACTCTTGAATAATGAAGAATCAGAAGCTGAAAGAACAAAGAAATGCTTGCAAGGTACTATTTTGCGGAAATACTGTCATTTCCACAATAACAAAGGTTTTGTGGAAGATAGTGATAAAAATAACTTTTTAATTTTTTTTGTATCTAAATTTTATTTTTTTGCTTACCTATATTTATATTAAATATAACAATTTCATTAACATGAAATAATGAAATATGGAATTATTAAATTATTGACTTTATCTTTGAACTACCTAGACGTATTTTCAACAATGCAGTACAAAAGGCAACCTGAAGCATTTAAACTATACTGAACTGGGATATCTTTGAATTCCAATACAAAAAAAAATGTTCAGAACGAAACCTAGAATTGCCTTTTACAAACAAAATCAGCATTTGGAATAATGAGAATAGGTGTTTTACACTACTTAGCTTATCAGATAAAGCACAGCTGTATGCAGCTACATATACTTTTTTCTCCATACACACACATTTTGCAATAATTTCAGAAAGTACTTGAGTTTGAGAAGCTATATATGCTTCGGTAACAAAAGGCCTGTTTTCCCAAGCTTTGCAGTAAGCAGCTTAAGTACTTGCTCCAGTGTTAACTGAATACTAGCATTTGCTTTTTCATGCATAAATATGTGTGAATATGCAATTTATTCTCTGGTTTAAATGCTGTACTTTCATTGACATCCTTCAATGAAGAATTCTACCACTTCATACTGTCAGCCTTTGCTATATAGAGACATCTATATTGCCTCCTGTTCTCAAACCCTGCCCATACAAATATAGTGTGTCTATACTAATAGGTGCACCAAGCTTGCCTCTGCAGTGCTCAACTCATCGTGCTCGTCCTCTTTGCTTCAGACTTTCTCTCATGCAGCAACTGTTGTTACCTCTTGATAAGTTTGCCTCTGCTGTTATAGCTAGTTTTACTTGAATTATTGAACTTGATGTAATTTTTTTCCCTAGGTTTTTCCCTCAGTTAAGAAATAAGTAAACTACTTCATCATTCTAAGGGGAGTCATGATGTACACAGAATAGGAGTAAAAACACTGAGGCCATGGAAATCCTCTAAACAGCTGCCCACAACCTATGCAAAACCCAGAAATCATCACTACGTTTTTTTTTTCACTCCTGTCATTTAGTAGTAAACCCTAGAGATCTCATTTCATTATTTGATAGATTTGAACAGACTAGTGCAATGACAACTGAAAATTGGAATTTCCATGTTTTAGTCCTGCATCTTTTCACTTCCATCACAATGTCCCAGCAGAATACATATAACTCAGCAGAGGAGTGAAACTTTACTGCTGAAGGATCTGAGCAATCAGGATGCTGACTCCTAGGACTCCAAAGACAAGGCTAGCTGCAGACTTCAGTGGTCATGGCAATGTCAGGACTGCTCAGAAATCCAGTGATGGGGAGGATCATCAAGCAGTTGGATTTCATTAAAAAAAGATGATATTAACAAAGCACTCTGTTTTCTCAGGTACCTGTAGAACCATAAGCTGTACTGGCCTTAAAAGGTACATGGTGTTTTGAAGCAAGATCCAATTAATCACCTATATTTGACAAAAAACCAGGATATCTCTTTCCATTAAAGGCAGAAGTTAAGCTAGTTGACCTCAGCAGGAGATGCCTCTATTTATGTAAAAACTTCTTAGCCAGTCTACCATTTTTATTGATGGTTTCTCTCACTGAAGGCACATCCATCCTGACTGAGTCCACCCCTTCCTTTGGCAGGTCTTACTCCCAGGACAGGAGGACTCCTAGCATGCCACTGCTGCTGCTGGTGCTGCACAGCGGGGAGAGACGCCTCTCCCAACTCCCAACCCCTACCAGAAATTTGCCTGATTCTCTGCTCTGGGTGCTGGGAAGGGGGACTGACAGTGGTACATGAGACTTGGATATTCTCTGCCTCCTCATGGAGAGTGACTTGAAAGTCAAAACAGGGATCAGTGGGGATCCAGTACTGGTATGAGGGCTGAGGGCCACAGGATGAGATCATCAGGGAGCCAGGGGTCTGAGCAGTGCTGGGTGCCCTCTAGATATTACTGCCGTGCTAGGCATCCATAGCCAGCAAACCCTCACAGAGGCCCTGCGTGATGCCAGCCCTGGAGCTGCCCTGACACCCTCCCTTTGGGCACCACAGACAAGGGGCTGATCTCCAGCAGCAGGGACCAGGGGATCCCAGCTGCCAGGGGCCTGCAGGAACGTGGGCATGGGCACCCAGAAAGGGGGGAGGAGGCTTATACACTCCCCTGGGGCATTTGTACCACTTCTCCTCAGGTGTTCCCTTTGTCCCGCCCAGCAGGATTGTTGCTTCACTTTTGGCTCCATGGACAGTTTCTCTGCACACATTGTAGCACCTCTGGGTATTGAGAGCTTGCAGTGCAAATGAGGGCCCAATATTCCATCTCCTGAAATCTTCTCATCTGTCTGTCTTTGCTGTTTTCAAACTCACTATCTCTCACCTTGGGGATGAAAATGTACAGCAATATTAACCTGTGCCAGACCAGTTGTAATTGGGAGTTGCCTACCCAACTGTGCCAGACCAGTTGTAATTGGGATTTTTCCTTGGCACACAAAGGAGATAAATTGAAAATTTTACATGACCAGTGGAAAGATTTTGTCCCAGCGTGGACATCTCTACATCTCTCGGGTATCTCTGCCCGAGGTGCCCACCCGAAGCAAATGGATTTCTGACTGTGAGGAAAGTGATCAGCCTCAGGACTGGCCATTGCTAAACTGTGCTTGGGATTGCTTCATGCTGACAGGGGAGAAGTAACTGCAGCTGAATTTGATACAGTGCAGAGCACTTAGGAAAGGTGCTGTAAGGTTGTAGGCTGCGAGGAATGCTGAAAGCTAGCTGCCTTGTGAGACACTGAGCAAGAAAAAATGAACTCCAAGGCTCAGATTAAGTTATTGATATTCCTCAGAATACACAATATAAGTCCTTCACCAGGACTTTTGCATCATGTTTTATACCTTCAGAAAGTGTACTGAAAACTTGAATTGTATTTTTGACTGTATCACTAAAATAAAAAAGTAATGTGAAACAATCCTGCAGCTGTGTAGATGGTAGTGATCTTATGCAAAAGCAGTGACACTTCTCAAAATTAAGAACATTTACTGTCATGCCTGAGGATTTAGACAGAAAATCATCACTCTATACATCTTTGCCTTCTGAAGAGGTGATAGGAAGCTCATGAAGCTGATACAACATAGGTATGTTATTCATTGTTTTCTTTCTAGGCCGGGATTCAGAAACAAAGATAACTTTCATGCTACCAGAAAGCTATAGAGCAAAATCATCCTTACAGTGAGGATACTTGTACATATGCATAGGTTATCATTTTCTCTTAAAGCATTCCAAGGTTAGAGCAACAATAGTCCTGAGAAAGCAGGACCCACCTACTCAGTGTTCTAGTTACTAAACCACAAGGTAGACTATTCACTTTCTGAACCACAGGATTTCTCAGCTACAGAAGCTGTATAGTCTTTACTTGAAAAGGCACAGTCACTTTAATGGCATTTTCAAGGAGTCCTATCTAAATAGTTTCTTATAGGTGTGCTTTGAATGCTCTCACTAGATGCTCTTGGTAGACTTAGGCTTCATTCCAACTTGTTCGTTTCATCATCAGAGGAGACATCTCATTGCTCACATCAAATCAGTTCAGGGCAAGAAAAGAAAGTTGCTGTCTTCTAGAGAATACACAGAAGGTGAAAATCAGATCCCCACAAGTTTGAGGTGCTTGCAGTGAAATACTAAAAGAAATGTTTTTAGATTTTTTTTTGGATGTACATGCTTAAAGCCCATCTATATTCTGTTTAAGAAATCCAGATAATTATTTTGACTGAGTCTTCTTCTTTCTGAAGCCATCTATTATTCTGTGCATGAAATATCTTGTTCACTGATTTTGCATTGCACATACTTGGAAAAATGCATTTAGGAAGTGTGACTTTTGAATCTGTTTTTCATATGATAAAGAAAGCCTACAAATACTTTGTCATAATGCCTACTAGAAATTATTGCAATACCTTATACAAAATAAGTGTAATTCAAAAAAGAAAATAGAATTAAGGATTTACTAGGAGTTGCTTTTTAAATAAATATGGAAATTAAAAATGTAGATTGTCCATTTGACTTTACTGTGTTACTTACTCTGTGACTGGAAAAGAGTAGCACTTTGCATAATGCAGAATAACTAAAACTATTTATACTCCCATCAGTAATGACAGATTTTGATGTGTGCAATTTTACATTACATAAATATTATTAGAATAGATATTAATAAATCACAATTGAGACACTTTTATAATTTTTATTTCTATTAAATCAATGTAATAATCTATGTAATTTATCTCTTGTCATATCATGACTGAACATTGGATTTCAATCCTGGTCTATTTTTACTTCCTGTGTGCAGGTCTTAACCAAAAGATACTAGTTCCTAGCACTGCTATCTAGCTGCACTTTGCTAGATAGCTCTGTCAGTTTGCTTATTTACTCTCCTACCTGTTCCAGGAGATCCCTGCTAAATTAAGTCTACTTCTTCCTCCAAGTAATGGATTATTCTGACTTCTAATTGAGAGGATTCTCAAGTGTAAGATTGAAGATTTATCAGTGTATGCAGGAGGTACATCAAGGATCCTGCTGAAGTTTCTGACTATGCTTAAAGTACATGAAAACAAGCTACAGGAAATGGTAGATCTTTGTGCAGGCTTGATTTACACAGATTGTTTTGTTGTTCTGTAATGAATTGATTTGATTGGATCTTTTGTAATATTTAATAGCTTAGTGCTAAAATGATAACTGAATTTCTAAGTTTGATTTTAAATGTTTATTTAATTTTGAAAAAATTGTTTATAAATTTTGTAAAGTTTGTGATTGTTTTAGTTCTGCACCAGGAACTGTCCCTGAAGTACATGGCATACCTTCCAGCAATACCAATTCATCTCTCTAGGCTAAGAGATTTTCTCTGATTTTCTTGATGACACTCTAGTGTAGTTACTCTTAAACTGTGTAGCTGAGCTGGGGAAACTTAATCTATTTTTTAAATGGCAAAAACATGAGGATAAAAATCAAATTAACAAAAAAGGTAGTTTTAACCTTCTGCCAGAAATGTTACTGAAACTGAATTAAAAGGCCTTTTGTTTGATATTTTTTCTTTCTTCAAATAAGTTTCTTCCTTCTGCGGTTCTTCACATGACTCAGATTAAGAACACTTGCTCATTAACTTGTAATGTGTTGCTGTCTTCACTCACACTCTAATGCTATCAGCTTCAAAATGCAGAGTCAGGCATGGAAATTCAAACTGCTTGTTAGTCATAACTAATATAAACTATATCAAATCAAGATGCTAACTTAGAGAAGGTAAAAGAAGCACATTGCCACATCACCTTCAGCTTGGTACAGACTAGGACTTAAAAATGAGATAGGAGTTGGCTCAATAATCCTTTATTGATAGGTAGTTACTGTTCATTTATGAGACATTCATTTATGAGATAGGATGTCCTGTTCATTTATGAGACATACTTGGAGGCATAAGAACTCCTCAATTATAAAAGGTGATCAGTAGATGACCCTGAAGGTGATTTTTTTCTATGTACAGTAATTTGGTTGACATTGGAAGGTGTGAGTGTGGAGAGGCTATGGGGTGCTTTCTGTTAGGGGCACCAAGACAGATCCACCACTGGCTAGGGCCGAGATCTTCAGCAGCAGTGGGATAACACTTTTAAAAAGGGGAAAAGTTAAAAGTTAAAAAGGGGAAAAAAGAATAATTGCAGCCAGAGAGAGAAGTGAGAATACATGAGAGAAAAAGCCCTGTGGACAGCAAGGTCAGTGATTGAGGAAGGTAAGGAGGTGCTCCAGATGCCAGGAACTGAGATTCCCCTGAAGTTCTTGGTGCAGACCATGGTGAAGCAGAGATCCATCTGCAGCCCCTGATGGACCCCACACCGGAGCAGGTGGATGCCTGAAAGAACCCATGGGGAGAGTGGATTTAAGCAGGCTCCTAGTAGGACCTGCTCCTGGAAGGATCTCTCCCTGTGAAGAGAGAAGCCCATGCTGGAACATGTTTGTTGGCGGGAATTGTCCCTGCAGAAGAGACACACACAGGAGCAGATCATGAAGAGCTGCAGCCTCTGGGGAGGACTAACAATGGAGAAGTTAGTGCAGAGCTGTGTCCACTGGGAGGGACCCCGTGATGGAGCAGAAGAGTGTGAGTCCTACCTCTGAGGAGGAAGAGTAGCAGAGACAAGGTGCAACTGACCACAATCCCCCTTCCTTCATCCCCTGTACAACTCAAGAGGAGACAGTAGAGAAAATCAGGAGTAAAGTTGAGCCCAGGAAGAAGGGAGTTGTTAGGGGTGAATATGTTTCAAGGATTTAGATATATTTGTTATTATCCTGTATTAAATTCAAAAAATTTCCCTAAGTCAAACCTGTTTTGCCTATGATAGTAATCAGTGAGTGATCTCTTTCTGTCATTATCTCAACCCAGAAGCTTCCTGTTATGTTTTCTCTCCCCAGAGAGAGAGAGAACATGGGAGTGACAGATCAGCTTTGGTGAGGTCCAGCCAAGATCAACCCACCCCTTACACCTACACCACTTTATGTTTTATTCAGCTAACACATAATACATACTCCTATTTATTCAGTATTTTATAAAAGACTTGATATCAAATTCACATACAACAAGAAGTAGCTATCATTGCCTAGAATAGTTACATATAGCAAGTAATACGTTCTCCTACAGCATTTGTGAGACATAGTGAATCCTAAAGCTGTCCCAAGATTGTTGTTAGGGTGATATAAATATGTGGTAAGTTAAATGTATTTCTGCTATAAGGCTTCAAGTTTAAGACAACTTTCTGAAATGCCAGCTTGGAACCCCTGTATCACCTCTGTGTTAGATTAGAGATCCTGGAAAGTTCCTCTGATCTTGGAGTTATAACAAATACATTGTGGTGCAGAGGATTATAGCAGGATGATAAATTGCAGCATTTATCCTGCACATTAAATTTACTGATTATCTATGATCCAATAAAATTTGGCTTCTGCCCATCTGTTACAAAGAGCTTGGAAGCTTCATTATTAGGCAATTGTTTCATAATTATTCTGAGAACATGTCTAATGTAAATTTTCTCATTTAAATTATAATATAATTTATTGGAGAAGTTTTTAATCTACTTGCTTTTTGCCTAATTGTTTTCAGCCAACATCTGCCATGTATGAAAAGCTAAAAATATATAAGTAAAGTGTCATATACATCAAGGTTCTTTGCAGTATTCAGTAAACACAGCAAATGTCCAGTAACAGTTTGCATCCACACAGAAAAAGGCACTGACCATATTGAATACCCTCTTCCAGCTGTTGAGGCAGAGATTTAAGCCTAGGGAGCTGTTTTCAAATGTATTTGGCTATTTCACCATCTGGTATTTACTGACTCTGGGTGCAGTCCTGCTTCTAGTCATGTGATTTGCACAAATAAAGTCTCTAGGAACTAATTCCAGAGGCATAGCTGGGATCGGTTATGTTAGTTAAATGGTGAGAACTTGAGGGTCTTTAAAGGAACCTGTAGATATGAAATGCTCAAATTTAGCAGAAAGATTAAGGTTCCTTTGTGAACTATCTTTTCTTATTTTTTTTTTTTTTTTTACTTCCCTGTGAGACATATGGTCTTCCTGCTTCAAAGGAAAACTTCTTATTGCATAAAGCTTTCAACTTTGGCTAAAAATTGCTCTGTAAATGGAACTGTTCCCCATTTCTTTAAAAGGAGTTTGCAAATTTCTTCAAATAAAATCTTCCTGTCCAGAGTGAGAAGGTAGGAACCAAACTGCTGAAGAATGTGAGGAAAGAATGCATATTAAATCTAACCTGACTTTATATATAAGGTTTTAGAAACCTTCAGCATTCCTCTAAAACAGGCAGTGGCTTAAATGACATAGAAAAAAAAAAAAAGTAAAATATATTAAAAAACAAACAAATGAAAACAAACAAACAAAAACCTCAAGAGGCAACCAACTAAAAAAAATCCCAAAGCCCCAAAACAAACAAATAAAACCCCCACTCCAACCAATCAAAGATAATAAAATGATAAGAACTGTGTAAGGGTATCTGAAATCCATTTCTCTCTAAGTATAATGAATACCTGAATACGTCAACATTTTCATCTGCTGAAGTTATTTCAGTTATACAAGATGTAGCAAGAAGCAGTGGAGAAAACAGATGAATGCTGGGTTAAAATAAGAAAGGCTAATATATTCCTGTAAGCAGTGGGAGATGGATATAAGTAGTTGGCTTTGGAGTGCAAACAGTACTTATAAATAAAATATTATATAACATTGAACTTAAAAAAGGAGTCAATTCAAAGCAATACTTATGGTTATATTTTCTGAAACCATCCAAGACATAGAGCTGGCACATCCAAATGTATGTTAGTGAAGTTCATTAGAAAAGTGATAGAAAGTTTATAAATACTGAAAGGAAGGCTGAAAACTAGAATTTTTATAATTTGGCAGTAGGAAAAAGAATATAATTTTTTATTATAGAATGAGAAAATAGAAATATTTGTAAGGAATTAGTGTCAGGATTGTTTCTAAACATAATTTGGCTAGTGCTAAAATTTTGTTAGTAATACTCTTACAATTAGAGCCTATTAAGAACAGAAAAAATAATCACCATATTTTCCTGGCACCAATTATAACAATAATACTTAACCCAAAAATGACTGGTAGAAAAAATTCTGAGAAGCTCACAGGACAACTTGGGAACTGTGATACCTTCTGTGTACCTGCATAGTTTAAGTCCATTGTACCCCTTACAAAATTAAGGATAAAATTATACCAAGTTTAATTCTTCAGTGATACCACTTGCTAAATTTAGAGACATAAGCTGGGTTTGTGAGACCAGGTTTTGATACCAGGGAGCAATAGGAGTGACTTTTGTGAGAAGCTCCCAGAAGCTTCCCCCTTCTCCAACACAGCCAATATGATGTGGGTCCAGAAAGGACCTGTTGCTGGCCAAAGCTAAGCCAGTCAGAGAAGGTAGTAATGCCTCTGTGATAAGATTTTTAAAAAGCAGATATAATCTATTGTACAGATCTAATTTCATCCAGAAAAGAGAGGAGTGAGGACATGTAAGAGGAACAACACTGCAGACACCAAGGTCAGTGGAGAAGGAGGGGCAGGAGGTGCTCCAGGCACTGGATCTGAGATTCCCCTGCAGCCCATGGAACTCCCCAGGGAAGTGCAGAGATCCACCTGCAGACCATGGAGGAGACCCACACCAGAGCAGGTAGATGACTATGAGAGGGCTCTGAACCTGTGGGAAACCCATGCTGGAGCAGGCTCCTGCTGGACCTGTGGACCCCTGGTGAGGGGAGCTCCATGCTGGAGCAGGTTTCCTGGTAAGACCTGTGACCCCATGGGGGACCCACGCTGGAGCAGGCTGTGCCTGAAAGACTGCTCCCTGTGGAATAGGGACCCACGCTGGAGCTGCTTGTGAAGAACTGCTGCCTGTGGGATGGACTCAATTTGGAGAAGTTAATGGAGAACTGTCTCCTGTGAGAGGAGCCTCACACATGAGAAGGACATGGGCTCCTCTCCATGAGCAGCGGCACATAATGTGTGATGAACTGACTGTAATCTCCATTCCCTGTCTCCCTGTGCCACTAGTGGGGAAGAGATAGAGCTGGAAAGTAGGGAGGGATGGGGAGAAGGTTGTTTTTTAACATTTATTTTACTTAATGTTATCCTGTTCTGATTTTGTTAGTAATAAATTCAGTTAATACCCCCAAGATGAGTCTGTTTTGCCCATGACAGCATTTGGTGAGTGATCTCTTCCACTTCTTATCTCAACTCATGAGACTTTTGTTATCTTTTCTCCCACGTGTCCACTTGTGATGGAGCAGCTTTGCTGGGTGCCTGGCATCCAGCCAGGATCAGCCTTTGGTCATTTCTCCGTATTAAAATAAAGAGGCTAAATCTCTTTGTTAGCATGAAGATATTTTCCCCACAACCATGGTTCCCCTAAAATTGCTTTTTATTCTGCAGCCTGGACATAAGAGTCCACTGCACAATTCAATGTCCCAATAATGGCATCGATATTTTCTTGGGGAAAAATCCCTGCCAACACACTGCATCTATTATTTCTCTACTTCCAGCATTCAATTAGCTATCTGAACAAGAGCAAACAGCTTAGAAGATAACAGATGCAATAAATTGTGCCAAGTTGACTCCCAAGCTGTACCAGATGAATGTATTCTGGCTGGTTTTTCAGCCTTTTTGGTAAAGCTTTCCCCAACAGACAAATTAAATGTTTAAGCTTTCTACATCAGGGCTTCTGATTCCTCTAGAAACCTAAGTATGCAGCCTTTATTAGATCTGAAATATATATTGAATCAATTTATAAAGTAATGTTTAATCTGCTTGAAGATAAAAGATTTTTTTATTTATTCTTAAAAATACTAATGAAAAATATTGTGTAAGGGGTAGACTATTCCATTACCACTTGTAAGTTACTATATGATTCTGTCACCTTAAGAGATAAATTACAGCCATTCCCTCACCTGTTGCCAAGATAGATCTGAATTTATAAATATGTATGGACATGTGTCATTTATGGTCATGAGCATCATAACCTCTGAAAAAACAGTATTTTGTTATTTGTTACTCAAACACATTAGTTTGTGCAGAACCACAAGTAAATCCTCACTATACATGCATAAGCACCTTCAAAACAAACTTCAACTGGAAACTTTATCTTCAAGAAGAAAATACATTTGTTGAAATTAAAGACAAGAAAGAGGAATAAATTAATAAGTTTCCTACAAATGAAATATTATTTTCCATTCAGATGTCTAGCAGTCCTGTAGGTTCCTACTGAGGGATTTCTATGACAATGGGAAGCATTGAATTGGAATTAAATTAGAATTGGGACTATGTAAACAGTTTGGACAAAACCAAGGGTATTAGGTTTTACAAATAAAGTTTCTACATGGGTTGTTAGTATAATTTCAAGGCAAAGTTCTTACCAGAACTGACAATGGCCTTTCTCATTGCAGAGTTTCTGTACATGCCTGATTGAAATATCTTTTCTATCACTCTATCTGACATATCTATTATTAATAAGGCACGAAGGGAATACTGCCAATTTATCAGAGTGATAACATTCATAAAAATCCTGTCCTGGCAGAAAATAAGAAGGAAATATGTACTGGTAAAGTACTGGATTTAGGATCCTATATAGAATTAGCTCAAATTCAGCTGAAAAACTTGGCACAAAAAAATTATGTGTCTGTAGCTCTTTTTAATAATAAAGTTAATGCTGTTTATCCTTGTAGGTTGGAAGTCTCATGAGGTCTTGTAATGTTTTAAGGGTAAAGCAAAAGTGTGTACGAAGACTTAGTTTTTATTTCAGAGAAGTTGGAGGACTATATCTTTTTGGCCACAAAAACATACTTCTTTTTAGTATGAGGAAATAGAAGGGAAGGGGAAGGTAGTGCATTGTTGTTTGAACATGAACGACTGAACATCAGATAGATTGAAAGTCAAATTCTGTGAAGCTCATAAACATGTGCATAAGAAAATATTTTGAATGAAGCCCAAATAAGTTTCTGACACTTGCCAGGATGAGCCTTAATACAGAAACCAGGCATGTTTCAGTCCAGCATCTCTTCTACAGAAATACTTTCCTTGTACACATGGAGCAAGGACTACAGTCATCTACAATTTGCATAAACAACTGAATCTCTATTAATAGCTATTGAAGTGACTTGTATTTAGTAGCCTATGCAAAGATATAGCACACATTAAATTTAGACACCAAATAGCCCCTATTTCTTCTATCGTGCACCACTCATTCCCTGCCTTCTCACTTGTGACTAGAATAGTCATCCCAGGCATAGCTTGGCAAAAAATTCTTCATGCAAACATACATATTCTGTCTCTCATTTTAAGATAACCCCACCTTTTCATCCGTGGATGTAAAAATAACCCGGAATTCTATTTGGGAGCCGCACTGAAAACCGATGCAGCAGCTTCCCCTGCTGGCTGCTGAAGAGACGAGCTCACAGCCGGTCCTGGCCGTGTCAGCCCTCGCCCTGCCGCTGCGACACGGGTGACGAGAGCTAAGTCAAGGGCAGCTACAGAAGGCGAGACGCATGCCAGGATTTTCCCTACGGAAACAGTCTGTCAGTGAATACTGAGATACTTAGTACCTGTCCGAAGGAAAAAANATACTAAATCCCTGCCAAAAAAAAAAAAAAAAAAAAAAAATGCCGGTGGAAATACCGTTCAGATCTGCTCCGAGGAACTCTGTACAGCTGCAGTCATTTTAACATGCAGCCGGCTTGCATGAACATTTTAGTCTGCCAGCACATGACAGTGTATTTTAGGCAAGCAACTAGTTACAACATAGCTGCTTTCTTCTTTTAGGGTCAAAGATACTCTGTGTAGGCAACTAAAAATGGCTGTATGCATTTCTGTGCTTTGCTTCATCAATGAAATCTTTCTAGCTCCTTTTCAGCGTAATTTTTTTGATATCAAAGTATATACATTCTATTAAAATGAATGGTAGTCATGCAACACCACCTGCTGTATAACTTAGAAAGAATAATTGTCCCCACATATAGATAAGTGTTGACATTGCTGTCCGCAGGACAATACCCTCTCAATTATTCTGTCTTCTGTAATAAAGCATGCAGCAAATCACCTGCAGGGCAAAAGATAATGGATACAATGGTGCAAATTGTTATGGTCAAGACTTTCTCATTTAGATTAACAGAAAACCACAGGACCTTATCAGCCCAAAGGAATGGCATTTTATAGTATCTCACTCAAGGTCAAGCAAAACATTTTGGATAGACTGGGCGAGTTCAGCTGCTATGAAATTTTTGAGGAATTGTGTAACTATATAATCAAATGTTTATTCCGAGTCACTAGGCTAGTAACCGATCATGATTATTCAAGAGGGTCATGCAATGGCCACTTTAATCAAATTATTACCAGAAAGCTTTTGCTATCAAATTTTATGTGCATTAATATATCTTTATGACCCCATTCCCTTAAAGCTGAAGATGATGAGGAGGGAAATGACAGAGACAGTTATCTGAATTTCCTGCTGTTGAAGTAAAATAAGAGAAAATCACATTTTTATATTTTTATAGTATCATTTTTAGTTTACAGTGCTGAACTCCTCTGGTGTCTTGTTGCTGGCAATACTATTTCAAAGCCACTTTGAAAGTAGGAAGGTCCTTGTATTCCCCTCCATCAGCCAAAAGCAATGAAGCATTAAAATTCTCTGCCCATTCTATTAATAGACTTGCAACTGAAGCAGAAGAAATTCAAGGACTTTTCTTTCCTGACACATTTTACGATATCTTTAAGCAACATAGCAGAAATCAAGGTACAAAGCTTACATGTCATTTCTGATGAACTAAGACATTTATTTAAGAAGCTGAAAATTGATTACACTTATTTTCTAATTCCTTTGGTAATGTTTAAGAGTAGCATGGTCTAAGCATTGTAGCACTTTCAAAGTTGCATTGAATATCCCATTCAGTATTCAGTGCCAGAAAAATATTGCAAGAGCTATTTTCTGCAAAGCTAATGTGATCATGTTCACACCTAAGTGAAGGGATTTTCTTCTGCAAGAATAAGCTGAGTCAAATGTTAAGGTATGGGTATGATCTCAGTATATAACCTGTGAAAATAGAAATAATGGTGGCTTGCCAACAGAAAGTCTAGTGGAACAAATTTCCTGGGTTTTCTAGACATCTTTATCTGGAGATTGTAAGGCCTATATTTCCCATCCATATAAATGAGATACAGTTATCCTTTCTGGTGACACTGATCAACTATATTTAAAAAAATCCTGTAGTATGAGGAATCTTCACCTTAGGACCCCGCTGTAATCTTCTATGCAACCAGACCCCAATTTACTTTTTTCAAGACTTAAATCAGTATCTGCGTTTGCTCTCAGATCTTAAGTATATAAATGTGGGTTTTTATGTGGCAGACTGATAGGAGTTTTTTCAATTTCTCTTTCTAGTTAGACATGTCTTAGATACAAATAGATTTTGGGACAACCCTTTGGGTGACTCCAGAGATTCTCATCAATTTCCCAAAGGTTTGAAAAGCTCTTGTTTTGTTAGTGATGTTAAAGATAAAATGCCAGATGAATGCCCAATTTTGAAACTGGAATAAGTAAGCACATTAATATTTAGGCCAGGATGATCCATCTTTCTGCAAAAATACTGTTTCTAGCAATCTGAATGAAATTTGTAAGAATTAATACAGTTGCTGGAGGAAATAACTTGGAGAAGGTATCAAGAGACCGCTTTATAAACATGTTTAAATCCCAGCTAATATTTCAATATCTCTGTAAATACTGCTTCTTAACAACGATCCATTCTAATTACACAACAAAGCAGTCCTCCCACAGTGCTACATAATATATGATAAGCTGACATTTAATTGAATTCAAATCAGGACTTTCTTTCTTGATGGTTTCTTTTTATACATTGTTTTCCTTAAGAATCTAGGCAAAAGTAAACATTTGAGATAAGTGAAGTTCTTCCAGGTCTCTAGAAAGTATTCAAATTAAACCCTAGTCACAGCAACATCCTTGCAGTGATGGCATAGAAGGGTTTGTACATTTTTTTCATGTAGGAAAATGATCCCTCCACTTGGTATCAGAAATATAAAAAATGCAGAGTATATTAATACTTTTTTTTTTTTTTGTCCTAAACAGCAGCTACACATAAATACCTTAACTAGGATCTCTGTTTTCAATTAAGAAAATTTACATATCTCAGTAAAGATATTGCACAGCACATTACCAGTTCACCTGCAGCTAAGGACCCTTGATAGTTGGGTCAGTCTTTAAACAAAAATTTGTCCTCTTGTNATGGATATGTACTTACTTATAGGGTAATTAGTCTGATTGAAACGGAAAACAAAAACAAAAAACTCAACCAACCCAGGCAGAAAACTCCAGAACCTCACTCAGAGCAGAAAACAGCCACTTCTGGAAGGGGAAAATAAGCATGATTTTAAGCTGAAATTTCAGTATATTAATTTACCAGACTACATTTATTTCTTAGCAGGCTAGTCTCTGAAGGTCCTCTCTTATTTTGATAATTTTGTAACTCATCTGATATAAAAAAATACCTTTGCAAGAGTTTGAATTGCATATATATTTATAGGTCACTCAATTTTAAGGTTCTCAGCATTTAAAACTCTCCACCTCTTAGAGCTAAGGTAGGTTATCCACATCTCAAACAGATTCTCTGTCTTGTTCTGCTCTCATCCCTCCTTTCTTTCAGCAGTTCCATTGTGTCTCTAACACAAAAAAAAGTAGTAAAAGTTACTACAAAATTACAAATACTGTGTAACCATAAACTCATTCCCATACCACAAATATTTTCTTGCTAGTCTTTTCATGCCTATAAAACAACTCAAACGACTCAAAGGTAATAATAATTTCTTTTGAGGGTTAATTTTTTTCTAATAAAAAATATTTAATTTTTAGCCTTATATTGATCCATAAATGAAGAAAAACATTAAAAGTTAAAAATTACATAACTCAGTCTAATATCAGAAAAGTATTTATCTACTAGTCCTTGCAGAGAACAAATGATTCTTACTTTTTTTAAGAAAAAAAATATTTCTCTCACTCTTCTTCTACCTTTAGAAAGCATAAGCAATCCTTCTCCAAGTTTTCCTCTTCCTTGGATAGGATGCTAGGTTCTGGACATGACAGTATCCTTGTCTTTCTGTATCTCTATCTCCCTTTTTTCTTTTCCCACCAGGGAAAACTTGCTCATTTAAAACTCGTAGGCATTGTGCTTTGGGCACAGAAATCAGATTACCTGGGCAACACTATTTACTCTTACTTTTCATGTGAAAGAGCTGCTCACCTTTGTGAAGCAGATGATACTATTGAACACAGGTCCTCGTTTTTGACTTACGTTTACTTCTGTGTGTAAGATCAAATGAAAGAGATAATTATTTTCTCCAGGATTCTCTGTAAGAATTTAGAACTCAAAGTACAAACCAAGCAAACCTGAGTCTGATTCAGTATTTGCACATAGAATTTTCAGGAAAAGGCTTACACTAAATTGTATGAACAATAAAAGTACTTTGACCATTTCCATTGTCCGTGTATTTTGCTCTTGCTAACTGCCTTTTTAGCTTGAGCATTGAACATTTGGAAACAATTCTGCCCCAGCTTGTGTCTACCCAGTCCTATTGGTCAAAATTATATCACTGCACCTTCAGGTGTTAATAAAACTAATGAACTGTAAAAATAATTTAGACTTCATAATTTTTCAAAGAAATAGTGCTGTGAAATTTAATATGCCTATGAAATTTGGAATGATTTTGCTTATTTAACCTATAAGAAGGGAATTCTGCAAAAGCTGCAGCAAATATACTTTTACAACATGTCATGGGAAAGAGTGCAAAATGCTTTATTCATGAGATCCTGTTAGAACCCTTGCTTATTAAAGCATTGATGTCTCAAAAGGGTTTACAGTAGCTGTTACTGAAAAATAACCCTTCCCTCCCGTCAAAAGAACTAAGAATTGAGAAATGTAAACAAAAGCTTCTACTCTCTCTGAGGGGAGTACTTGAGCATATATTTAAACACCCTCCAAAGTTTCCCGGAATTGTGTGAAAAGATAAAGTACTCTGTGGTAATACAGCAAAGTACTTTAAGGAATATGATACTGTGAGACATATTTCAGTTGTATTAGCCACGGTAGTTAAAGCTGTATACCAAATTCAACAGAGCTGTAGTTGATGAAGAACAAGAGAGAATGAGCAGAGGAAAACATCTAAGTTATTCTATTATTCTATCTCTAACTCACACAGACTTTTCTTGCCCAGCCTCATGTAAGCTGCAGGTGGGCCTGATAACAAAATTGGCAGTTCCACTGGGGACCACTCCAAGTTTCACAGCCTGGGCAAAACCCATGAAAGGCAGCAGGTATAATGGGTATAAAACTATCACTGCATTTCTTCTGCATGAACCAGAGAAGCCTGAAAGACCTGTCACTTAGAGTTCTATTTGACTCTAGAAGAAAATTGGAAAAAATTGTTTCTAGAGTTTCATTAAGAAAAAATTGTGTGGAAATTTTGCTGACTTCTTAAAACCTGTCTCCAGGTCTAAGAAAATCCAAAGGCAGATCATAAACAAGATTTGTTCTTTTACTTTCCTTTTTATTCAGTTACCAAGCAAATACTTTTCTGAAATCCCTTCCCCACCCTTGTCTAAAGGATATATTTATTTTTTTTTGATTGGTTGGGTTTTGTAAAGTCTTTTTGAATTCTTCTTACATTGATGTTACAAGACACTGGATCATGATTTTTTTGGCCCTTATTTTCAGGGATCTGTGTCTTGCATTACTCCATATCCCAACTTAGGACTCTGTGCACTCCTTTATTCCCCACATTTACATTGCTTCTCACTCTATTCTTTCTTCTTGGACGGAAGATAATTTATATGTCAGCCTGTTAACTCATATGGGCAGAAGGACACTGAGAAATAGAGAAACAAACAGTGTCATAATAGAGACCATTATTGGATGCCTTCAATGAGTCATTTGACTTAGAGAAAAAAATTCTCAAAACTATGGTTCTGCTATGGTTCACTTAAAAGGGACTTTTACACTTTATATTTATTTTTTTTTACTTTCATATTAATCCCATTTTTGATATTAGTTTCTAGTTTTTCTGATACCTAAAGCCAGAAGAATATACCACAGCCTCTTGAAAATATATATAACTGCACTGAACACTATAAGATAGGTCTCTCAACAGAGTTTCTTCTAGTGGAGAGGAAATATCTACTCCCAGTTGTCCTGCCAGCTCAGCTACATCATCTTCCTGAAAATGTACAAACAGTTAAGTCAACACAGAAGCATTCTGTGTTCAGTGAAACTTCACTGACATAACAAATTTTGAAGGCATAGTTGCACTACATAGAGCATATGCCTTCTTTACCCACAACTTTGACATCTTGGAAGAACAGAGTTCTGCTGGTGGTGGTAGACAAGTACCAGCACACCTGCCATAGCTATAGCTTGACCACACATCACTGGTAGCAGCTCTTATTGCAAAGGCAGCAGAACTGTAATTGTATCTTACCTGTTGCTAAGCCTACTGCACCCGTTCAAACTCGCAAACATCTGTGGCTTAAGTTTAGACACTGAAAAGACCATTTGAAATGCCTCAGGCTCAATCTTTTGCTCCTTCTGTGATGAAGGTAATAATTTTCAGAAGTGAGATAAGCCAGACAATGGGAAACCATAACATCTCTGACTCTGGCAGCAAGATTTACTGGAGCATGGTCTGTGTTTCTGGCAGAACAGGTAAACTCAACATAAAATTGTACCATGGCATTCTGAAACACCTGAACACACAGAGCTGATGAGTTGTCACTCCGTCTTTTGCTCACCTCAGTAAAAAGGATGAAAGGATGTCCTTTTCATGAGGACATGAAAGGATGTCCTCGTATTTCAATAAGAGGTCTTGAGAGAATTCAGAAATGAGCTTAAATATACAGTGTTTGCAAAAATACATTTTATGTATTCGTTTAAATAAATATTGTTAATTACTGTTCTGACCTGCAATATAATGCAACCTAAACATTATGTTTCACTTCAGATACAGTTCTAAAAAGTTTTTATAGGCCTTCCTATCTCTACTGGAATTAAATTTCCCAGTAATCATATGGAACACACATCCATGGAAATATGTTAAGTACAGATAAAAATTTCTGTTTCCTAAACTTTACTGTGGAATTAAGATACAACAAAATAATAATTTATGATAATCATGAAAGATCTACCTCTTGGAGAGCTAGTTTCCCAATAAAAGAACAGAATCATTCATTAAAAGAGGGAAGAAAAGCAATTTTTGACAGTCAACAGGGAAATCAAATTAGACTTACTCATTATTTAAATGTTTTGATTTAAAGGCAGAGCTACCAAGACTTATAATTATCTGTGTGTCCAATTTCAGCAACAAAAAGAAAATCCTACAATAGATTAGAAAGAAAAAAGCCCACACAAACCAGATAAACTTTAAATGTCAAAATATTGGTATTTGTTTAGTTTTTGGTGGGTGGTGTTTTGCAGTAGAAAGATTGTTTTGCTGTTGTGTTCCTGTTGATCTACCAGCTGTACAACAAAAGATTCTCTGAAGTTAAGCTACAGTTCCCCAGAAATAATACTAGGATCAGCTTTGAAATGTCTGATTATATGTGATAGTGAGGGCAATTTTGCACAGCTTTTTGGGGACCTCATGGGAAAGTTTGTTGCAGAGCTCATACATAGACTAAATGTAATGTCAGAGAGAACAAGGGGATATTTCAAGCTTGCAAGGATGTACAGTGCCCTGAAAAGGGTATCTAGTTGTTAGTGCAAATATCTTGCTGAATGTGAGGATGAGAAGTGAAATATATCTCCAACAAAAAATATACCAGTGATATGCTCATGAAGCTGCCTCTGATTCTTGTAAATAAATCCCTTGTCCCCTATTGTAAGCAACCATAATGATACAATCTAATTGTCAGAAAGACAAGATTTTGTGAACTAATTGCAAGTAATGTAGCTGGAGATTCAACCATCAAAAGGGCAAAAATTGAACTAGAACAAATAAAACAGGATCCCAAGAGATTAAATTAACACTTTCAAATACATATATCTCATCATGGCACTGGTAATAGCTAATATACCTGTGTCATTATAACACTGTAAATTTAGATGCCTGTGACACCAATAATTAGGTGGTGATATTACTGCATTTCTGCATCCTCTCTAGCAATAACAGCGCTGTGCCTCACTCTGCACGGCTCAGTGCATTTCAGCTTAGTCTTCTTGCCTCCACTTTACCTTGTCAGACTCCAGTATTCACAACTTGTATCCAAAACAGCAGCAATAATATTGATACTTGTTTTGCCTCTCTGATGGAGGTGGGGAAAAATTGCAAGAGGACCGTGTTTTAACCCCACGCAACCTGTGGTGCTTTTAACTTGAAGGACAATGTCAGAACAGAGATCACATAGATCTCAGAAGAGTAACAAAGAGAAGGTTGTCTGAAGGTAGAAAAAACTTGAAATCACAATGAGGCTTGTGTGTGTCCAGTGTTAGTTTGCTATAGCCTCTTCCAGAGAAGTAGAAGCTCTGTCCCTTTGACCATTACAAGATGGTTATTCATAAGTAGAGAGAGTCTTGACCTCCACAGCAGTACTATGAAATCCCTCAGATGTCTTGTCAAAAAGTGCATCTTTTTGATACTAAAAAAGTTTAATAGCATTGCAGTACAGGTGATACTGTAATAATTTACTTTTTGTTAGCAGTAATTCAAAAGACTCTAAGGATCTGAACTCTCACATGAAGTAACCATATCCCAAAGCTAACAGATTAATGCACCATTCATACTTTAGAATTTTTCTTCTACTTTTTCCTTAGAGATGAATGGTTTAATAGAGCAATCAAAAAAAAAAATATTCTGTAAGATTAGGGAGGGAAAAAATATACACATCACACAAAGTTTGCTAAAAGTAGTGAGATCTACACTGACCATAAACCAATGCTTCTAGAACAGCTAGAGAGTTTTATTGACATTGTAACCAAGATGTAGACATACCTTATTTTACTACACTTTTAGAGGAAGTGGAAGACAGACAAAGACAAAAGAACAGACATGCTCCACATCTAGTCAGCCTGATTATTAAATCTCAGCATTAGAGATGATTGTTGAATAGCTGAGTTCTCAGGGAAACTAACTTAGAAACCATTCATTCATTATGACCCTGTCCACTCATTTGTCTTGAAGTCAAACCATCTGGCTGGGATGATATTTTTTCCTAAAGTTGAAAGAAAATTCCCTTATGCACTTTGCCTATGAAATGGTCATTTATTACCAGGCCATTGTCCGTCTGTCACAATTATTATCAAATCCTCATCTGAGACATATAAGTGTATTGTGTCTTAGTGCAAGACCATGTGGGACCCATGCTGAAGAAAATAGATTTCCTCTCCCTTATATTATCAAGCTTATGACAATAAAATGGTATAAAATCCATTATTATGGTAGTGAAAATTTTGTTTCATCAAGTGATGAGCATTGTGTTAAATTTATGAAAATGAACATTTTCTCTCTGTCCTTTCTAATTGGACAAACAAGTTTTCTTATGGCTTCTAACATAAAAAAAAAATGCAGAGTCTTTTATTAGCTTCTATAGTCAAGCAAAATTCATAGGAAGTAAAATACTCAGATCTTGGTCATGCTTAAACACTAGGAGTTCTATTATTGACTTAAACACAGTCAACAGAATCTTGAAATTAGTATAAAAAGCACATGTGGGATTCTTGTGCCTGGTCTGAATTCTTTATGCGAGGTGAAAGGGCCAATGCTTAGTAAAGGACCTAAAATACCATCATGTATGATCATTACTAATAAGAACCTCATGAGCATTCTCCTGAAAATTCTATATGCATCCAAAAGATAGTTCCCAATGCAGGATATTTCTTAGTCTTCCCTTGTGGTGCAGTCTGGCTTCCTTGAAATAACTTTTGTTTCTTGCAAGTTTTTTGCCTGCTGTAGATCTCGCAGAACTTTGGAGAATATCTCACTATAGCTTTGCACTGGACATATGAGTAGATATTCCCATGAATAGTGCTGGAGTCCCCCAGTCCCTGCAATAGGTTTTGTTTTCTAGTGGGAAGGATTACAAATAACAAAGCTTTTCTTATGTTACATATTCAGGACAGGCTTTTTCAGAAAACATCAAGCTACTTCAAATTGGATTTTTCAACAACAAATCTAACATTGACATGAACATGACAAATAGAACTGATAAGACAGGAAAAAAATGCTGTTTCACTGAAGCTGAAACATTCTGACACATCAGTTTTGATAAAGTTCTTTGTCAGAAAGAGGGGAAAAAGATTAATAATTAAATTCTTAAGCATGGGTGGGATAACCTGTTTTGAGGAGTCTTACAGAAATCTAGCATTGTGATCCCTCTATGACATTAACAGGCAACTGAAATGAGAAACTTGGTTCAATAGGAAATGAATCACAGCATCAGAATCTTCTATGCCTTATAATGAGTGGAAAATTAAGCCCCAGGAAGTCTCTTTGACAAAGGCTCACTTCATACAATTTTCTTAAGAGTTATTGGTTTTTATTGACTTTGAATATAACTTCCATCTCATCTGAAGCTCCAAAACACTTCTTTTCGTGAATATATAATAATAGCCCTCACTCCTAAGATCAGTTTTGTTCTGTTATTTGTAAAACTACTTACTAAATATAAGACATTCAGACATTTCTAGCACACCAGATGATTACCATTACCATTATGACTGTTCTTATCCATTCTCCTCTAAGTTCAGAAGGGAATGATTTCTTCCCAAAATGAGAAATTGTAAACAATGTTTACAAACCACAGACCGGTTATTTGTTTAATACATATAACCCTGAGGATTAAATTATTGAAAAGCTGTGAGAACTTAAAGCTCACCAGGCTGTTTCTTGCAAGTTGTTACGAGAATTTGGGCTCACACTATCTTCTTTGAGCTGCCTAAGTTTGAGGTATCTTGTCATTGTTGTAGACTTCTGTATTGTCTACAAAGAAGTTTGTTACATCCAAAAGATAATTTTACCCATTTTAGAACAATTTACTAGACTGTGGTTCACTTTAGGATAAGCAAGAAAGGATTTGAGGAAAGCATTTATTGCCATTTAATGGCGCCCATCTAGAACTAGTTTGAAGTTGAAATAATAAAATCAAACTACATGTTTAAAAAGTGTATTAGGAAGCATGTCAGAATTTACACTCCATAGTAGTAGACAGCTACAATTTGGACATCGGTTTCTCAGCACCAATATTTGTGCTGCAAGTCTACTTCTGCACTTCTGCTTGTCCACACTACTACTGCTACTGTAGTCATAGTCAGAGACTTAGAAGCTCTTCCTATTTCCAGATCATGTTTGCAACCTGCTGGCAGCCTGGTATTTAATGACAAAGAAAAAAAAAAAAAAAAAAAGAAGTAATGAGGTGTGGGCTGCTCACATAGTATAGGGAGTATCCCAAGAGAAGTTGTAGCATATATCTGTTCTTCAATTAGGATGAGGATATAGTCATTTGTAGGCTCACTTTTTTGACACAATCACTTCTACAAACGAATTATATAAAACATGCATTACAAACAATGTGTTTGAATTATAGAAATAAAAATAGATTAATTCATATGAAATATTCACATATGAAAAGGGATTGCCATCGGGGTGCTTGCAGAAAACCAAATACATGAAAAATGCATTGAAAATGGTTTCCATTTATGATCATGCCCACAATGTCCCTACCCATGGCAGAGGGAGTTGGAATCAGATGATTTTTTTAAGATTCCTTCCAACCCAAACCTTTCTATATCATATAATTCACACTTGCCTCATCCTAGAATTTTCAGTTTCTGGTACACCTCAACGCTCTTGTTTATACAATGTGTCTAATTCACAGCTGAGGGAGCAGCCACAGCTACTACTGATTCCTCTGTGAAGGGCCATGGTTCAGCTGCTTGGAGTAAAGGACACACCCTGTACAGCCACTGCACCAAGTTTCAACAGGCATGGCAGAGACTTGCTGGGCAACTTTGCAATGCCACCACCTGCCTTGCACTGAGGAAACTGCACGCAAAATTAACCTGGCATGAACACAAGCATTAGAAGCAATATTGCTTCCAATTACCTTCCAGTTCTGATCATATCTCTAAGTTTACTCTTAGGCCGTGGCACTAAAAAGTGTTGTAGCTTAGAATCAAGATACTGCCTCTAATAATAATTATTCCAATCATAATTAAGTTTCCTATGCTTCCAGTTTTAAATTGGAATGGGAAAACAAGGCAGCTTCTATGCATTTTACTGGATACAACACAAGGAGAATTTTAACTTTTAAAATGTGAACTTTTAAAAAACTTTTTAAGTTTAAAGCATATACAAATTTTCACTTTTCCAATCAAATAAATACAACACTGTACACTATTTGTATGAATGATACAGTGAAAATACTAAGAAGCTCTGATTCTCTTTTTTTAATCAAGGCAGAAAAGTAAACTAAAACTTTGAAGTATTCTACCTCATCTATTATTTTACAGGTTAAACGTTTATTACATTTACAAATGATTTACTGCAGAATTTTTCCCTAAGGTGTTTGCAAATTCAATGTCACTATGAAAGATTAATGTGTGTTTAAGCAAACCAGAATAGCCTAATTTAATTACTTAGGACAATTCTTAAATAATTCTTTACTGACTGCTCAGCAATTAGATGCATTGCCTTAAGAAATATAGACTTAACATGTGGCGTGGTGAATCTCATTTGACAAGAAGACATTTATTTTCATTTCTTTGTCATTTTCTAGTAAAAGCTTCAGGTGTAGCGTGTACAGTTGGTTTGAGTGAGATTTAGGTGGGGTGAGGGGTGAAACGCAATTGCATATCTGATGTGAGGAATTACTGAAAAGAAAGAACAGAATACTGAGGCTGGCAAACATAATGGTGAGTTGACCTGCATGTGGCTAGACCCTGGGGTGCTGGCAGGGCAACGTGGAGGCCAGTGGCTCCCAGGTGGGTGATGCCAGACCAGCTGTCAGGGCCAGGGCAGCTGGGGGATTCTGTGGGAGCCCCAGCCCTGGGTATCAAGCCCCTCCCTGGAGCCAGGGATGGACCAAGGCCAAGACAGGGTCTGGCAGGACAACCTCATTTGGGGGGGCCATGGTCAGGCCAGACAGGAACATGGGGACTTGGAGATGGGCCCCACTGTGGCATCATTGAGGCAGGGGATGCTGGCCCCTTGGACCTGACTTGGAGTCCTGGGGCACAGCCAGCGTGGGGGAAGCTGCAGACACTGGGCAAGAACAGTTCAGGACAGTTTTGGTTATAATTGTAAGAATTCAGATGCAAAAAAGTGTAGTTTTTTCTCATCTAACTTCCCACATGTACAATATAGATGGAAATACCCTTTACAGACAGCAGAAAATGTGTTGAGACGACATTACATATTCATTAAACTATTCTGATAATTAATAAGTCTGTGTTTTGGGCCAAAGTCTGCACCATAAAAATGACTAGATAAATATTTAATTAAAATAGCATTTTTTCATAGCAAATGGTATTTTATTGCATCTTGATCAAGAAACCAAATTACTGTTTTGTTGCCTATTCAAAGAGCACAAATTGTTAGATCTATTTATCCATCAATTAATGTACATTGATACAATGCCACTAATAGTTCTCTCAGTATGAGCAGTTTCAACATACTCTCCAATGAAATACAAAATCAGGCTTCATTTAGTACTTGCACTATATTTTGTTTACCACATCTATTTATTTATATCTGGAAATTGTACATCTTTTATGTTCAAATATTTTTCACATGCTGTGTAGGGAACTTTCTGTTCCATCTGAGCTCAATTCTGAATGTATTATTGATTTCAGTTGCACAAAACCTTGCCTATTGCTTGTTTAGGAGGTTTTTTTCTTTCCCTCCCCAACAGGATATTTTATGCAGTCCAGAGAAGCTGCAGCATTCTGTTTTTATTTAATCGAAAGTTCAGCAGTTTGTCAAATCCATATGGTGCAGATAATCTAAAGCCCCAACAGTATTAGATAGAATACAAAGAATATCAAAGTAACTAGGAATGTAAACAATAATTTTTCAAGGCTTTTGATATAGCTGTCATGTAAGAAAGGGTTACAAGGATCAGAAAGTGAAGGTTCAATTAGTTTTATCTCCTGGGACAGAGAAACAACTGGAGAAAATTACATTATAATATTGGGGGGGGTGTTGGTTTGGTTTGTTTTTTGTTTTTTAAGGCATGCAGTAAAATTGTTTATATGCATGTGAAAATCTGATCTGTGCACTCAGGTTTTTTTGCTCTTCCTTCTCCATGTCTGCATCTAATTTACTGAATACTCCCATCACGAAAATTTTTATATACTGAGTGTATCAAAGCTCCGTCTCTCAGCTCCTCTTTCACGTATTGACCATCCAGAAAGATACAGCTGTCGTCTGCTGGTCTGACATATGCCAAAAAATCCAGGTGAGCAAGAGAAGTAGTGATGTGTTGCTGACAGAAGATATTAAGTGAAAAATGCAGGGAGGTCATTTGATTTGCAAGTTCTCAAAATATACCCAATTTTATCTTTGTAATTTCAAGGTGATCATCAGAACTCCTTTCTTTGGCAAATCCCTCTACTCCACTAAGTTGTAGAAAGATTGCTGTGAGAAGAAAAATACTGTCCTGTAAATACTTCTACCAGATTGATCTTTCTTCAAAAGAAAGATCTTTTAGCTACTGATTCAGGGGAAACATACCTGTTTCCCTTGAAACAAACATACAACATACTTCTAGAACAGTCTTAATTTTCTGTATAACTTTTTTAAGGGTAAGAAAGGAGAGATTTCCAAAGCTGCAGGAAAAAGATGGTCTGTGGTCTGGACATACGAAAGATTTTAACTTAAGGCTTAAAAAAAAAAAAAAAAAGCCCTTGAAAATTTCCTTTGAACAATTGGTCCAGATTTTTATGGTCTACAAATACTGAGGAAATTGTAAAAAATCCAATTGATCCTGTAAGATGCCAAATCTATTAAAAAACACATTAAACTCCCTCCTCCCAAAAAAACAAAACAAAACAAAACAAAACAAAACAAAACAAAACAAACAAACAAAAAAACCAAAACCAAAGAGTTATCTATTATTTGTGCCATCTCAAATAACAAAAAAGACAACAGTTCCTCTAGTCATCCGACCTTGTTCCTCAACAGAAGTGTGGGGTTTGTAATAAATGAGTAATGGACAATTATCATTGCTCTGCAAGCATCTACAGGAACATTAACACTGAAGATCCAGGCTTAAAACGTGAATTATCAATTTCTTTAAAAGATACGGAACTGCTTCTACTTCAAACAGCAGACATTTTTGTATATTATTAACAGCTCTAGCCTGGGTCACTATTTTATGCTGACAATACTTACTTTAGATAGGAAAAGTGAAAAAAAGCTCAGTCCTGAGGAGATATGAGTCAGAAAAGTCCTATCTAATAAAACACAGGAACTGGGTATCTGGAGTAGTGGTGCACTTCTCATCATTCTGCAAGACTCATCTTAGAGGGTAACAGCAGGTACCTGTAGAGAAGAAATAAAATATCCATTTGACATTAACCAGCAAAGAATAGACAACTAACAAACACTTTGCAACTTTTGATGATTCAAAAATTTTAGAGTGCTGAAATAGATTGTCACTCAAACTTTAAAAAATACTGATTTTTTTTGTAGAGTGTTCTAGCCTACTACGTTAGTTTCAAGGAATAAATGGATATTCAAAGAGACCAAAGTTTTGTCAGACATGTACTTGGTATATTATTCTGAGTTCCTGGGTAGTTGGCACAAATTCCTTGGGAAATCTACTGGAGGTCTTTATCAGAAACTCCCATCTATCTGCTCTGCTTGAAGAGGCTAAGGGACAGATTACAAAATGGTTCAGATAGAGCCACTGAAGGGGGTAAGAGCATTCCATCCAGAGATGTAGACTAGAGCACATAAGCTCCAACCCAAAGGGTGTATGAAAAAGAAGCACTTTAAAAACTAACCTGTCTATACATTGTTATTTAAGGATGTACACTTCTCAGCTATTATTCATTAGCGTGCAGTTACTTAAAGGGCAGGTACTGACAGTAGTCAAGTTTGTTAATAGCAGTTTGAAAGAAAACTGTAGCCTGAAACCATGATTGTATGGAAAGGAAAGAAAATGAGTTAGGTTGAGTTCTGAGCCGGCTATTTATTACTAAATAATGAATTCCTTCTTTCCTAATAACTAGTGGTCAATTGGGCCAGAAAGGTACTTTATCAGTGCAATATCTTGTCAGTATTACAAAATAATCAGTAAATGGTGACTCTGTTGCTATTTATATTTGTCATTAATAGGCCTAAATGAGGAGGTCTGAACTTGAATGGAAACTCTGATCTGAGCTCGTGATTCTTTATTCAGAAAAAAAAATGCTTTATTTAGAAGAAAATACAAGGCAGGCGGTGCCAGCGGCCGCAGCGGCCCCAGGGCAGGGCAGGGCTGAGCCCCTCAGCCACGGGCGGGCGGGACAGAGCCCCGGGGAAAGCCTGGGCAAGGGAGGGCAAAACGCTGCCCGGCAGCCAGGGCTGAGCCAGGGGAACCCAGCCAGAAACAGCCCTGCCAGCCCCGAGGGGACAGCGGGAGCAGGGACGGGGGGCAGCAGAGACCCGGCAGGGATGGCCCTGCGGCCAGGGAGAGAGCCCGGCGGGGCAGGTGAATGTGCCTGGAGGAAAACTGCAGCCCATGGAGAGCCCACGCTGGAACAAGCTTATCCCGAAGGGCTGCAGTCTTTGCGAATGTCCCAAACTGCAGCAGGGAAACAGCAGGAGGAGGAAGGAGCCTCAGAAAGGAGCTGCTAATGGACTGACTGCAGCCTCCCATTCCCAGTTCCTCTGCGCTGCGGTGGCAGGGAAATAGGGGAAGGAGTCAGGAATGAGGGAGTGAAGCTGAACCTGAGAAAAGGGGAAATGGGAGGAAGTTATTTTAGTTTTTGTCTTTGTTTCTCACCATCCAGCTCAATTTCAATTGGCAATAATAAATTTGCTTTCCCCAATCTGGATCTTTTTTGTCAGTAATGGTAACTGGTAAGTCCATGTCTTTATTTCTACTCATGACCTTTTTATCCTATTTTCTGCCCCTGTTCTTTGAGGAGGGGGAGTGAAAGAGCGTCTGGTTGGGTGTCTGGTAGCTGGCCATGGCCAACCCATCACAGAAACGAAATATGATAATAAAATTTAAATCAAATTACAGTATTTCTTTAAAGCTGTACCAGATTCAAAATCTAGTGTGACAAATAAAGCCAGTAACAGGTTTTCTGTTAAAGAGGCTTTATCCTTTTGTGTCGTTAAACTCAGGAGTAACTCTTCTCTAGCATTAAGCAGTATTTTGGATGGGATTCACAAACACTCTGCATCAGTTTTGCTGATAGTGTAATCAGGTAATCCAATATGACTCATACACGTTGGGCTGATTAGCAGTTGATTGAAATCTTCAAATTCTGCAACAGCAGTCACAATATGCCAAATAAGAGAGAGGAAACCGATAACCTACACCTTTCTTTCAAAAGCATAATGAAGCAGGAGCCTGACATGCTGTGATGGAAGTCCATTATACCCTTTAGTGCAGGTTTAAAGATTTTTTTAAACAGAATTATAGTTTCTTTAATCTATTATACAAGCACTAGCAATTGTATTTCTATTATGCTTTAGATTGCAGTACCAGGAACAGTGAAAATGTTTTTTTGCAAGTTTTTTTGATCTCAGTGGTTTCTTCCATTATCTCATGTAATTTCTATGGTCTGCATTGTTCTGCTGGCTCAAAGCAGCATCAGGCACCCAGGTTTTGCACAGGTCCAATACAAGGTCCTAAGAGAAGGCTCAGTATTATTAGCAGTGCCAGTGAAATCCACACAGCAGTCCATTAATATGAGTTGAGGTAGAGCCTGGGGTTTCACATGCTTTGTTACCTTAATGAACTGGGATAAATATCTTAAATATCCTGGTGAGACTTGACATTCTCTGGTTTCAGGTTTGCAGAGAATTCTGATGTAGTACAGTAGAGTGAAGCTTATGCAAACAGTCAAACTTCTAGGTACAAGCCCTTACTTCCTGAAAAAACCCTGTAGGATAAGTAGTAAAAACATCTCATTACAAATGGTGTATCTGATAAGGATGGTCCTGCTGTGGTGTAATTTTATTTTGTCTGTGAATACTTTTAAAAGGTGATTTTTAGACCACTAGTGAGTGGTTATTTCTCCTGGAGAGCTCTCAATTTGCTCTCATATTCTCTAAAGAGAAATTTTACATACTCTCTTGTGTCATATGCCATCAGTGACTTTGTATTCTACTAGATGTCCTAATATGCTTGCAACATTATTTTTCCTGGCATATTCCTTGTGCAGGTGACAAACCAAAGAACAATCTTTCAAAACTCCAGTGAGGAGCAGTGTAGTGAAAATATTTACCCACACTTACTTACTGTGTTCTGATTGGCACCTATCCTGAGTATCTATCACACATGAATTTAGACTTAAAACTGTCGAAATAATGCTATAATGTTATCCTGGGCTGTACTTTTGTACTATTTCTAAAACACCATTCTATTATTTTTCTTTCAAGCTAACTTGCATTTTGACCAATGTTTCTGTTGTAGTATATTCATTGAGGAAACTCCTCACTGGTCATCAGTCAATTTATTAGTGAATTTATTACACTACCCTGTATTCTATTTTGCAAACACCACAGTTAACACCAGTGTTTATACTTCTAGCATGATCTTTTGCTGATATCTTGCTTTTATTATGTCTTGATAGATTTTCTACGTCTTCAGGAAAGTCCAAGTATCTTCTGTATCTCATTTGCTGTAAAATGTAATTTTATGACACCAACTGACGTTAACTTATTGGGTTGTTTCCCCCACATTTAACAGGTCCAAGGATTTCATATTCACTATTTGTTTCCATCAGAAATTTAGATTTCTCTTTTTCCCTGCACTTAACAGGATGCTTCCTCTGTCAGAACAGTTGGCCCCTCTACCTCTCCCATGTCTATCATTGCTTCAATGCCATGAGCAGGACTTCACTTGTTTGCAAACATCACCTTCTATATGAACAGCTCTGGGCTCATATCTCTTGGAGAGTGCTCTGTTTGTTAGACAAAATTAGAACTATGTTGTTAAACTCACCTTTTAAAGAATTTTTGAGATTCTGGCACTGTAAGATTTTTCTCTGAGGGAGGAAGGAGGGAGGAGAAGCTACTGTGGGTGTCTCTAGACTTGTAAATCATTGCTTCTAATATGTCTTTTTAACTGTTCTAGAGCTTGGGAGGTAGGTGGATATTAGTGATGTTTTAATCTATGTACAGGGCCCGGAGTTGGACTTTGATGCTTCTTTTAGGTTGTTTCCAACTCAGGATATTCTACGAGCTCTACCTTTTTTTTTTTTTTTTAATATATTTTTTCTCTGCATCTTTCAGATGTGATGTCTCTGAATTCCTGTCTTGTAAAAGCAGTTTCTTAATATTAGCTACACGTGATCATCCATCATCATTTGCCTCAGTAGGTTTCACATTTCTCCCATTTTTTTTTTTTTTTATTTTGTGAATAACTTATTCCTCAGAAAAACATACCTGAAAGGCCTTGAAAGGCATAACTATACTTTTGCCTTCTACTTAAAGAAGTTTGCCACTTATATCCTAATCTTTTGTCTCTGTGTATATTAGAAAATGAGTGGCTTTGTAGGCTGCAGGTCATTTATCTATCTCAGGTCTTGCAAAGTTTCAGCCCCATTAGCTTCTCCTGCCTATTCAAGCTTTCTGAGACTTGCACATTGATTTCAAAGTAGTCATCTTTCTTTTTTTTAAATTCTGACCCCTTAGTAAGAGTTCACTTAAGCTGCTAAAAGAACTGAATATCCTGTTATTAATGATTTTAAAGCATATTTTCAGCAGCTCAATTGTAAGAGCAAAAATTCTTCAATCACTACATTTTATCTAGAGAAAAAAAGAAAGGCCATAATGAAACAGTGGAAAAAGCTGCAGCTGGTGCTGTAGTTTTACAGAAAAACAGCGAACCTATATAAGACACATGATGTATTTATAATTTTGCTAATTGGCTTGTACCAAGTCTTCAATCATGAACAACCAATCATCACCACTATACTGCTGAAGTCTATTTACCATGTCTGCTAATATCAGTTGCAGGTCTAGCCCCTTGATAGAGGTAATATAATTTATTTTTATGGCAAAAATGATGTTTCTAAAGACCATTTTGGAACAAACAATTTTATGTGGCCAAATATTCTGAAACATTATTGACTCTAATCCAGTTACTACTTTTCTTTTTACTAAGTAGAAATATTTTTGTATTTAAAGGTTACATTATTTTGGGATTTTAAAAACAAGATTAATGGAGCATCCTCACAAAACTTGGTTTGGATTTAGTATTTTGCTCATTAGAAGAAATTTGGAAAACTAGCCACAATTTTTTTTTCTAGGCAATATATTAAATAGAATATTCACAACTTCTTAATCAACTGGGAATTACTTTGTTTATTCCAGTGTAGCACAGAATAAATTTAAATGGTTTTATTATATTCTTCATTCAATCAAATAACAAAATACACATAAGAAAATAGACAATATACAGATCATTTTTGACCAATATTAAAACCCACACATATATGTTATCTCTAAGAGTTGCCATTATGTACAAAGGAAAGCAAGTTAGAATTTTAGGGTTAAGAAAAGGAGGGAGTTAACTGCCTCTCATTCCATCTGTATCCACAGCGAAGTGTTGATGATATCTTTTCCAGGATAAAGCATTCCAGGAAGATCCCATCTGAAATCCTTTACTGTTTTAGAGAGAATACTCAGTCCTACTTTAATTTCGACAGAGGAACTACATGATTATGCATTCTAACAAGGTTCTGGGGGAGAGATTTGGTCCTGGAGGCCTGTCATAGAACCTCTAGGCTAAAACTGAGCACAAGTGAGCCTTATTTTATATTAGCTTTTTTTCCTTTAACCTAGTCACCATTTCTTTGCTATTTTATTTTGTTTTATTTTATTTCAAACTCTGTGTTTCTCTATTGAATTATTCTGTAAATCAGTAGGAAATCCAAACTCTTTGAATTTCAACTATACTTGAACCTAACCATGGGTTGTGAATACAATTCTTCCTTTCTCTCCATTCCTATATTTCTTTGCTCCCTTGCATCAAAGGACTGGATACAGTTTGGATGTGGCCAAAGTGTAATAGGAATCAGACACAAGAGAAACCTGGGATGGCAGCCTATGGTTAGTCTACATTCTTGGTAGTGCCTTGACTGAATGATGTCTTTCTGAACGTCTTTATTATTTCCCCATTTACATTAAAATGAGAAGTTCCGTTTAGCTTTTGATTACTCAGTGTATTGGATGTTCTTTCTCCCCAGGAAGGAGTTTGTTTTCTCATTCACTTTATCTCACAGCACACTAGAAAACTTCATAAGCTAAAGCCTCCAACTAGTTTTCTGAACAGCACCAAGATCTTACACAGTTCATATCTGGCCAGCACTCTGTTTTCAGTCAGTCATTCTCCAAATGATAAGCTCCTTAATTTCCTTTCTAAACATCCAGAAATAGCTCACTGCGGGACTCCCCTCCTGGCTCCTTCCCTGTTTGCCCCTAACTAAAGATTTGATTCTTTATGCTGAATAGCTCCTCAAACTCTGCGCTGTCTGTTAATTATCTTTTGATTGACTCCCAGCTCTGCCAGCCACTCTCTCCGTTCACTCTTTCAGAACTTAACTTCAACTCACATCAAATTCTACTTCATTAATGACTATCACTGTCTCACTGCAGAAAGCTTCTCAAAACTTTTGACTTCTCAAACTAGATCATGTGTACCTGTCTCTAATTAATTTCACTCCCATTTGAGAACTTGCCAAGAGGATACAGCATATTTCTATGAGTTACTGTGGCCACAAGCCATTATTTCAAATGCAAACAGTAATTTGCTTTACTATAGCCTTTAATTAGTATGCAATTAACCTGAACATGTCATCACTACATAGCTATTATTATTAATTATTCTATGCTAGCCAGGGCAGCTGGTTTTCTCTTATGTTTCCTCAAATACCATTAACAGTAGATTTCCGAGCACTTCAAAAAGCCAGACTGTGCCCAGATTGTTAATGTTCTCTGACCTTTGGGGAAGCCTAATTAGAATAGTTGGAGAATTTCAAATAGAAATAAAGAGCATAGCAATTTATAATTAGGCTTAAGCATTTGGCTCCAGAAAGGGTTCAAAGTAAGTTAGACTTCCTTGGTGGTTTACCATGCATTTAAACAAAATGTTCTGTACATTGAAGATAAACCTGTTAGAGTATGATATGTAATAAAGAAAATAAGAATTGCAGCCATGAGGATACATCCTAACAGCAGGTTTTGTATTTTACCAAAGGCTACCCACTTTTTGCCTGTTTTCACTTCAGTTGTCTTAGTTTCAGAGTCGAGGTGTTTGGAAGCAAGAGGAAACCAAAAACACTTTGCTATTGGACTGATAGTTTGTCTGAAGTGAGGAGGGATTGAGTGTTGTCTGGGTTTTTTCTGTTCTCCTCTGTCTCTTTAAGAAGTTTTTCTAAAGTTCTATTTCAGCCTTCTGTGTTTACCTTTTGCAATGTAGTCTTTCACAATTTTCACATAAACAATCTACTCGTTATTGTACAAATTGTAATACAATTTGTACAATAATTGTATTGCTATTATTTTTAATCTTTATGTTTACATTCTTCTCATAAGGAGACTATTGATGGACTGTTGAGTTGACCAGTGTGGTTGGAGAGGAAGATTTTCTTCCTCCAATCCATGGTCACTGGAATTCTATAAATGTTGAGGTCTGTAAATAAACCTGTCCTTTTTTTGCCTTGAACATCTCAGTGTGTGAGTGTAGTTTCTTTGTGTTGTGCTGCGACAATTGAGAAAGTTTTGTGTGGATCCATATTTAAATTATGCAAGTAATAGCTAAGCAGGATATAATTGCATAAAACACTGAATCTGTATCTTGATCCAGATGAAGATCTTTGGTCTGAGATTATCATTACAGAAAGTATAAATGCTGTCACCGCTTCCCTAGAGACATTTAATAGGAAATAGTGACTCATTGACTATTTAGAGTAATTTGATAGACTCATAGAAACATTAAGATTGGAAAACACCTGCAAAATCTTTGAGTTCAATCTTTGACTGAGCACCATCTTACAACTAAACCAAAGGAAGAAATGCCATGTTTAGTCATTTCTTGAATACTAGAAATTTAACTACACTACTTCCCCAGGCATACCCTTCCAGTGCTTCATAACCCTTTCAATGAAGATATTCTTTCTGATGTCCAATTTATACCTCCCTTGGCATGGCTTGAGGCCATTTTCTCTTGTTGTATCACTAGCTGTGCATGAGAAAAAGCTGCACCCACCTGGCCACACTCTCCCTTCGGGCAGTTGTAGATAGTGATAAGATGCCTTCTGAGCCTCCTTTTCTCCAGGCTAAGCAAACTCAGCTCCCTCAGCTGCTCCTCACAGGACTTTCCCTCTAGACCCTTCCCCAGCTCCGTTGCTCTTCTCTGGAAATGCCTCAGCACCCCAATGTCTGTCCTGAAGCGAGGTGTGGCCTCAACCAGTGCTGAGTACAAGAGGACATTCACTGCCCTGGCCCTCCTGGACACAATATTGCTGACACAAGCTAGGATTAGACTGGCCTTCTTGGCCACCTGGGCACAGCTAGAATGTGTTCAGCCAGCTTTTGAGCAGCACCCCCAGTTCTTTTTCTGTTGGGCAGCTTTCCAGCCACTTTTTCCCCAGCCTGTGGCATTGCATGGGGTTGTTTTGATCCGAGTGCAGGATCTGGAACTTCACCTTATTGAACCTAACCCAAGATGGGACCATTGGCCTTGTCTTATCATTCCAGCCTGTCCAGATCCCTCTGCAGAGCATTCATACTATCCATCAGATCAACACTCCCACACAACTTGGTATTATACAAAAATTTGTTGTGGGTTCACTTGATCCCCTTATCCAAATCCATTTTCTTACACAATGTGTTATTGAACCATAGGAAAATTACAGAATCAGGGAACTAAGATGCAACAGATTATGGTGGGTAAGAAACTCAGTTCTAATATAGTCTCTATCACTGCCATCCACAGGGAAGGATCTGTGGCTCAGCGCTGTAAATTTAAGTGTTTCTAGTCAGAAAAAGCATGTTGAGACTGTGAGAAGACGGCAACACTGTGAACACAGCAGTGTGCAGGGATAGGGTGACTTAGCTTTAGGTGTTAGCTCCTGAGCTGAAAGCATTACAGCTGGATTAGGCTCATGCTGTATCCTCACTTGCCGGTCAAGGCAGGCACAATTAACCCAGCTCTAACCTTGCTCTGCAGAGAGCCCTACCTCCACCCCGCACCACAATGTGGATTTGTTCCCTCCCTCCAGGAGGGAATTGATTGTTCATCAATCCCTGACACAGCATTGCCTGAGTGAGGAGGCATGCTTAGATGCCATCAGTCACCATTTCCTGCACACCATTCATTTTTTTCTCATTGGCCATGTCAGCTAACAGTCTGCAGAGATTCTTTCAGTAGTAACATTTCTCTCCTTTGTGTAGTCTCCAGCACAGGGCTAGGAATGAAAAAAGAAAATCAGTGCAATCTCAGCAATGTGGTAGTGACTCCTCTCCCCACTGTTTGAAGATGGATTGATCCATGTTCTTCTCCTAAATTAACACAGTAAGAGAGAAAAGCAGATTTTCCACTAGGACTAGATTGGTTCGAAGACAAAAACATAAGTATCATAGTATATAGTGATACTCAAATTTTTATGAAATAAATTTCGTAAGATGCAGCCACCAAACAATGATTTCAAAACAGCTATTATCGCCAAAGAAGCATTGATGTTTTGCAGATGGAATATGTGTCTAATCTCTTAATTGCACCTAGATACAATTGTTTAGACATTCTATTAAAAAACTTGTAGTCACTATGATAATTATCTTGGTGGATTATAATTTTTAACCTGAAGATGTAGACTGTGTTTTCTTTAATCAATAGCAAGAAATGAAGAGTCAGACAATAAACTACAAAGATGTCATACACTGAGTGTTCATGGAAAGTAGTGTTAATTCATGCTCCTCTCTTTTTTGGCCAAGGGGATGGGTAGCTTAAGATGAAGTTCTCTACTTAACATAGTTCTTTGGTCATGCATTTCATTCTGCCATTTTTATCAACATGAGGATATAAGAAAGGGAGAAAAATAATAAAAAAATGCTTTTATGGAGCACCATAAAAGTGGAGTTCTCAGAACTTCGTGATAAGTAAATACAAGTTTAAACTGTAAGATATTATCATTTGTAAGCTCCGAAAACCAGGAATTTTGTAAGTAAGAAATCTATGAAAAACCTAACATGTTATGATAATCTATATGTGTCCTGGCTTTTTTTTTTTTTTTGTTCTCATTGTTATATTGACATATTTTCTAAAGTTTTATTACTGCTTATCAGATAAGTTCATGAAATATGTGAAATAAAACAACCGGGTGATACACTTTTTTGTTTGTTTGTTTGTTTTTGGTGGGTTGTTTGGGTTTTTTTTGGTTTTTTTTTTTTTTTTTTTTTTTTTTTTTTTTTTTTTTTTTTTTTTTTTTTTTTTTTTTNTTTTTTTTTTTTTTTTTGTGGATGACTGTATGCTATAAGACACTCCCTATGTTTTGTTGTTTTTTTTTTTTTTTCATGAATAATTTCTTTTAATTTACCTTAGTATTTAAACAAATGTTTCATTCAGAACCTGGAAAAAAGAATGAGGAAGGGTGTTAAGAATGTGCTTTTAAAGAGTCTGTCTGCTAGCATGAATAAGTTTTTCAACATTAAAAAAATGTTTAAAGATTTGAATGAAATGTATTTATTACTTCTGGAATACTTTTATCCCAGATTCTATGAAGCTTTTAGCAATAATATTCTAAGATCATGGTCATCCTTTTGAGATCTGATTTCATGTTTTTATGGACATTTCTGATAGCAAATACCTGAAGAGAAGCACTGGCACTTCATGTCAGTGTTGAAATTAGAGGATGGTATACTGTTTTGGTCTTGTGATTTATGATAAACCTAGCAACACAGCATTTAATTTCATCTAAATCTCTAGAGTGTTGTAGACTCCTCAGAGAGAGAAAAAAAATTTCTTTTTTTGCAGGAAAAAAGTAATAAAAACCAAACAACCCCCCCACAATTCTCCATTGATAAGTAATATCACTTTGTATAATCTCAGGAAGAAGTCTTGAAAATCTGTTTACTTGGCAAGTCAATGTTTTGTCTTCTCTGAAAGGGTATTGTCCTCCTGATTTGCGCAATGAAGTAGTGTTCATTAATGATTTAATAGTTAGAAAATAAATCATTATCATTTCATAAAAAATGCTGGAAAGAATGTGGGAGAGGAGACAAAATCATTTACTTGCTCTGGAGCATAAAGTCTGCTATTACCTATAAAGGTGGCCACATGTTCCCCTTCAAAAGGTCCAACTGACAAGAGATTTAAAATGCCTCTTGGGATGTATTTCTTTTGATTTTTCAGCTCTACCTTTAAGTATTCTTAGCTGTGTAGTTTCATGCAGAATTTGCTGGTGCTTCCATAAAATAGTAGTGTTTCTAATCTTAAATTTGACCCAACGCATTCCATCTCTATCCTGTTTAGAACATGGGTTCTGGACCCAGGATCACTTCTTAATCTGTTTTCTTTGTTCACAGTATCTTTTTGGCAAACATAGGTGAAAAAGAATGGTGGATGAGTGTCATTGAGTAAACTCAGATTAGAAAGGTTTCTATGGGCTCCGGTCCCATAACTCTGCTACCATCCCTCGGAAAAAGGTTCACTTCCTTAGAATTCCTGTCTTTGAAAATGTTGATTGTGTTTATTTATTTGTTGAAGAGGTGCTTTATTTTTACATGTGTAATCAGAATATTAGCTGACAGCATCTATCTATGCAGGCATACAAGAGCCAATATAAATCTAGAAAAAATTATACACGCTCAGTCATTCTTTGCTGTATTTCTCGTTTATTCATAATTTTAATGAAGCTTCATCTCTAACCTCAGCATGGAATGGGTCAAATTCTGAGCTCGATATCTGTAACAGTTGGAAAAATATCCTTCAAAGACTAACCCAGATACAACTCCATTGCTCTCCTTGCACCTAAAATTTTATGCCAACTACAAGAATTCAAATTTTAAGATACTATTAGGTACTGATTTACAAACCACAGAATCAGTGGTTGTATTTTAGGACTTGTATTTTATAAAAAAAAAAA
>VWYO01009532.1:192459-202994 GCA_013400275.1 Rhadina sibilatrix | reverse complement strand
AAAAAAAAAAAGAGAAAATGAAATAGTATTTTCTAAATCTGATTTACTCATTAATAAAATGTTTTGTTTCTCTATTTCCCTCACTGGCAATTATAATTCTAGTGTAACTCTTTACAGTTTAGCTACATGAGGATAATGTACTTTTCTCGATTCAAGCTGCTATAATATTAGCAACACAGTTGGAAATATTTTTACATAAATATGCATATAGTCCCTTCCTTGCATGTTAGAATAACATCCACGGAAATGGCTACAAGCTTCTGATGTTCTCTTAATTGGAGCCAGAAATGCTATCAAAATTTATTTAAAACATATTTGACTGACAAGTAATATACTCTAAATTACTGCTGATATCTTTGACAGACACATCTAATTACTGCTAATTAGTTCAGAATTAATTATAAAATGACATGTTTACATTGATTAGTATGCATCAAAGTGTAAATGGTCATTCTGAGGACATAATTTATAGTTCCACAAAGAGGAAAACACACTGAAAAATCTGTTATTGAAAAAGAAAAGTCTGTGAACAGAAGTGTTTCTGCTCATGATGGTACACTCCACATGGCTTGCTGAAATATTTGCAACAAACTAGAAGCAAGTAAAACAGCAATAGTTGTCGTTCTGCTATAAGACTGAGCAGTTTTTGTCCACTCTACATGAAATAGCCATCATAATTAAGANTTTCCTTTCCTTTCCTTTCCTTTCCTTTCCTTTCCTTTCCTTTCCTTTCCTTTCCTTTCCTTTCCTTTCCTTTCCTTTCCTTTCCTTTCCTTTCCTTTCCTTTCCTTTCCTTTCCTTTCCTTTCCTTTCCTTTCCTTTCCTTTCCTTTCCTTTCCTTTCCTTTCCTTTCCTTTCCTTTCCTTTCCTTTCCTTAAAAAAATCTCAGTTTATCTTGGAAGCTCATTCTTTCCTTTCCTTTCCTTTCCTTTCCTTTCCTTTCCTTTCCTTTCCTTTCCTTTCCTTTCCTTTCCTTTCTTTTCCCCCTTCCAAGATAGTGGGTTTCCATGAGGGAAAGCTTTCAACCAGGGTAAAATAGGAATACCTGTGTGTAGTTGCATACACTCAGATAAATTAAAAATATACAAGGCAGTATTTTCAGCTACACTGGACAGCTAGAACACATGAGGAAAAGAAAAATCCCAGTCTCCAACTACATTATTTTGTTTGTATTTGCACAAAAGGTAGAATGTTGAGAATTGAGCTAAAACCCAGCATGCTTCCTGCCTGTGATCTTCGTGTCCCATTTCAGGTTAAAGGACTGTGTGATGCACTCAGTGCTGTAAGAATTGTTCAAGGCCCAGTTGCCTGTTACTATTACTGGCATTACAGTAGAGAGTTGAGGAAAAGCCTTGGAACCAGCACATCTGCCTATGGCTGAGTACAAAGGAGAGAATAAATGTTCTTTAATTACAAATGACTGTACTGTCTTATCCCTCAAAGCATATTCCGGAGCTCATCTCAAGCCTCTAAATGAGCATAGACTAATAAATGAGCAACACATTCTTGAATCCAGTAAAAGGTGCCCAGAAGGCTGGTTTTGCCCTGCATTCAAAACATTAGAAATGTATCTATGAGAAATGTATTTTTTGACTTAGTGGCAAATTATGAAAATTCAGCACAGAATGTCATTTGACACAACGCAGTGACATACAATGTCTTGCAATAGGTAAGAAAGTCTGACTGAGACTTTTTTTATTGACAGTGAGGCATCTGATCAATTCAGAACAAGAAGCTGTTTTGTTTTTTTTTTTTTTTTTTTCTTATAGGGATTGATTTGTTTTGGAATTGGTTTTGGGGGTTTTAGCAGCTTGCTAAAAATTAAGACTCCTTCATAGAATGAAATAGTTTAAAAAGAAAGAACATAAGAAAGAAATCTGTCCCCTGCAAGTTTCTTTGCTAAAGGCAGAGCTTCTTGGACAAAATTCCCTACCTTTGTTATTCAGTGAATTTAATGATCTGATGTAGTCATGACTTTACACTAGGAAGAAGGTGCTGCTTATTAGCAAAGGCACGTGTTATACAGTGTGATCACACAGTTTTGTAGTTTTACAGAGGCTTTTTTCAAACATTGCCTAATGAAGGTCTCTAGCCTTAAAATATTCTGTTGTCTGGAGTGCTCTGTAGAGTTCTATCAGTTGCATTGCAGCTACACAAGAGGTATATTTGATCTGAGGTTTCTTATAACTGAAAGAATTATGAAAGAGTAACATGCTGACTTTTGTTTCAACTAGGCACATCTGGCAGTTATTAGTTAAAGAAAAGTATCTTGCTTCCTAAGCAGATTTAATACATAAACTAGCCATCTAACAAGCACATACACAAAAAAAATACCCTACCAAAACATAGCAAACAAACAAAAGCAAAACAAAATACCTAATTCTCATGTATTCTTTATGATATTTTTCCAGCTACAAGGACTTTATGCATTTGAATGAGTATTGCCTAATCATAAATTATATTTAACAGTCTACTTTGTCATGAGTTAATGCTCAAGTTCATCATGTATCAGAACCATGCTGTTGACATAGCAAAGAGACAACAGATCTTCCCCTCACATCCTTATGGGATACTCAGAAGTCACAGTTTAAGACTGTGGACTGTCGATATTGGGATTTAAGGGTTTTTAAACTAAATTTTAGTTTCATTTGAAATTATTAGTATAGAATGAGCCAAACTATCCTTTTAGCCAAACTAAAAGAGAGGATAAATAGAAAATTAAAGTTCTACAATATCTAAAAGCATATATATGATAATGTGCCATATTTTTTACACCAGTTTGTTTTGTTTTGTTTCATTTAAAATACAAGGCTTGGCCTGGAACAAATAAGTATGCATGAGTAAAACTGTACCCTTAATCCAGGTTAATATGTGTTCTTTCTGCATTTCAGCCACTTCAGTGCCATCCAGAAAATGGGAGTCATAGGAAAAAGACTTCAAACAAAACTCAAGTTGACTAGCCTACTTTCATGGAAGAAAGAGTCTTTTTACCTTTCTGCATTACCAGTCAAAACTGATTTCATTTGTGAATCATTTTCTAAGATGTAAGACCATATTACAGAACAGCTTATTCTATATGCATATAAAGCTTGTAACATCTTCCAAAAAAGGGACCAATCAAGCATTAACTTCTCCTCAGTGTATTTTTTTATTTCTCAAACTGTTTATTCCTTTGCATGCTTTTATTTTTTGTGGGTGCATTTCACTCTCCTGCTGTAAACATTGCCCCACAGTTGGATACACAAAATTAAATCATTTAATGGATTTGTGGTTCAGTTGATTGAGGTCCCTGGGTCTCCCTGGCAGCCATCTTATTTGGTCTGTTACTGTCATTCACTGTCATTTCCACTTGGCTGGCGCCTGTGACAGGTCAGATTACTGGATGTGCTCAAAATATGATATGAAAGAGAGGACTGTGATTCTGATACTGATGGGTAGTGCTCTGCTTGCTACAGCTATCTGAGGAGATCTTAGTAAATGCAGTTTCCTCAGGCTGTTTGGGGAGTCAGTGCAAGGACTGATGGTAAATAGAGGGACCATCTGTGTACATTTACTGATAAGCTGATGCTTTCTGAAATGTATTTTCGTTACATGGGCATTGTTAAAGGCAGAAGCTGGTTTACTGACACAGGATTATTTTATAAGTTGCATTTTTAAACATTGGCCAAGTTGAACAGCATTTCATCTATGTTATGCACATTTGTTTCTGCTCTGGTCAGCTAAACAATTTCAGGTTTTGGGGTGTTAAATTAATTGTGCAGCCTTTCTCTACTTCCCCTACCACAAGAGCTTCATTTTCTCACAAAGCTACATAATTTAGAGAATATGCCAAGATTTTGGTTGGTTTTTTTATAACAGTTTAGTAAAATAGCTCAAAATATTTAATATATGTGCTATTAAAGAACTTGACAGTTTGCAGAAGAATTTGGAACATTTCACTGCTAGTAGCTGTGATTCAGAGACAGATACTGCAGCAGCTTCAGCAACTGCAGTCACTGAATTACTGTGACTCTAAATAGATTTATAAAAATAAAATAAAAATATGTTGGTATGCCAGTTATAAGAGAGAAAAAAATCTAGTTCTGGATGAAACTAGAATTGTAAATAAAAATGATGACATCTCAAGGGATCAGTACTAATCTGATTTTTTTTTTCTTCAGTAGAACTTAAGAAAAAATATAATAAAAGAGAATATGTATTTCTATTAAAAAATGTCTCTGAGTTTCCATGCAACTTTCTAGCTCGTTCAGTTCAAAGCATGAAGCCAAATTTATTGGCAATGCAGCATTAAATGTAAATGTGGAATTCACATTTTACATAAAATGAGAACTGGGATGAAGTTAGCCAATCTGCCTTTGCTGTAAGGGTAAAGATAATAAATAACTCAGTTTGTCACTAATGTGAGGGAATTAATGTAGATTATGTATAATAAACAATGGTTAAAATCATGACATATATGTATTAGGAGGTCTTCCACAAATGGACAAACTTGATTCCCACATTTTCTATGTTCTCCACTCCTAGCAGATTTTGTTGTAATCCAGAACTGCTTACTTTTATAAAGAATGAGTTTTGATCTCAACAGTTTTGTAAGGATGCTCATGGCTGTACATACCTTGCTTTTTCAGGAATTTAGTGTGGATACTTTTGACCATAAAAGTTGTTACTTGTCCTGTTTAAGCATCAAAATGGGGTGTGGTTAAAAATCCATTGTCCTTTATTTCACATTAATGTGGTTATAGGGATAATAATGATGTCTAAAACCATTTCTATGGTCTCTTTGCACAATGCATAAGATATGAAAATGTCATTCCAACAAATAACTAAAATTCTTCTGCTGAAGAATTATTTGGAAAAGTGTAAAATACACTGCAGAGGACATGTAGAGACTTATTTTCCTTTATAAATGACAATTTTTTTTCTGAGGAATGTTTCACAGAAACCCAGAGTAATTAATTTCAACACTCAAAATCCTGCAGAAAAATGGGTAGCCTAAATTGAAGTCTAAGTCTATCAAAAGTCTTCATCTGAAGAAGTGGAGCCTAAGTCTATCAAAAGACCTCATATCTGATGAGGTTTTCTGCTGTCTGATGGTTTGGGCTCAGAAAAATAATGAAAGAGGCGTGAAATAAACATAATTTGATGTAGCTGTTATCTAGCAAGAAAGTATGAGAATTGAGCAGGAATAAAAAAAATAGCTGTGAGGAAAAATATTTTGAAAGTATTTGTAAAGACTAATCTGAAAAGAAGAATAATAAAAGTGCTTAGTTTTTTACTTGTATTGACCCAATATAAAAAGGTTTCCAAATATTTTCTATGTATGATGTTTCTTGTCTTGTGCCTCTTACTCTGAATGACTTTTTCTTGTCACAGAAGGCAGGAATTTCTTTCTCTATTTAGCTCACATCTTTCCTGGCTTCATGGGATCATACAGGGCTCTGGAGAATGTGAATGTCCTAGCAGATACTTCTTCCTTGGAGAAAAGGTGCCAATGACTACCTCTGAAATGCTATTAATGTATGCCTTCTTTCAGCTGTGATCTGGGATTGTAAAGAGGATGCAAAGGAGCAAAGCTGGTTCCATTGACACACTTCCTCCTTGTCCCACTGACTTTTCCTAGCCCATAGAGTCAAACCAGGCAACTGATAGACCTTGATGGAAAATCTCTGGCACATGCCATTTTCTATGATATGTACCAGAGACCCTGAGCTCTCTTGCAATTTTACCTCAAAATGCCTACCACAGCCTCTTTGCTTCCCTTAAAACTAGAGAACTTAGAGAAAGTGAGCATGGTGCCTTTGCGTGATGTCTTCATCCCTCACAGACCTTTCTACACCTAGCAGGAGAAGCACAATAGCATTTGGGGAGATTCTGGAAGGCGGCAGGAGATGGGATTCCCCAGGGATAAAAAATGGAGATAATTCTTTTAGGTATCAGGAATGAATTAATGAATTTTTCAGAGCAAATAGATTTGGGTAGATGACACTTATTTGTGTTGTGTTACCTGCCTACGTGAAGCTTTTCACCGGCATTTCATGTAATTTAATATGATGGGTTGCAACAGAAATTCAAATTACAATCGTATCAGCTCCCTTCTTGTCTGGTACATCATGTAAGTCTGAAACCATGTGTTAGCATTAATAAACAGCAAATTTATACCAAGAAGATAGTAATTTCATTATTAGTAATCTCTTTGCTAAGGCAGATAATTCACTTTCCCTTTCTCTACCTTGTATTAAAGATGAAACAGAATTGTATTTTTACAATTACTGGACTGAGAGAAAATTAATGTCTTCTCTGCTGAAAAATTTAAACCTTCTATTTTTCCTCTTTCAAATCTTGCAAGAATATTTTATCAATGACTTCAAAGAGAATAAAAAAAATTATTATAATTAGACAGTTTATGGTGCATGAATGCTCAAAACTTGAAAAGGATCTAAGTTATTTATTTAGTTATTCCTGTCGAACAGAATCAAGACTTTATATACTGCATAATTTATACCTTAGTAGGAAAACACATTTTAAAGTCTTGCTATTTTTTTTTCCCTGCAAATGAAAGTTTAAAATAAGTCCTACTGCAAGCCTCACTCTGTCCATCTGTGCATATGTTATCCAGACTCATCCAAAGGAACATTTTTTAAACTGAGTACTTTTTTTTTTTTTCCCCCTGGAGTTTATGTCCCTCCCTTAGTGCTTTAAAAGATCAGACCCTATAGAGGGACTTAGTAATCTTAGGATTAGCAATGCAACATTTGGAAGATCTTACAATGATACAGGTTGATTGAAAAAAAATCCTCCAGGTTCTGCTGTAAATATTACCTGTTGAGTAACATATTTCTATTCAATGGAATGGCATCATCAGCAACACCCCTGTGCAATACTCTGTGTTAGATACATAATAATAGTAACTGGAAAAGTGTTTACTGTCCTCTAGTGACAGTCAGACAATAGGGTGCTGGTGGGGAGAGGGACTCTGCACCTGCCTGAATTAGGAAATTAGCAGATCCCAAAGCTGGAGCATCACCGTGTGCATTGGTAGATGCTACAACTGTGCTACAGCCCAACTAGCTAGCACTCCCCCAAAGCAACACCACTTTGAAGTCAGAGCAACTGTCCTTTGCAAATATTTTGCATCTAGCCATATGTTTTCCATGCTGATTGCATGTGTGCATAGTTCCTTGTGCCAATTTTCCTCAGCATTAATGAATAGTCTCAGGCACTTTACTTCCATAGATGTAGATCCCAATCCTCATATACACCATGGCTGGATTTAGTTTAATGTTAAAAAGCAGAAATCCTTTCCCTAAGTTATCTCCTTGCTCACAGAAAGCTGCTTGAAAATTTCTAGGACTGAGCAAGTACTGTTACGTGTGCTAAATTTACATCACACAGAGAAATATAGACAGACCAAGACAACTGTTCACTTACTAAAAAGCTACGTTTGACGTGTGGTGCTCTTTAGTTTTGGTTATGTATTGGCTATTCTCTATCATTTCTTGTAAGTTTTCTGCACACTGTATAAAGAAAATGTGCAAACTGGAATGTAAAATATTTTTTACTTTTCTTACTGGCTCACAAGTGCAACTCAAGAACATCGGTGCAATAGAATCATAGAATCACAGAATGTCTTGGGCTGGAATGGGCCTTAAAGATCATCCAGTTCCAGCCCTCCTGCCTGGGGCAGGGACACCTTCTGCTGCACCACATTGCTCAGAGCTGCCTCCAGCCTGGCCTTGAACACTTCCAGGGGTGTGGCACCCACAGCTCCTCTGGGCAACCTGTCCTAGTGCCTCACCACCCTCGCAGTAAAGAATTTCTTCCTAATATCTATCCTTAACCTACTTTCTTTTGGTTTGAAGCCACAGGACATGACCCCCTTGTCCTATCACTACACGTTCTTGAAAATAGCGTATGCTACCTCAAGCCCTTTGTTAATTTGTGCAGCATTTTATAGTGACAGATAATTATTTAGAGAATAATAGAATCTTCCTATCATTTAGCACTAGATGTGCCCCTGTTAATTGCCCAGAGTCACTCTGTTTAAGATTTACTGGTGCAAGATACATGACATTGTGCTTTCTGCTTTCTCACTATGCAGAGATCTGCACACATGGACACAGTTTTCAGGCATTTGAAGCTTCAGGAGAAAACAGATGTGAGTTTAGCTTAAGTAAAAGCCATATTGTGTGATTTTTCTTTCCTTAAGGCAAGGCAGAAGACAACACAGAGATTGTACAGGGACACACATAGTAGTGATGTCCGCAGCCTCTTTTTGGATTGTGTTCAATTAAATGTTTCTGATTATCTTAAACTTTTGTTTTCTTCTTCTTTCTCTGTCACAGTCTAGGATTCAGCTGCTTTCACAGTCTTTGAGTCATATAACCTCACTACAGTATAATTTTTTTTACTTCCTTTTCCTTCAAAATAGCCAGTATCTTCCCATCTTTTTAACATTTCCACTTTTAAAACTGTAATAAATTTGTAATGCCCTTTAATTTCATCAATAGCAAGTTATCATATCAGAAAACAAATTTTTTTCAGTTCTTCTATCTAATTTTCCTTTGGTTGTATAACTAGTACTCACCATTCTCTGAGAATATGCATTGTTCAATCTGCCAGATGTAAAAAAAATATTTGCTTTAGTTTTTAATGCCCAATAAGTTTTACTCCCCAACAGTATTTCATGGAATCTCTGGTTAATATCTCTTAATGTGGCAGCTGAGAGGACATGGAAAAAATAATGTACTTTTGTTTCATCACTCTAGCAAGTTTTATACCTAGGAAAAAGAATTTCCTTAGTTCTCCTTTTACACATTTTTGTTAGTAGGCAATATTTTGTACAAAATAAAGTTGCCAAATTGTTCTTGGAAAGTTATATTTCTGAAAATATGACCAATGCTTTGGAAAAGAAATATAAAACAATGGTTAGTATAAAAATTCAGTTTTCCTAGAAATATATATTTATTTCAAAAATTATAATTTATAGATGCATAATCAAATAGATCTTGATGCTGCATCTCAAAATTTCTTGAAATGGAACAGGATCCCTTCAACAAGTCCACTTATATATCTGTACCACATGTCAGCAGAAAAAAATTATGGAAATGCACTGACATAGAGAGGTATCATTATTTCAATATATTCATACATTTTATGAAAATAAAGACAAAAAGATATAAACAGTCCACTAGCTTCTCATTGTTATTACTTTAAATCCTGAACCAAAAAACAATTTATGCAAGTACGCGTCTTTGTATTTATAAAAATGCTTCCTGAATTCAATGAATCTAGTCATTTTTAAGGGCTTAATACGAGGCTAGCAAAGCAAATCACACAATCCAGATTCTCAGCTGAAATGTAGCAGATGAAGCAGCTCACAATTCATCCCGCTTGCCAGTCCAAATTCAATCTTTTCGAAGTATGTGGAGCCATGAGAAATCTTTCCCGATTTCTTCATTCATCAGCAGCACAATCAGTAGTGCTGGTAATGATCCACAGATTTCATCCTCAGAAAATAAAAAATTCAGCTGTCACACACTCATAGAGATATTTTCCTCTGTGAACAAAGGCACCAAAACATTGGGCCTCATATAACTCTGTAACAGTCTATATGATTCATATATGTTCAAAAATGATTAGAAAAGCTCTTCAAGCCCCTGGTTCAAAATAGAATACTGTAATCATCTAAGGATTTTTATTTTTTTTTTCATTTTTTAGGGTTTTCAGGGATATAATTTTAAAAAACCAAGCTAAAACCAGAAATTTATAAAGCAAAGGTTTTTTTTGTGTTTTTTTTTTGTTTGTTTGTTTGTTTTTGTTTTTTTTTTTTTTTTTGTTTTTTTGTTTTTTTTTTTTAACTCATGTATTTATTGCAGGTCAGGACTTTGTTTTCTTTTTCTCCCTAGGAGAACCAAGAAATAAAATAAAAATAGGAATAAAAGAATCCTAAAGTTGCATGGGACAATTGCATCACACATTTTTGATATTGAATTATTTACCATCAGCTAAGGTGTTGCTTGGTAAAAACTTTCTCTTCCTTCTCTGTAATATTTCATTGTACTTGCAGCCACCAGTAGCTTCAATTGCTGCAACACAATATTTGGCAATAAGGTTATTAATGGAAATATCAAATCAGCCCCTAGGATGACCCTTAGATACTTTTACCAATTATGTCCTTTAGGGAATATTTCTCTTTCTGTACACTGGGTTTTGCCAAATCATTATTTGCAAACCTTATATTAAATAATACCTTTTCTACCTTAAGCAATTTGTATATGACACCCTAACAGGTAGGTTATTGAATTGGATTAAACCTACTTTACTTTCCTTTGAAAATTTGTTTTTTATGAAATCAGAGTAATCCAGAAGGCTTCAAATGTCAAATACTCATGTGGTATTTTATCCTATTTTCATTTTATTTTCTGATACTTTTAAATTTCATTTCATCAGAATGTTTTCTATGATCTTGTATAATGTGATGATATGATCAGGTGCTTTTTTTTTTTTTTTTTTTTTTTTTTTTTTTTTTTTTTTTT
>VWYO01009532.1:146493-192387 GCA_013400275.1 Rhadina sibilatrix | reverse complement strand
TAGTCATGTGAAGCTATAAAGAATTTGTCAAGACTAGCCTAGAGAGCAAAATAAGGCAGCATAACCATGTACATCTTTTTTAGACTTTGGCCTGTCAGTATTCAAATATATCTATGAATACTTACTTCCCTTTCAGCTTAGGGATGTTTTCATACTCAGAAGTAAGGATGGGAGACAAATCCAACAACTTCTAAGAAATATATGTATATCCCTGCCACCAAAAAAACTGATACAAAGAAAGCCAGGTAAACACTTAAATATTAATGTTGCCACCTTTTCATATTCACACTGCAATATGTTTCACACTGTCTTGAGCTCACTTTCAGGAACTTTATAATTGCTTTTTTAAACTAGACTGATGTTCCTTTCTTTCTCCACCACTCTTTCTTGAGAAGCTGATGGGTATTTTGAATTTCACAGGCATTTCTGAAAAAAAAAAAAATCCCAAAGTTCACCTCTCATTTAATTTAATTTGGAAGACTGAATTGAAATGTGCACAAAAGCAGGGAAGATATCTTCTCTAAGGAGTTCAACAAACACCAATTCTTGCCCTCTCAGATAATTATTTTCAACATTCAAGTATATAAGCAAAGTTTTTTAAGTGTTACAATGAATTTTATATATCTGATAGGATAAATCAGAATTTTTAGACTAGGAAGAGCATACACACTAATTTTATTCTAGAGATATTAAAATACACACCTGTTGTATCTTTAATGAGTGCTTCCACTGTAACAAAAATCTCAATTTTTTCATAAGTTAAAAAGTCACAGCTAGCAAGGATGGGGGAAAGCACTCATTAACAAATAAGCAAGTAAAATATTAGGAAATTTAAAGAATTTAATTTCACAGAAATAAAATCTGTGAAAGGGAAGTTGGGGTTGGAAAAAACCATGTTTTAGAACATCTAGCGACAACCACTAAAGCTGGCACTGAGACTTTGCAATGGATGTTTTTCAGAAAGACTTTCATAATACAAACATCACACACTGAGTTTAATGTGTGTTGGAAAACTAATATGTCTCACAGAATCATAATATAATAAAGGACCAGCCTATTGAATCATGTCTTATTTATTGTTCCCCGAGAATGGAGCAGAGATTTTTTTTTTTTTTGTATTAGTTCCATAATGTATTTTTCCAATAATTTTATAATGTTTTATAGTGAGAAATCTTAACTTTGAAGTTTTTCTAACTTTATGTTTTTACCAAAACTTTAGTAGAAGATTGTCTTGCTTCCAGAGTCTGATCTAACTTTAGGTGAAGGCAATGGAAACTCACAGAAATTACAACAGGAATGAGACAAAAGTCACATCAACCCCTGATCATGTGTTTCAGAACTTACATTCTACAGCTCAGATATAGTGCCAGTAACATTCATCAAAGCATAGCAGATTTGCTAAAAGTCTGCAGATTTACCAGCATGTTGTAACTTTGTAGTTCAAACCTGAAATATATTAAAAAAAAAAAAGTCACTTATCTCTAATATTTTTTTTCTTTTTCTGTAATTTTATTTCCATATCAGTATTAACAACAGAAATGCCATGTTACACAGAACATGAGCCTGAATCCTCTTAATTCCATTGCCAAAATTGTACTCAGGAATCAGTTTCTTTCTAACATTTAAGAGCCATTTTAAATTCTAGTTCAAGTGCAGCTACTTTTTTGTACTGAAAAATACAGACTCAAAGGTTCACAAAAGAACATAATTTATCTTAATGATGGCATACTTGATGCATTACTGTACAACACATGGGGGGCAGCAGTCCCACTGCTGGCTGATATATAACTTCAGAGTCACAGGGAATGCAGACCTAGAAAGCTGGAGAGCAGACAGATAGCAGGACAGGAAATATTTCACAGGTCAGTGTCAATAAACTGACACTGGCTTGTGGTCTGAATTGCATATCTCCAGGTAGAACTATAATAAAGAGCACATAAAGCTTTCCTTTTTTTACTGAGCACACAAAAGGGAAAACTAAAGAAATGTCAGCTAGATGGATGAAGAGAATAACTGTCTTTTAATTATTTTTTTTTTACAGAAGGTAGAGATGCTATTTAGGAAAAAAAAAAAAGTGAAACTACGGCACATGGAAGAGGGAAGAGAAGAATAAGATACACAAGATACACCCAGCTGGCATAAATGAACATAAATGAAATTAAGTTGCCTGAACAGCAGGAAACACAATTTGTGCCAGAAACTGTCAGATTGATCTCATCTGTCTCTCAAACAAGGCTATCAATCATTGTCTCATCCCTGTCTTCAGCATGGTTTTTCTTACCTCCATCTGGCTGTACTTCAGCAGTGGAGTCATGTTAGCTGAAATTCACAGTTTCTCTCTGCTTATCTTTTGTTCTTCAAAATTTCAGCTATTTCTGGAACACCGGAAAGGTATTATTCTGCCTACCTAATTGAGCAATAGGCAGATCCCGGGCAGGAATGGAGGCTGCATGGCCTAATGAACAGAGACTTTGACTTACCCCCATCAAATCTGAATTTTATTTCTACTTCTGCATTGGACATTGAAAATCTATCCTTCTATGTTTAGCTTTCCTCTATCTGCAAGATCTCTACCTCTATGCTGAAGCTTTCTTTAGTCATGATGAATTTCATAATTTATATATTTTGCATGTTTTCATACAGGAAGTACATACAACAGTAAAAGGCTTAATATTCTATATCATGTACTTTAGGTTTGTGTAATCTAGGAAGAGGCAAAAGGTACCTCTTTAGAAAAAGAATGAAGAGTTTCATTACTGTGCTTGTGAACACAATATGCACTTGCATGGTTGTTCTCTGTTCAGGATCTTAAATTATTAGGATATAATGCAGGAGGTAGCATCAGGGAATGCTGACATCTTTCTGATCTGTAAGGGAGGGCAAATTAGGGGGCCAGGGTGGCAGCAAGGTGGCAGGGCATGTCACTGACAAGGGCACAGCAGTGAAGCACCTGAACAAGAGAAGACCAGGGCAGTATTCAGGATCAGCCATCTGGCTTGGCATTGCCAGGCAAATTCACAGTGATGATGCACCTCTGAAGTCCATCCAGGGTGCTGCAGGTCGCTGGTCTGGCACAGATCAATAAGATACATAAATGGGAAGCAGAGGCAGGGATGCAACGTAGCTCAGGCAAGGACCATATCTGGGTGGCTCAGGATAAATGCATGTCCTGAATGAAATGGGGGGCAGCACCCTCTGCAGGGATTCTCTTACAGGCCCATATCAAACAGCATCAGGGCCAGACAGCTGCTCTGTTACAGCTGCCCTTGAGCCCTCACTGCCAACTGAGTCTACAGGTTGATGGCAGAATTCACTTAGGGCTTGGGTATTTGGAGGGTAAGAAATGTAGTTAAAGCCTACATAAATTTTTTTCTGGAATATATTTCATTTCAAGTACATGATAAATTGTACTGAACAGTGTATCTAAAGTAACTGTAATAATTTACATAGAAAGATTTAGATAAGCATTACTCAAATTACTACTAAAAAGAATGGCAGGCTGACTTCTCTTTTTCTGTTTGAAATACTCTTACACCTGCTAAATTTTTGTAGAGTTCTTTGTGACAGAAATGACGAGCACCAAGACCTTCAAGATATTTCTTCATCAGATATGCTTTACAGAAAAAGATTTATTGATTCATACCCAGTAATGACTCAACCCCAGAAGTCATTAGTAAATCAATTGAGGAAGATTACCTTTGACTCTAATAGTAATTCCATGCACGAATGGTTTATATGATCAGTCTGGCAGGATACCTACCACGTTTGCTTACCATTTAGAAATTGCAATATGACTAACAGCTGTAATCTAAGAAATAGCTCCGAAAGCTTTCTGCCAGTATGTCTAATACTTTAGTTGCTCTGATCAGACCACACAAATTTCTGGATTCTAAATTGCTATGCTTTTTGCTGTGACTTAGACCTTTCAAAGATAATCCCCTTAAATTCAGAGCATGGATGATATTGACACATCATTTTTCAACTTGGTAGATTTTCTTAAAAATGCACTTCATCAGTGATCCAGGACAGCAGGACAGTGATAACAGCAATGCTGCAAAAGAAGACATATTGCTTACAGAAAGCACCTTCACTGTGTTTTGTTGGGTAATAACATTGAAGCTGAGGTAGGAATATTGTGAAATTGTCTGCTTTGTATGCATAGCAACTACTTCCAAATAAATGTTATCATTGCTGCATGATGTCAGTAACCCCTTTTGGAAAGTTGGAAGTACCCACTGGAGCTTTCTTTCAGGTCTCGGATATCACTACAATGACACCACAGCAATGTACATCAAGGAAAATAGTACCACTGGGTTTCTCTTTCAAACTCATAGAAATTAATGAATAAAGAAACATTCAATATTATTGATAGGATGTCTCAAACCAAGAGCCTGGAAGCTGTTCTTCTCTGATGTCAGTGGCTTATGATGATTATTGACTTATCTTTCTGATTCAAGTAAGACTATATCACTAATGCATTTTTCAGAACCTTTTTAATATTTGATCAAGGATAAGGTAGATTATACATCAAACTACTTGGAATAGCACAGTAGGATGCAAATGCTGGACAGAAAGTCTGAAAACTTTGGTTGCTGTTAAAAAAAATATTACAATAGTAATGATCCTTCAGATTTCCACTACTATATGGGAAAAGTAGACTATAGGTATATCTGTTTTATGAGACTCTAATTAAGGTCACAATTATGAATAGACAGAAAATGTCAAAAATACACCCTATTTTCTCCTCATCTACACCATGCATTGCTAGAACTGCAAAGAAAGTGGACAGAATCTAACATAAAATTTCAACTTATGGCTGGAACAAAAGCATGAGAAAAAAATATGCTAAATATATTTTAATGATGGTGAGTGCACTGTAGAATAACAATAGTATCATGAATTTGTTATGACTTCTGTGAGGAAAGAGAGTAGTTTTCACCAGTTTGAATAACTGTGCAGAAATGTACCAACAATAATTTAACCTACACAGTTTTTAATATTAATTGTATCACATAGATGTAAATTGTCCTTGTTATGGTCATGTGAAATTACAAAATTGAAATCATATTTGGTATGTGCAGGTCTCATGCCCACTGCTTTCACAAATGCTGCTATTTCAATCTGGGCTTTCCAGACTTTGCCTATTAAAATTGCTTCCACATGTACTGCAGACCTTCATCCAGGATTGAGAAGAAGCCTTAAGTACTATTATTCAGGTACAATAGCCTAACCTAATCAATGCATGCATATTTGTTTAGATGTAAATCACTGAGTTTTACATTGCAAGTAAACCACATATTTTTATAGGTATCCACCAATCTTCTTATACAATAACTATCTTGAAATATGTTTATGATTCCTGCAAAATAAAACTAATATTTTTCTGTACTTTATGTTGTATCCATGATCATAGTAAAATGGTAAACTGGTATCTTTTGATATTTTCTCATCTAAAAATGGATGCAGTTTCTCACTTCCCCATTAAACACCACATTGTTTTCTGGTGTTATTGTTTTCACAATAAAACAAAGATGTAGAGCTACTACAGAACTGCACCAGGAATCTCAACTAACAACCCCATTTACTGTGTTATACAAATCAAATACAAAGAATAAAATATTTGAATGAAAAATATCTGAGAAGATCACCAGTGGGGGAAATTTTCAAATGTTTATGCAATGCAAAATTTCCCTGAGTTGCTCATATTACAGTGATTGAAATTACTGGGTTATTATATTTCTTAAGAGGAATGTGATGTTAAAGTAAGCATGTAAAATAATAATCCCTGACAAAACAGCAATATTGTGACTCACTCTTAAAGGAATATTTAATTCTCTCAAATTTCCTCTATCATTAATATATGAGAACATTGGGCTTGTATTTAAACCAAGATAACAGATGGTTGGTCTGAACTTAATTAGTCAAAAAAAAAAAAAGGGGTTTACAACAATGTGTTTTCACACTATGACCACTCTTGTCCATAAAAGTTGATGAAGCCTAATCCCAAAAATAACAAAGTCAGTGTGAGTCCTTCCACTGTATTATTCACAGATCATTCTCAGTTAAGAGGGCATTATTTGTCCTTTGTGCTTCTTACTTGGCTGTGTCCTTAGGCATACATGGGAAGGTAAGCACAAGCAGTATCACAAAATATACTTAAATATCAGCATGCACAGTCCCACAAAATCATTGGCATGTCCTTATTGAACTGGAGTCTGGGGGGATCCATGGGTCTCAAATTTATAATCTTCATTTTGAAAAAACAGTTTAATGAGATAGCTCTGATGATGGTATAGTGCAAAAACAATTTAGATGCAAAGTAGCATGCATATTTAAAATTTGCTCTCATAAGCTTTGGAACTTCTCAAATGATGCAGCTTATACTATACATTACTTTTACATGAACCTCAGTTTGATTTGATCCACATCATCCAGCTCTTTATCAAACACCTTCAAAATCAACTGTCTAGCGTGTCATACACATTAAGCAGACAAGATCACCAAAATTTTACACAGAATTATGCCAATTATGCCAACAGACTATCCTACAGAAATTTACTGTGTCAGAAAAAAAAACTATTGAAGACAGTAAAAAATAAATTAATTTGATGTATGTCTGTTTTTATGTTTAGTTGTTGAATAGGATTTTTTGACTTTAGCCTTTACTAATTGGTTACCCATACTGTTTTTATTGTAGTCCCTAGAATTTAAAAGCATGGACAGAAGGGAGTATATAATGGGCATTTATTTATCTGAGTAAATACAGCAAAAGTAAGTAAAAAAAAATACTGTAAATTGAAAATGTCACCATATCTTAACAGTTTTTACAATTTATTTTAATGAACTAACTTTTCCTTTCACACATCTATATGGCTTAATATTCAGCTCATTAGCCTCTTTAGAATGTTAGTTTTGCCAAAGCACGATTTTAAAGAACTGCTAGTATGCTAGTCCTGGTTCATTTTATCACAAATTCAAATCCAGAATAGCTGTTAGGATCTTGAATTTTGACCCTAGTGGAAAATCCCAGTGAAATATAGCAGGAAGCTGTGCCACACTTTTAAGTTCTCCAATGTTGTGTAGTTCAGTATCCCACAGTTGTAATTAAATAAGACTGAAGAATACAAAAAACAAAAACAGCCAAACAACCAAACAAAAACCACCCCAAAATCAAAAACAAACAAAACCTCTCAACAACAAACAAACAAACAAACCCCCCACAAACACCCAAAAAACAAAACCCCAACACATTTTCCAAGCTGCTAATGAGTCAAAAGTTGTACACTATTCATGAAGAACTAAAGCTATGATCCTCAACAAAGCTTTGCATGTCTGGGCTAAATGTAGAACTCCAGGGAATTCTCTTGTTCTCCTAATAAACAAGAATTTACTTATTCAGTATAAGAAAGGCCAACTGTATGGCTATATGTAAAATAATAGATAATACTAATATCAATTTCTAGGAAAAGAATTAGCAATGTCTCTACTTATTCCTGAGTCTCTGTCCAATTTTGCCTAGATTGACATATTTGCCTTTTAGAACGTGAAAACCATGTCTAAATCACACAATGCCTTGTTTTTTGTGGTGTTGTGGGGTTTTTTTGTTGTTGTTGTTTTTGTTTGTTTTTGTTCTGTTTTGTTTGTTTGTTTTTGTTTGTTTTGTTTGTTTGTTTCCCTTTGTTTTTTACAGAAAAAAAAAAAATGGAGATGAGATCTTTCTTAGAAGATTTTTCCAGGAGTATGTCCCTTGGCATGCATTAGGGAAGGTAAAAAGTTCAGCTTATACTGGAAATAGGAGTCAAAATTGGTTATATTTTTCAGGAGAGTTTCTAATTGTTAGCCTAATTTCTGGGAATGATACAGCTATTATTTTCTTCTAAAGATAGGAGGCTTTACATGTGCTGCACTGATACAGAGTATTCCACATTGACTCTAGTACAGGACTTTGGGACTTTAGGACTCTTATTACTAATAAGATATTTCATAATACTTATCCAAGTGGAATGAAAACATACAGCCTTGGGCTGTCCCTGGAGGTATTGTCCTCCTTATTTTGAAATGCTATTAAGAAAATTCAGAATTCTCCTTTAAAACTGGATGCTGTCCAAAATCCTTGCATTTATTATTCATCTTGTCAGGCGGAATTCTAGGAGCTGTTCAGTCTTTTTAGGGTATGTTTCCGAGTACTTCATCTCAACAGCTTTTATTTATAATCTGAACTCTCACCTGTTAACAGGGGTTATTTTTGTTAAATTTTCTGTTCCCAGAGAGTTACAAACCTGCCCTAAAGAAAATAAAAAGAGGAGACAAGAAATATATAATTCCACAATATATTTTTGTGTTCTGTCCATTCTCATTTGCTAATTCTTTTTCATGTCTTTGTAATCTGCTCATCTGTCTTTCAGGTTTTCTTGCCCAAGCCTGAAAGTGGATTTACCACATGGATCTGGGAGTTTTGTAGCATTTTAGTCACCAGTGCTGACTACCATGGTGCCTGTGGTCAGATGAAGTTTGCATTCTGCTGATCTATCCCTTTAGATAGACCAGCCATTGCTGCTCTGTCATTGTTTTTCTCTGCTCTTTCCAAGTACCACTGATCTTACTGTGCAATTCAGTCAGCCTGATTTTTTTTTTTAAATCCCCAGACTAACGCAACATTTATTATAGTGACAACACTTTTTGTCTTATTAGTGTGTGAAGCGATTATAAAAGCATTCATTACTTTTCCCTGAAGACAACAGGTCTTGTTATTAATGTCTTGGCTATTAACGAGAAAAATAAACTTAACAGCCCATCATACTTCTTTTTGCATATAGATAAACCAAGTCTCTATGGTTTTGTCTTTATACTCAGTAATTTATTTGCAACAAAGTAGTACTCCAACAATGGACTCTTAAATAGCTCCCCATAGATGCCTCGCAGCCTTGTTATGAACTCCATCCAAATGACTCTGCAATCTTTGACAGAATTCAGAGCTATGGCATTTCTTGGAATTATGCTTCATAATCACAAGATCACTAAAACCAGCCAATTGTTTCACTGGAGTCTCATTAGAAAATCTTGTGTAACATGGCTGATACATCTTTGGTGTTCATAAAGCCTTCAGTATGAATCCCTATTCACAGGGTTAGGTATTCAAGGGGATTTTTTTTTTTTTCAAATTTAGAGGATTTTTGCTACTTGTGACTTTTTTATAATTCTTACATCCAGCATAAATAACTTTTACAAAGCATTTTAGAAAAGTTTAATCAGAGTAAATGTACAAAGAAATATGTCCTCCTCATGGACTTTTTAATCTTCAAGTAGAAAGCTTTCAAGTCAATGGCAAGTGACTTTGAAGCCTCAGAAAGGACTTTTCCCCCTCCTTCATTTACATCTGCATATAACTGAACACCCATGGTTCTCTTCTTATTCTAAAAGCTTACTTAGAACTAGCACTTAGTCCCTACTAAGCTTTCTTGTTACAGATGGAAAGGCTTGAAAGGAGCAAAAGGAGGTACTCTCTTCCAGCCAGCCTCAGAAGTGCAGGTGTGACAGGTGTTACCAAAGCTACAGACACCAGGGCAGTGCTGCTCCTTGCTACCAGCCTGGCTGCAGAGCTGTTTCCTAGCACTGTATATGTATTTCTCTTCCTAGAGAGTCAGTAGCTGCAGAAGATCACAATTAACTGTGACATTTTAACATAAATTAATTTCCTACTTTATAAATATTAACTGGAGCTCTATAAATTAAAGCATTCACAGCCTTGTGAGAATAGGTAGGGAAATACCTTCATAAAACCCTTCTCCATTTCATTAATCCCCTTGTAAGCCATCAGTTAAACCTGCACTAAACAATGCCAGTAAACCTCTTAATCCTGGGAAACTTGCTCATTTTTAAATAAAAAACACAGCTTAATAAATTCTAGCATCATGATAATTCCTAAAATACAATATAAATATTTAAAAGATAATTCTCTCAAATTCATTTCAAAGAATTCTTCCATTTCTAAACCAATTTTTTTCCTCATCATCACACTATCTTTTTTTTTTGCTATGTCACAGTTTTAAAAACTGAGTTCTTGTGTTTTTTAAAGTAATTGTTGTTTTTGTTGTTGTTATTGTTTGTTTTTAATTGAATTGGTCCTCTTTCATTCAGAATAAGGCATGAAAAAAAACTTTGCTGTTTAAAAATACATGGAAGTAACAATACTGAATGAACTACGACATTCACAACTATCACTATATATGTTTTAAGAAAATTTAGACTCCTCATATTTAATAAGGGCACTAGTTTAACACCACGTGATACCATTTAAACCTCAAACAATAATTGAAACCCCAAAAGCACACTTTCTATAAATTTCTATAGGTAATAAATAAAAAACCCATTGTAAATTATAGAGGTAGACATTTTTCCTTGTCTTTTTTTTTCCCGTATTAGCATATAATTACTTTTAACTCTCATTGATTTGATCATGAGGAAGGAAAACATTGTCCTAATCAGGGTAATGTGGCAGAATAATGTGAATTCAGAAAGATTATGTATAACTGAAAATTGGCTTATATTTCAAAAAAATCAGTTGGGAATTTTCTCCATCTTGTCTTTGTCTATGCAGTATTTTACAGAAAACTACATTTTATAATTGATTAATTTAGCTTTCTTTTAATGAAAACAAAATAGTTTCATGTTTTATATAACGTTACTATTGTCATTCCAGTTGGTGGCTGGTCAGAAATTTATGCCCCAGGGCTCAGTTTTAAGTCCTGTTCAATGTCTTTATCAATGATCTGGATGAAGGGACCGGGTGCACCATCACCAAATTCAGGGACAACACCAAGCTAGGTGGGTGTTGAACTGCTGGAGGTTGGAAAGGCTCTGCAGAGGCATCTGGAGAGGCTGAAACCAGCAGTAAGTGCTGGGTCCTGCACTTGTGTCAAAACAACCCTGTGAGGAGCTATGGGCTGGGGACAGAGGGGTTGGGAAGCTGCCCAGCAGCAAAGGACCTGGGGGCTGGTCAACAGCTGGCCCAAGATGAGCAAGCTCTGCCCAGATGGCCAAGAAAGCCAATGGCACTCTGACCTGTGAAAACAAGAATGTGGCCAGCAGGACCAGGGCAGTGACTGCCCTCTGTACTCAGCACTGATGAGGCCATATCTCAAATCCTTGTCTTGGTTTGGAAAGACAGGTATCTACCAGGGGAACTGGAGTTTCCCNGGGGGGGGTGCTAATGGCCCATTATCCGAAGGTGTCAGGCCTCTCTCCCACAGATGAAAATAGAATACACATATTTGGCTCCACAACCCAGGACAATCCTGTATCCAGTTTTTGTCCCCTCACTCCCAGAAGAAATTAAGGTACTGGAGCATGTCCAGAGAAGGTCAATAGAGCTGGTAAGGGGTTTAGAGAGTAAGTCCTATGAGGAGTGGAGGAGGGAGCTGGGTTGTTTAACCTGCTGGAAAAGAAGCTCAGAGATGACCCTATCACTTTCTACAACCACCCAAAAGGAGAATGTAGCAAGGAGGGGTTTGGCCTTTTCTCACAGGCAACCAGACAAGAAAAGAGGAAACAACCTCACTGTGTTAGGGGAAGTTCAGGTTTGACATTAATAGGAATTTTTTTCATGGAAAGAGTAATTCACTGCTGAGGGAAGTGTTGGAGTCACCATCCCTGGAATTCTTCAAGAAACACCTGGACACTGCACTCAGTGCAGTGATCTAGTTGTCAAGGTTGTCGAGGTATTGATCAGTCAAAGGTTGAGCTCAATGAACTCAAAATTAAATGATTCTGTGATTCTGTCATTTGCTCCTTTATTGAGAGTTCAGTGAGATGTCTTCATTCCTCTCTTTCCTCACTTGGTCAGGATGACATTGTCCTACACATAGCATTACCTTAATGTATACTATTGCTCCCATGTTCAGTTTCCTGTGCACATCATTGCATAGCAACATTTTGTAGACATGAAGAGATATGACTAATTTTCCTTGTTGTTCAAGATTTAACCACAAATGCAATGAAACAAGTTGTCCTTACAGGTGAACATTGAATAATTTTTTTGGTGTAGTCTTTTGTTTCTAGTGAAAACGTTTCTGAGCCAAAGCCTACTCACATATATAAAAGTACAAATTTAAATTTAGCTAAAAATCATTCTTTGAACTTGCATTAAAATTCAAAAGTATACACAATAATAAACAGACATGGAAAAGAAATTTAGCAATGTTAAAAGTGAAGCATGGAATTGTTTGACAATGTCAAAATTTACATTTTTCATCATTATTTGTGCGTCTTTGTATGTATGCCTTTTTTCCTGAGTCTCAGTTCAGTGTCATCTATGAAGTATTTGTCTTTATAATAAATCCAAATTTGGCTCATCCACGCCAGATTTATCAGTCTTTATCTCCTGTGTCTGGCGATCACAAATTGTCTGTGTACCTCCTCATCTCTACTTAACTGAGAAAACTCCTCTTCAGTCACTTCATCTATCACATTTAAGATCCTCTTGTCTCTTAATCAAATAGAAGGAAAGACCAAGAAAAATGAAAATCCTCTTGTTTCTGACTTCAGCATCATTGTGGCCACTTCCCATTCTACTGGAACAATTTCTTGAGACAAGCATCTGCTATGCCAATTTTTAGGGACAGATACTAAGGCTTATCTCTGTACAGAGTGTCTATAGGACCTATCCAGAGTACACAAGCCATGGCTGTGTGTATACAGAGTGAAGTTTTCAGAGGCAGAAACTTTGGTACAAGTTTTGCAGAATAGCAGAATTCGCCCCCCTGCATAAATAAGACAGCTTTTTGATTTTCATGTTCATGCCAGAAAGTTTTTTGCACTTCTTTAAAACCAAGCAGAACATTCTTGATCTTATTTCAGATGAAAAACAATGTAATTTTCTTAAACTAATTAGAAGAAACCTTTTGATCATTTTGCTAAAACTTAGCAAAAAGCAAGCCTGAGGAAGAAAATTAGCCTTCAAATTCCACCCAAACAATTAAATTTTGGCAGTCTTGTAAAAAGCTTATAAACAGCAGAAATACTTTTCTAATAAATCAGCCTTGGTTTGTCTTGGTTATAGGCCATCATTACAATTTTAATTAGATATATGTATGATTTATATATCATATGTGCTGTATGCGCATGTGTTTTAAAACCCAACTAAGTGATCCTCCAATATATAAAAAACACCAGTGTTTTTCTTTGATCTTTCTTTGTAGTTGATTTCCTTCAAATGCTCTATCATCTTAATAATTTTACCCTTGTCATTTATATAATGCTTTAAATATTCAAAACAACATAAAGAAGATTAGTGCACTTTTTTTTTACATATATGCTAAGAGCCAAGTATGCGGTCCTCTATTCTTTGATAAGGACATTAAGAAGAAAAGAATGTGAAACGTTACCTATAGTACTGCCACTGAAGCAGTGAAGCAGATTTTACCTTAACCAACTCTGAAAACAAACCAGCTGTTTCTAGGTTTCTAGATCCTTTAGAAGGATATACTGCTTGAAAATATCAATATTATTACTGACTGTGAGGGGTGGGGGGAAGAAATTTCCACTCTTTTACTATTTGAAAATCCTATTGTTACATGAATGAATGTAGGTGCATTAATGCTCTTTACGTATTCTAATGTGTGAAAATATCTGAATAAAATAAAGATTATATCATCATATCAAAGAGAAGGCAATGTCTTGAGAAATTAGAAAGGTAAGTTTAAATGCAAAGACCACAAGCTAAAATGGCACAGGCAAAAAGTGTGAAATAGCTTTTTATAATATAACAGATTTACACTTGTGGTGGGTTGACTCTGGCTGGAGGCCAGGTGCCCAGTAAAGCTGCTCCATCACTCTCCTTCTCAATGGGTTGGGGAAGGAAAAATAAAAGAGAAGGGTCCTGGATTGAGATAAGGGCAGGGGATATCATTTACCAATTAATAGTAAGCTTTACTAGCAAAAGAGACTAATTTTAGGAAATTAGGTTAATTAATTACTAATCAAAGCAGAGTAAGGTAATGAGAAATAAAGTCAATTCCTTAAAAATCTTCCTCCATCCCTCTCTTCTTCCCTGACTTTACTTTAATCACAAAGTCTTTATCTTCTCTGCCGCAGTGGTGCAGTGTGATGAGAAACGGGAGTTTTGGTCAGTTCATCATGTTTTCTCTACCTCACCTTTGTTCTCATGGAGAGGACTTCTTACATTCCTCCCCTGCTCCAGCATGGCCTACTCTCTTGGGTTATAGAATCAAAAATGTGTATTCTATTTCATCTGTTGAAAGAAGTTGGGGAGATGTTTTTTTTCTTTATCTCTTGTTATATTGGGGGCAGGGGGACAGATGCCTTCTGATAATGGGCCAGCTGTTAAAACCAGGTGGGGCAGTGTTTCTTATCTCTTTCACCACCCATCCTCCCTCCAGGGGAATATTTTCTGCTAATGGGCCATTAAGACTCCTCAAGCAGTCATCCCCAAGCAGACATCCCCAAGCAGACATCCACATCCCATTATAAAATGCTCCACCCACTGGGGGGAGCCAACCATTCCTACCTGGATAAAAACTGAGATGTAGGAACACAAGCTATCTGGCTTCACCGGATTCCCGGAGGAAGACTGGACCCTTCTCACCTTCACTGGACCCTTTTCTACAGGATCATCTCTACTATAACAGAACCACATCTACCACTCCAAGAAGACTTACTTTTAGACTGCTTCCAAAACCCTGACCAACAAGGTGTCAGGTTGTAGCTCTGACTCTGTGTCAGGGTTTATAGGATTGTTGTTTGTTTGTTTCCTTGTTTGGTTAGTTAGTTTTGTTTTCTACTACATTAGTATTGTTAATATTCCTAGTAATGACCTGTTATTCTTATTCTCAGATCTTTGCCTGAAAGCCCTTAATTGCAAAATTATAATTTAGAGGAGGTGAGGGGTTTACATTCTCCATTCCAAGGGAAACTCCAGCTTTCCCTGGCAGATACCTGTCTTTCCAAACAAAGACACCTACTTTCTAAGTGAGACAGTCCTCCATGAGCTTCTCCAATGGAGTCCTTCCCATGGAGATCTTCATAAACTGCTTTAGTGTGGTTCCCTTCCACAAGGTGCAGTCCTTCAGGAGCAGACTGCTCCAGTGTGGGTTCCCACGAGGTTAAAAGTGCTGCCAGAAAATCTGCTCCACCTTGGGGTTCCTTCTCTGTAGAGATACAGGTCTTGCCAGGAGCTTGTTCCAGAGCAGGTTTCTCATCAAGACAAAGCCTCATTCAGGCAAATCCATTTGATCCAGAGCGGGATCCTCCATAGGCTGTGGTTAGACAGTCTGCCTCACCATTGCCTTCACCAGAGGCTGCAGGAGAATCTCAGCTCCTGCTCCTGGAGCACCTGCTCCTTCTGTACTGACCTGGGGTCTGCAGGGTTGTTCATATTCTAACTTCTCCCTCCCAGTTGTTGTTGTATAGGACATTTTCCCACTTCTTAAATATTTTATCCCAGAGGTTATACCACTGTCACTGCTGGGCTCAGCCTTAGCCAACACTGGATCTGTCTTGGATCCATCTGGTATTTTCTCTGTCAGGCAACACGGGAAATTTCTGACAGCTTCTCACAGAAGTCACCCCTGTAGCCCCCTCCTCCACTATCAAAATCTTGCCACACAAACCTAATCCAAGTATACAGTCTTTACTATCCATGGAAAAGCGTATGAAAACACACATTAGCAAAATACATCACAGGTGTTTCATGTGGATCTACCATCATTTTTCCATTCCACATTTTTAAAAGGTATCTAGGCTAATTGAAGAGGAAAATGTTCCTGTTCTCTCACCAGAGCTTTTATTGTCTTCAATAAATAGTCACTCTCTTGGAAAAATATTGATTTGTGTTGTAAGGCTCATTGTTGATATTTAGCAATAGTTTGTGTCAAGTCATTTTCTATGTTTATTATTTACTTCTAATAGCATTGACAAACCCATTAGGTGCTGACAGTTCTACAGTTTTTCAGATGAGAAATCTTGGCCCTTTCTCATTGTAGAAAAAGGTTACAAGACCCCTTTAATGAGATTCATTTGATTTCCAATTAGCAACAAATGCAAAACTCAAGTACATTTGACAAAAAAGAAATAAAGTCATTAATTCAGTCATCAGTATGTTAAAATAAAAGCTAGACAAAGACTGGAAACGTAAAAAAATACCCCAAAACAGAATGCAAGATAGACTGAAGTTTTTGGAAAAAGTCCACTAAAAAGAAACAATTTCAATATAATACTCAGGAAGGAAATAAGAAAAAAGGCTATTTTTTTCTAGTTATTGATCTTTTGGAATTGGTATTATTTTTGCAACAAAATGCAATGCGAATTTTACAAGGCATCCCAAGTAACCCATTTATAATTTTAATATTGCTTTTGTCAATAATTTGTGAATTGGTGCTGAATCATATAGAATAAAACAGAGGATATGACCTCAGATAAAAAGCACAAGTTATTGTTTCTTGGTTTTGCCACTCATACTTCAGGCTTAGTTCTGAGGCTTTGATTTTCTCTCTCCTATTTTGCCTTTTTTTTTTTTTTTTTTTGTCCTTAAAAGCAAATGTTTTTGTTATTTTGAATATTACTACATTTTGAAACTTTTCTTTAGGAAAAGAGTGAACTCCATAAACTGAGCAGCTTTACTTATGGAATTAGTACCATTGAAGGCAACAGCAAAATCTACCCAAACACAATGGTTCAATGCATATCTACAGTCACAACGATAAAGAACTCCAAACAAAATAAAGAAAAAAATTATGTATTTAATTACCCAGTGAAAATAAACTTTTGGAAAACAACAACAAAAAGGGTAGAAATATATTTAAAAGGCATATTCATGATCATGTTTCATTTTGGGAAAGAGGAAAAAAAAGGCCAAATATATGATGATATTTGATTTAACCAACCCTTTGGGTCATGGTTTACTCATTTAACCAGGAAGACAGATTTTCAAGATTTTCTTTGTCAAATTCCCATGATGGTTATGATTTAAAGTCCTGCATCACAGACAGTATTAGTATGAACATCTTACTAATAGAAAAGTAATTCTTAATCTACAATAAAAATATAACGAAAACGTGCAATATACACAAAGGTTGTTTGTTCGTTTTGTTAGTAATAACAACAAATAAGAATAGATAGTTTTTTAATATATTCAATAAGTTGAAAATTAGATATTGAAAACATAACATGCAAATAGAGTTTTGTATATAGAGCTACACTGAAAGGCCTGTTATGTTGTCTTGCTACCTGTATACTTTACTGGTAGTTAGCATAGAGTGACTATTTGAGTCAATTTAATTTTTTATCTCAGTCATTTCTTTTAAAATATGGATATAAAAGTTTTTATTGTACTGTACTAAAATTCTCTCACAAATATAGAGAAATTTATGGAATAAAGGATCTGCTCTCCTATTATCCTTGCACTAAATAGTACCAAAACTATATAATATAGCTCAATAAGGTCCACAGCTTGCACACACAATTTCATCAACTTTTAGTGAACCATAAAGGCCCAAGAATGACGATGCAAATCAGTCTTCCATGTATACAAAACACAGCGAGACAGGAATATTACAGGAATAGTTTTGCCTGGGTACAGAAATAGTTTCGGATAATGAAAGTGTCACTAATGCAATATTGCAGGGGGCTCTTCTACACGCTCCATCAGGTGGAAGTGAGAAGAACTTAACGATCCGTTGTGGCTCTCAGTACACCTCAAAATGCAAATAGACTTATTATGTTTCTTTTAAGGCAGCCAAAAAAAAAAAGAAAAAATCACAATATGATCTGTGTCATGAGATGCTTATTTCTGTATTTGACTGGGGGCAAAGCACATAGTCACTCATACAAGCAAATGTCTCTTAATCCTACAAAAGGCATTTATGCGTTATGCTTCATAATTCTTATTTTACTATCATGGTGAAATTCACAAAAAAAACCAAGAATACTTCAAGAAAATTTAGTGGAAGTTAGAAAATAAATGTTTGGCTACCACTATATGATAAATTTACTCCAGAAAAATTTTACAATTGTTTTATTGAAGACAATATATGGAACATAAGTGGTTCACAGGGATTTACCTTTCATTTTTAACCCCAAATCAAAAGTTCCATTTCAGGCACAGGATATATTTACCAAGAAAGCTGCCCAGGTCACTTAAAAAACCTGTGATATAGTAAGTGTCCTGAAGAATGGGTACAATTGTTATTTAATAGAAGGAGAAAAGCAATAATTTAAATAACTAGTCCAAAATGTACTAAAACCTCTGTTAGGTCTTTTTATTTCTTATTGATATCTAATCTTGTTTATTTCTGATTATTCTGATTTTTATAGTGTAGGATGGTCAATTGCTTGCCTAAATTTTTTTTGTAGCATGCAGCTTGGAGTTATTTGTCCCATTGTCACTTCTTTTGGGTCATTGCTGCTTCTGGGGTAGCGGGAACAACTGGAATGTGAAGCTGGAAGTTAAAAAATGATTTGAAGAAATCAGTAGTGGGACATCATTTAGTCTGTGTTCACACTTAAGCTGTGGTTTAAAACTTCTTCACAAAAAAATTTTGTGACTCTTAAAACAAAAAATACCATATTAATCATCTTTTCTCCTAAACTTGGCTTAAATCTTCTAAATATTGCTTAATTTTAGCTGTGAGTGAGGTCCCAAATTAAATCATATGTTTAGAAGTTTATGCATACCCAGCAGAACAGTCATGTGCCTTGACTGACAAAGAAGTAGAAGAGTTTGTATAAAAATACATTATTGTGCAAATGCCAAATATCACTACTTCTGATTCTATATAAGCCTAAAACTTTTTTAAGGTTACACCCATGTTTCTGGCTAAATGATGCTATTTAATTCCTTTGGTTCCTTATAAATGTGCCATTTGGACTAGCAGAGTGGAAAAAAAAAAAAAAAGAGATAGAAAAACAAAGACATCCAATGCAGATATAGATCACAATATATTGCCTTTAACAGAAATTAATAGTAATGGATAAGTAAGAAATTATCTCTTCCCTCTTCACCTGACTTTGTTTCTCTCAGGGACTTTAAATGTGGTGGGTGTGTTTTTGTTTGGTTTTTGTTTGTTTGTTTGTTTTGTTTTTTGTTTTTATTTGTGTTTGTGTGTTTGTGTGTTTGTGTGTTTGTGTGTTTGTGTTTTTGTGGTTTTGTGTTTGTGTTTTTGTTTTTGTTTTAATTGGTTGTGTTTTGGTTTTGGCTTTAGTTTTCCCATTCCTAACTTCTAATATTCCAAAGACCATATCTATGTCAGAGGGCAACTTAAACTAGTACCAAACTACTTTGCAGGGAACTACTTAAACTAGTAATAAAATAACATCTTTTGGAAACTTCGACTATTGCTCAACTAATACCCTGATATTTATTTTGTCTATTACCTATTGTGGCATTATCTACTAGCTGAGATTAAAGGAATAAAGCAGTTTTTAACCATCTCAATTTTCTTTTAGCAGGAATGTCACCTAATAACTAATTACAGCACACATATCTGCCTTTATATTTTCTTTTAAAACATTATATATATAATTATATGTTCTATGAGCTAAAACGGAATATTTAGGGTGCTTGAATCTGTAACCCAATTTTGATTTGCTTTTCTTTTCCACATATCTTGCAAATATAAGCATCTACATAAAGGGCTGTCATTCCTGAGAACTCAATCAGCCATAATATGAACATTGCTTTGAGGACACAGTACTGAAACCTTTATTTTGTTTAGTTCAGCCCTTTAGAAGACTTGAAGCACAGGAACAATTGCAACAGTAGAAATAGAAGAACAGGAATTGAAACAACTTTCATCTTCTTGGCTCATTAACTCTGAAATGAGGAGGTATCATGATTGGTCATAAAGGTGCCTCAGAGAATCGAAAAACTGCAAGGAAGAAACTATAATTAGTTTTCCTTTTGTTTCTTTCTTTTAGTTTCTTTTTTTTTTTTTTGCTTCAGGGAAATGTGCTAGGAAAATTATATTCAAAACTGTAAAGGCATCTAAATTACAAGTACATCTAAAAAATATTTGTAATTTCCTTCAATTATTTGAAACATAGATGTAATTTTAATGATGCACTTCACTATCCTATTGTCTTCACCATATACATTATGTTTTAAAGCACATATAAACAGGTCTGATAATTATATAAATAATCAATATTTAACTGACAGAATCATTACAGTCTCCGGTCAAGACTGACTCAAAAAAAGAATTGTTCAAAATAAAGAACAATCCCATCTTCACAACACAGACATAAAAATATACCTTGGCCTTGAAATTTTGAAAGGATTGGAAGACCTGGGAAGAAGTAATTTCATGATCAAGGCTACTCTTGAATAATACTTCATCCATTAAAATTGAGGATTCCAGACTTAACATTTTCACTAACTATTGTTGTAGTTATAACAACATAGAATGTTCAAAAAAAGGTAGATTCTTGAAAGAAATAGTTCCAAATAAGCTAGAGATTTAAAGACTGTGAGCACTTATAAATTTTAGAAAATACAGATTCTAAAATCTTAAATCCTGGTATTTTTTGATTTTTAAAAAATGTGTGAAAAATGAAACTTTAGACAGAGTCACGATTTTGATTTTGTTTTACAAAGTGCATGGGTGAAATGTTGACTCAAGTGAAATACATTTATTTCTTAATCATTTTTTAAAGTTGGTTTGACATGAAGATATTTGCCCAGAAAATTTTGGCTGCCATTTACAGTATTTTGCATATTAAACAAAACCCTACCTTGAAAACCCAAGTTATAAAATGGGCTCAGGAATCCTTGGTTAACTCAGTCATCTAGATGATATGAATGCCTTTATCTCTTCCAGCCACCAATTAAGGGTATCAATACCAAACACAGGAATGAGCCACAGAAGCAAAGGTCATCAGCATAGTCAGACTCCCACCAGCCTCATGTACATATTCCAATGCAGGAAAGACCAAGGAAGCACTGTAAAATACCAAAAATATTTAATCTTACTTGAAGAATTTATAAAAAAAGCCTTCAAAAATGATTAATTCAAGGGGAGTGTAAGAACGTTGATTAGGGTCAATGTCAAAAGTGAGACACTGTTGCTGTACCTGAGATAGCTGGGGAGAAGAAGTACCTACCACTTAAGGAAGGACTAGGCAAGCAGTTATTATCAAGTTTTTCCTTGATTTTCCAAGAAGCCAATTAAAGGATTGAATTTCTAGTTTTCTCTAAGATATTTAATCAAACTGGAGCTGGTAAATCACTGTTTCATGGTTTGATTCAACCCCAGAGATTTTCTTATGAGAGGATAATAGACTCATGTAAATTCTTGTGGATTTGCATGTTGTCTTATAATATTAATTCTTATGAAATATGAAGCACCTGAAATAAAAAGAATGTGGAAGATTTAATTTTAAAATAGAACTAGTGTTTCAAGGTGCTCTGGATTTCTGGGCCAAGGGGAAAGAAATTTCTTAATAAAGTCTAATCAGAAACAGACTTTGCACATAATTCCCTACTCCGATGGACAGGAGCTTGTAGTCCCTAAGCCTGATTCAAGATTTAACATAGATTTCATACTGGGCTAATAAACATCAAAAGTAAGTAGTTTTCCCATCATTACTCATTTTCTAGGTGGATTACTCATCTTATTTTGGGATGGTCTTTCTGTTCTGTGTTACTAAGCAGCAAACTCTGTGTACCATGGTCTCTGACAGCTACTTATACAAGGTAGCAAAGGAACAGAGGGTGAAGAAACCCTCTATTAGAAGGCTTGTGAGGACATAAAGAAACATATTGCACATTAAATTATCCCCTAGAAACTGCTTTTCTACATAGAGGTCTTAAGAATAGTTTTAAAAGACTTTTAAAATACTTTTGTTACTGATAAGGAAAAGTTAAGAAAATGCTAGAGAAAGATTCAATTAATATTGCAGCTGTTTGACTTAATTTCCAAATAGAGAATAATCAGTATAATTCAAAGTAGCTAAGAAACCTAGTCAGAATCTTATGCTTTGCCAAAGGAACCTTCATCTTGTGTCAAACTTACTGGGAGTAAAAATCCTTTCTTTTTCCTAAGTGCTGTGTTTTTTCTGGTTTCCAGGCTTAAAAACCAATTAAAGCTGGCAGTGAGTAATTAAACCAACTAATGAGATGTTATTTTAAATTACAATCCTACTTTCTTTGAACTGTTTTTGCACTAAACCTTAACTACCATAACTGCATTATTCTGATCCCTTTATAGATTCACAAGCTTGTTTTCCTCTGGGTTGTTTTCAGTTAAATATCACCCTCAGCCATACTAAGAAATAATTACATCCTTTTAATTGCAGCTTTCCAAAAGCCAAATCAACCTAAACCGAATAAAATGTAGGTTCAGGTCCACTCCATAAAATGAAAGTTATCCAATATTTCTACGTCCCTACAATGCAGTTAGCTGTAGTGTGCAGATCCTTGTCATGTAAGAAATTGTCTGTCTTGTTTTGTTAACTTTATCAGTCAGGTGAGTTGAATTTCTTTTGTCTCAGTACACCAGTGAATATACTGTATAGACATTCAAATGGATTGCTGACCCATTTTTGCATTTTTTAAAATGTTGCTAATAAAATTATATTGTCTGAAGAACATGCACCATAGGGACGGAATATTTTTGTTGCTTTGTGCTTTGCGATACTGTTTTCAAAGCATCTAGAACATTTCATGTATTCTGTGTTGAACCAAGTAACAAAGAAGATTTATGCAAAATGAAAATGTGAACAATAAATCTCATATGCTTTCTAAGAAATTATATTTCAGCTGTTTTATGGATGCATATTGTGAATAAAGAGTTCCTTTAACATCCAGATTTTCCTTCCTATCAATCCATTGCATCTTGCAGTGATTTTTGCAAACAGGACATTTATTAAAATCATCTCCTCTCCCTCTACCAATGTTTTTTTTAAGAAAAAAATGTTGAAAGTATCCTACCCCATTCAGTAGCACAGCACAAAGAGCTGCTCTCCTGCCGTTACCACCACTGAGAATGCAGTGTTGGAGGGCCCTGAGCAAAGCATTATCACAGACACTTTTATGCCTATGGCTATGCAGTTTGCCCTCTAGTCTCACCTTAACCCTCATCATGTCACACTACAGTCCCCTACTCTGAACCCGTAGGAGACAGCTGAACTCCAAGCCACACAAAACAGTGTTTCTGAGCAGCATTCCCTCCTTTTCATTTTCCCTTTCATTCAGCGGAACCCCAGGAGCTCATTCTCCCACTCTGGAGTACAACGAGCCCCTATTCTTTCACGTAGAGCTGTTCTTTCACTGATCTGAAAGTAGAGGCCTCAGGGACCCCTGAAAGCTTGTACTGTATTTTCAGTTCCAACTGACAAGTCCAGCTCTCTTTTCTTTCTATCTTGCATCTTTCTCTACAGACTTCAAAGGCAGTCTGTCGATTTCTGCCAACACTGTTATAAAGGGCCACGAAGGAACAGGAATTAGAGATGAGAGGTCTCATGTCTGCCTGGAATGAACAGCTATACCCCTGTTGCTGACCTCAAGAGACTCCAAAAATGTCTTCCCTTCAGCCTCCCTGACTTTCTTAGCTGAACCTAATCCCTACACCTTCCACTGTGTCCAACTACCCACTCATCCAACAGCGCCAGAACAAGGGAGACTCCTCGCAGCATCTTTCCCTGGCTTCTGCTGGCAGGGAGCTCAGCAGGCAGAGCCTCTCTCTGTGTTTGCCTGACCTTGCACAAAGAACAGAAACCCACAGGTGTTTTTCTTGAGGTGCCAGTCTGTCCCATGGGAATCTACTGAAACAGATTTTCCATCAATGCAGAAACAGTTGTCTACGGAGAAAGCAAAGAATAAAAAGAAGGCATGAAAATCAGAGAGAAGAGTTACAATTTTCTCTAGAGAAAGGGAGAAGAGCTTTTTAGGAAGGAACAGGAGGAATTCCTATATCTTGTGGTGGGATTTAACAGTTCAAGAAAGGAACATTAAAGGCAATGTGAATTATTGCAAAGAGAAGTACATTTGTGAAATGGAGTCCTAAAGAAAAATCTGAATTTTTAGTGCATTTTTAAATTGTTACTTGTTTTGTGCTCCTGTGTGAAAACACAGTGTGTTTGCAAATGTATGAGCATGTGTACAAGAAACTCAGGGAGAGGGATGAAGTTGGAGATAATTTGCCATTACTTACTGAATTCATCTGGCTTAAAACCCAGACAGAGGTTAGGACACGTCTACGCCGATGGGCTCAGACAATCTGAAAGTCACTTTGCTAATCTGAACTGCACTCTTTCACAAGATTCAAAGACACAATTCATCCAAGCTAATAGACACTGCTTCTCTCCAGTTGTCCAGTGCAAATATGGGTTATTGATAAAAGTCTCATGTTCTGTCCTGTGACTTCTATCTTTTTGAGTAAAACAGAATGAAACCCTGGCAGAAATCCTGAGGTACTCAAGATTTATTTCAATTGGACCTTAAATTATATATCATGCTATTCCAAAAGTACCACATTTCATAGATATTTGTGCAATATTAATGCAAAATCACTCACAGTAGCAACATAAACCCTAAGATTTTTTTTTGCCTTTTTTTTTTTTTTTATTAATCACTACCAAACTCAAATACTACCAGGATCTAGATCTAACTGCTACCAACACTGAGGTCTTTAGCCTTTTGTCTACCTCAGGTGGAATTCTGTTAACACAAGCTGAGCTTTAGGTATCTTTAAAAACATCAGAAGCTGAATCCAAACTGCTGCAGAGGAAATGATTGAATATGCCCCTAGAATATAAATATGAAGGTGCAGCAACTGCATTTCCTTGATCTTCAAAGTCCATCCTTCCCAAAACATTTATTTATCTTTGAAGTCAGCTTTCTGCTTCTGTTCAAGCTTTCTGGACAAGCATGCTATATATAACAGGGTAATGTTATCCTTCATCAAAACTAAAGGCTAGTTCAAGTATCATTGTACAGTAAAAATATGAACATATTAGCCTATTCTCAAATTATCTCAAGTTTTCCTCAAAAATATTAACTGCAATTTACAATAATATTTCACATAAAATTCATTTTGTCTAATAATATTAGTCTCTAATCTCTTCACCAGAAATTAAGGCTAATTAATTCCATGCAGATTATCTGAAAATATTTCCCTGACTTATATTCAAATCAGTATTCATTATGTCTTTCTGAAATCTCAAATAATATTACTTGGTGATCTCTGGTACTGAAACCTGCACAAAGTAATAAGAATTGCTGCTTAACTCTTGAATGTACAAATCTAGGCATTACATATCAATAAATACAAAAAAACAAAAAATAAACAAACAAAAAAAACACAACATACTTCAAAATCAAACAAAAAACAGACAGAAAATTATAATCATATCTATTTGTCCAGTATTTCCTATTCAAATCCTCTTATTTTTTGCATCATTAAATGTGCCACTGAGGAGAAGAAAGCAGGCCAAATGTGCTTCAAAAAGCACCTTAAGGTTTTTGATCATGTCACAGTCTTATCTGTGACACAAGATTGATACAATCTTTGCTGTATTTTTTATATTTAGTTTTGGACTGCATCTCAACAACCACTTTAAAGTCAAATTAACCCTGATAAAATGAAACATTTTAGAGGTAAGAAGCTCCATCTACTGGATATTCAGATGTATAATCCAACTTTTCCTTTTTTAAATAATCTTATTACTTCCATCTTAATTAATGCTCTCCATCTAATGCAAATCTCTTTATTTTACATTATTAAAAGTAAATAATTTGCCAGCCATATTATTTACTCAACAGAAAAAAAATCGTATGGAACATCTGAGTTACTGCCTCATTTACTTTATTTTCTACTCAAGTATTATTTTCAGGCAACTTTATTTCACAAAAATAATTTAATAAAGTCTTCAAAATCTTTTAGACTATAGACTAAATTAAGGTTTAAATGTGCATTTGCAAGACTTGATACACGACCTTAACTTCTATATCAGAACCAGCCAGAAAAAATAAAGATCATTCATATAGTTTTTGCACATGGCCCATTTTTCAAAATCGTGAACAGGAAACACAGTGTAGAGTTTTCCCCTTTCATGCCTAAGTATGTTCCAACCATTTTTCAGAAAGAAAGTTATTTTATTTAAATGAAGGCTGGTATCAATCTTTTCAGCTAGAGCCGTGTTATGAACAGAAGCTGCCGGAGGTCCACCATGAAAGTGCAGCGCAAGCACCAGTGCCAAGGGATGACAGCTTTGACAGAGAATATGGGTAATACTGTTGCTCTAACTCAGTTTTCTATCACCTGTGCTGCAATATCTCATGTGCAAATATTCAGGCCACCGCAGAATCTACTTATAAGTCATGCCCTACCTCATTTATCAAAAGATAATCACCATTAGAAACATTTTTTAAATTTACTATTGAAGCTTAAAGGAGGGAAAATGTCTGCAAAGATTTATTCAACTATAATAAATATGATTTGTGTTTATCAAAGTTTAACTTGGCGCCACAGCATTTCAGGTAGTTGATAAATTAACTAACATTATTTCTACACTTACTCTTCCTTTGCTTTATGTTTTCAGGTTTTTGAGTTTCTCTTTTGTATGATAAGAAATGGAAATCATAGTCTTTGAAAATGTTAATGTGCTACTGAGCTGTACGTTATCCTAAGATCAAGCAGTAACGTTGCCTTTCATCCTACACCTGGCACTGTTTCATGTGTTTGCAAAGAGATATTTGCAGGGCGTTTTAGAAACTGTCAACAACTTTAATTAATTGTGTTCACACTACATTTTAATGCATACAGATGTATAATTTTATGGACTGGCCAACACAGAAACCTTACATTTTAAAATCAGTAAAGTATTTCACACGGAGTCCAGATGTAAAACAACTTCTAAACCCTCCCCGCCCTGGGAAATTAAAATGTCTTGCACTAAAATAAACACAAACAAACAAACAAAAACAAAGGGAGGAGAAAGAGGGGATTTCTCTTTGCAGATTGACACTGTCCAATGGCAAGGGATTTGCAGAAATGAAAGGGTGGAAGCACTTCATAGTTATCTTTCTTGTTGACTGCACTTCATCAAACACTCTGGATGAGCTCAGCAGAGAGATAAGGCATTGGCACACTCTTCTGGCTCTGTCAGGTGGCTGCATTGTACACACAGAGGTCTTAAAGTCAAGAAAGTATTATTGACTGGAGGGATACATGTTTTTTTGCTTTATCCTCTACTTCTCTTTCATTGTTCAAATAGACAAGAAAGTATACCATTCCCCTCCACATTCATGCAGTATTACACAGCCCAAAATTTCCATTGAAATATAAGGCAATTCCCACCCCCCCACCCCCCACCCCGAGAGTGCTTAGAAATGACTGCTAGAATTTTTTAGAGCTTTTACTGAAAAGAAAGCATGATTCCAAACCATTAGCAGCTTTAAGAGTCTTTTAAGAAAGATTTAGCATGTGTTGATAAATTTTATTGACTATGCTATGAATTGTCTCATATTTTTCTAAACCTCTATCCTGTAAGTAGCAGAGAGAAGACATGCAGAACTTCCTTGCATTCTGGTAAATGTTGCTACTAATATCATTACTCCATAGCATCCAACTCAGACTTCTCTGAAACTCTTACTAAATTCTATGTGCATTTTGTCCAAACGTACAAATGCACAGATCAACACTTAGAACAACGCTTGCTGCTTTACAACTGTTGTATCAGCCAATACAGAACCTCCCCTTCTTTAGAATACCTTTTCTAAGTTCACCACAACACAGCCACTTAAACACTCAGACACAGATCATAGGTATATTTTATAATTAGAATTCTTTCTGAAACAGAATTTAAAGGGTTCCCTAAATACAGACGCAATTCGTAGAGATATAGAGCATGTAAGAGAAAAATCATGAAGGCTAGAATGCAAAGCACAGAAAAAAGAAGGAGAAAACAACAAAAGGATTGGAAAAGGAGCAGATTGAGATAGAAGAAAAAGTAACAAGGAGATAATATAGAGGTTAAAAGATTGATATCTGAATAAAACCTTACTTCTTCTTCATAAACCCTTTATATTTTTTCTTTCCTCTTTTTTTTAGATAGTTGGGAACAAATATCCAGAAAGAAAGAAAGAAAGAAAGGAAAAAAAAAAAAAAAGAAGCTGGAAAGACAGACCAGGAAAGACCCAGAGGCAGAGATGAGCTAATCAACAGATACCAGAAAGAGACTGAATTTGTAACTGCATGTTACAAATTCAAAAACCAAAAGGAAAAGAAAAACCTCAAAGAATTCTTGGGTAAGCTTACTAAAGTCTGAGAGCAGCTTCTGCTGTGGTGATTTAACAAAATCTTTTTGAACTCCACTTTGAACTGAATAGGAACTTCTCTCATATTCAATCTCCTTATGAGAAGGTAAATATGTTTTTATAGTATGGCAAGATCTACACTAAATAACTCTCTTGTATTTTTGTCAAAAGGAATTTGTTGGTGTGGAGTTTTTGATGACAAAATACACTTTATATGAAAATTCAAGATTTTCTTCCCAAAACAGCAACAATGGTAATTTTGAAGTATTAGTGGAATCAAATTCTATTGAGGTCATGTTCAAAGTCTGAACCTCACAGGATTCACCTAAAATTTGTAATCCCTTTAATAGGGGAATGAAAACTGTGTGTACTTTTAAATCTTTCAATTTTTTATTGCTTAAATCAACCGATATATGGATAATATTAGGTGCTTACCAAAAGGATCTTGAGAGTATCAGAAAATAATCTGAAGAGAGATACAGAAGAGTGACCCTTATTATTTTGAAGGCATAAAAAAGCAGTAGTTATTTACAAAATCTTGGTCATATATCATACAAACTAATCCCCAAATCAAGTGTTACAAATCTAATTAATATCTGATACAAGTTCATTGTTATACTTTTGCCAAGGTAATTAATGTTATTTCAACAGCATTATAACTCTCCCCTTAATATTTCTCTCTGCTAGCAAGCACAGATTATGTATGATTAAAATATTCTGATGCAGACCTTAATTTTAATGATGTTTGTCAACTTCCAGTTGAGAAAATTGGTCATTTTTGCCTTGGCTTGTCGTCAAATCAATTTTGCTTTAGTTACTTTTTAAAAGCTGGTTTATTTTACTTTTTGTGGCCCACTGCCTCTGGAACTGTGGTGTCTGAAGAGTGCTGCAGTGCTTCTGGCAGTATGGGGTCTCAGAGGAATAATGGTTCCTTCTTTAAAGAGAGAAACACCTACAATTATGCAACTTAAGTCTTAAAATCAAACAAATGCATGAAATTTACTGGATATTTTGAATCTTTCAAAAGCATGTTGTTGGTGATGTTTTTCTTTTTTTAATTTGTCAGTTGGATGGTTAGTTGTTTGTGGTTTTTGGGGTTTTGGTTTTTGTTTTGTTTGTTTTTGTTTGTTTGTGTGTGTTTGTTTGTGTTAGTTTGGTTTGGTTTGGTTTGGTTTGGTTTGGTTTGGTTTGGTTTGGTTTGGTTTAGTTTTTTTTCCTGCCTGGATTGAAGAAATTTTTTATATTAAAATATTCACAATCCTCCCTACAGAGAAACTATAATTTGTGCTCAACTTTACACCATTCAGATTCTGAATATACCTCTACTTGTGCTGAAGTTGCACAAGCATTTACAGTGTCAGGACTTCCACTTCAATCCATCCTATTGAGTTCACCCTTAAAGTTAATAAAAAGTTGAAATATATTAACTGGTGGTTCACATGAGAGCCTGCAAAGGTCACATAGGATGCTAGGTAATAGAGAGAGTAGTGCCTTGGGCAGTTTGATGCTTTGTTTCAGCTGATAAAGAGATTTGGGCTTGAATTCAAAAATTTATCTTGATTTTGAAATGGGAATTTAGAAATAAAAATAAGCCTTCCTGACCAGCACAAAAAGCCCAACAACAGTCCTTCCCAGGTCAATGCCACATCTGTGCCTTCAGGTTATTTATGAGAGTACTTACAAGAGAAGGCATGCATTTATGGGAATTGCATAATTAAAATGGATTTAAATTGAACGCAAAAGATCGTGTAGACCTTAGGCTTGGTGAATAAGAGTGGTTTATTTGGGTTTAGGTAAATCTGTTCCCAAATGATTTCTATTAAACTGAAAAAAAAAAGCCAGTTATTTTATTGTGACTGTTCACAAATATTTCCTACTGGTTTTTGGTTCACCCATCTCAGTTTAAATTGTACCTTAAATCATATTGGCAAAACTTTCTCAGGAAAAAAAAATCCAAATAAACCAAACCTGTCAGACCTAAACCTCCATGCTATAGTTTTCTGTCTGTGAGATCTGTTGAATTACTCCTTGATTTCTCAGCCTTTTTAGGTTTTAGGTGTTGAGACTGCAGGCTGCTAATGGTAGAATCATCTTTTGTGTGTGAACACACGAAGACAATAATTTCAGTAAGGTCTTCCAGGTGCTACTGTAAAACAGATTAATGTTATTAATATGTAATTCTTGAAGTATAGCCATCCATATAATGAAGTGTCTTCATTTTCTTACCTACTTTCAACATATCTCTGAATGTGAAATGTTGTCACATAATTCTAAAGAACATGCTAATACTCATGATAATCAAAAAAAGAAAATTCTAGAGGGATTATATAATATTCCTTTTTGCAGAATGAGCATGATAAAAGATGCGGTTTCTACAGGAACACAGAGGTAGTTTAATGCTGAAAATCCTCAAATCCTTCTGAATCTCAAGTTAATTAAAATAAAACTTTCTTGATCATGCTGGCCAAACTAATAAGAAAATTTATCAGTTACTCTGAGTTACAGTATGTGTTTTTACATTTTCACTGGAAAGCATAATACTAATGCTGAGGCTTACCTACATCAGAGGAATATTTGAGGTTTTCTGTGTAAGTAATTTACTTTAAAATGGAGGTATGCCTCTCCCCAGTACTAATGGAACTGCTTATTCCAGACAATCCCTTTTGGATTTTCATATTTTCAGTATTTCATATTCTTTCATCTAAGTTTAATTAAATATATTAAAAAAAATCTTAGTGCTATTTTAAAATTTTGAGTATTAGACATATCGCAAATACATTTTTTAATGATTCTACTGTCTGAAATTATTTCAGTCATGACTGCTTCATTGATGTCTTAACACTGAAAAATAAAGAAATAATGTCTTTTGGATTTTCAGGGGTTACACAGTGGTGCTAGGAAATAGCACTGAAATATGACTTCAGCTTCAGATGCAATTAGAAAATACTGGGGGTCTCCTTTAGTACAGATGTCTACAACAAGTATGTGGGTGACATGATGCTTCTGATATCCTTCACATGGCTTGTTTCTAGTTACACATGGCTTCTGCAGTCCTGAAACCAGTTTCCAGTAAAGTTAACTGTTTCACTTTTCTTTTTTAATTCCAATGAAGATTTTATTTAACTTTTTAAAATTTTCAGTAAAGTTCTTTGATGAACTTCTGATCCACACCGAGTATTTATGTTGATGTCATGACAAAACATGCTTAAGCTTAAGCAAAAGCTTCCTGTAATTCATTCAAAATCATACCTGCAACTCTGACTAAACTGGTATTTTAAAGACAGGGCAAAAAAAAGTATTTGATAAATGGTTAAAGATACTGCATTTAGATATAGAGTTTTGTAAGCTGCTAGCCAGAGGGCATATGCTATTTATGGTTTGTATAATCAATAAAAGAATGCTTTTCTGGATACTCCTTGTCAGATTCACACATTACCCCCAGAATGACCTTTGTTAATATCTGCCATGTCAGAAGGGGAAAAATCTTTCAGGTTTTGCACTGTTTCAAGTATAATATGGCAATCAGTTTCATGGACTGAACGTGACAGAGTGGCTGTACTCATTATGCTGGTTTGACAAAATCACAGAATGCAAACAAATCTCTATTTTGTGACTTAGCTATGATGTAATTTATTTTCTTCACAGAGTTCATTGGACAGCTGATTACATATATTGCAGCAACAGATTGCTCCACATACATGTAAATGTGCTTTGACCACTAAATGAAGTAGGAGGTTTGACAGAGGACACTTCAGCCAGGAAGAATGATGGGCTCTCATTAGTTACTATTGAGATGGCTGATTTTTCAAACCCAGCACATTATAATAGTTTTTTAAGACATCATCTGTACATGGTCTTTATGTCGTCTAGCAAAGAGTCACTGACAATTCATCACAGGCTGGAGAGCAAGGCTGGCAAGGACCCAAGGGAGGTACAATCAATGAGCCATAGCCCAAGACTACTGGGAAGGAGGAAGTGGATGAGATATTTAGGATAAGCTGATTTGCAGCTTCTCCTGTGGCCTGTGTATAATACTGATACATATTTGACTTTTAACTAACAACCCCCTTCAAAGTTATAACTTCCCCTCTTTCATACAGTTCTACAACCAAAAAGTTTCAGAGATCTTTTTGTAGAGTTGCATATAAATATCTGTATAGAATAAGAATCTTTTAACCTTTAATCCCTAAACTGTTTTCCTTGAAAAAAGTATGAACCTCAGCCACCTACTAACCACTCAGAAGGGCTGGAAGGGTTCAGTGTAACATTCACTCCGAATTCTGTTTTATTGTCTTTAAATTGCTTACTGGTATAGTGAAATAAGATTGCTTATACCTGCCTGGGCTGTGATTAGTGATGATTTCCAAAAAAGAGAAAGGGACTAAAATCAGCATCAAAGATGGAGATAGAAAGCTAATGCTGTGTGGCTGACAGAGAAAGCAAATGTCATCAGGCACCTTGAAGTAAGACCTTCTATCGCAGAGCATTAGAGATATTTTTCAGTAATTCAAGCCATTAATTTTTTGAAATTTAGATTTTTATTTTGAATAATCCACTCTATATAACTCCTCACAGCAAATTTCATGTACTTCATAGTTCCCTGTATGCTTCTTATCAGCTGGACAAGATTACAAAATACATTGATCTCTGAATTTTCTTCAAATATCGATAATCAAATAAGAACATTTTTTAACTCTTATATTAGAATCCAGCAAACTATATAAGCATGCAACATATTTTCATGCAATGATGCTGTTTGAGCAGAAGGCTGCACTAGAAGATCAGGTTGAAGTGCCCCAGGAGATACACAGGTTTTGTTTGTGGATTTTTGTTCTTACTTCATCTTTGCCGGTTAGATTAACAGCTACCAGAAATATTTACAAAGAGCTTTGGTAGCACAAAAGCTCTCCTCACAGAATCCCACCATTAATTGCAGATAGGATGATAATCTGCATCATAATGAAATTTTACCAAGATGGAGTATAAAGATAAATATGTAATTACTTTCATATTTTGTATGATTTGGTGCTTGGAAAAAGTTAATCATGAATAATGCCTATATTAAAAAATATTTATACACAAAATATATGTAGAATAAAAGTATAGCATAACCTTAACATGAAAATTCAGTTAATGATTAGCCATCATTAAAACAATTAGCTCAGAATAAAGAGCTGCAGAAGACAGCTTTAACTAGACAACTTTGGAAAAAAAATTAGAAAAATATTTATAGTAGGTGACATTTTTAGTAATCATCTGATGTTTGAGAAAATGAGCATTTTCCTGAAATATCAACCAGGTCTTCCTTATTTAGTGTCCCTGTTCATTTGATGTAATGCACACAGGTGCCGCAGACCAGCATAGCTGCACCTCTCTTGTATCTGCGTGGGAGTGCAATTCCCACCACAAGAGCAATTCAAAGCTCTTTCTTAAGAGGGATAATGAACTAATTGCAACATTACTGCTAATAAAACCAATCTTTTCTTCTTCAGTTTCACCTCTCATCAGATTATCTCGAAGACATTCCAAACCACTAACTGTGTGGGGCAGTCAATTTTATGCACTTTATATGGGAAATTATGCAGCTGAGAGGGATTAACTACAGCTTTAATGGGCACACAGTGGGTAAGTAGCAGGAACAGTTGTATTAATTGCAGTATGTTGTTCTCTTCCCTGAAAATTTCCTCAGTGCCAGGTTCTATACAGAAATAGAGGCTGGTTTTGGAAGTTCATAAAGGTACAATGTATCATGATGGTGTAGATATCCTCGGCTTGCTTTTAGTGAGCCGGAAGGTGTGCAGGTACTTGTTACCACCTTGGAGCAGGTAAAGGTCAGGGCAACAACTGGGTAGCAGATTAGGAGCAACTTTACTTTCGTACCTGAACCACAGCTTCTGGCATCAGCTGAAGCATTTCCAGTATTGCATTAGCTTTTAAAAACTGTAAGTTTTAAAGCTGGCATATTTAGTGTGGATGTGGCTTCATTCTGAGTACTGTGTGCAGCTGTGAGTCCTCAGACTTTAAAAAGGCTGTTAAAGCACTTGAATGCATCCAGAAGAGGAAAACAGACCTGGTGAAAGCTGAAAAAAATGTCCTCTGAGGATGTCTGACCACTTTGTGCTGGCCTATTCGTAAAGGAGGCTAAGTAGCAATTTCATTGTTCTCTACAGTTTCCTGAGAAGGATGAGTTGAGAGGGAGGTGTTGACCTCTTCTCCTTGGTCTCCAGTGACAGGACGTATGGGAATGGTTCAAAATTACATAAAGGAAAGTTCAGTCTTGACATTAAGAAGCATTTCTTTACCAAGAGGATGGTCAACCAATAGACAAGGCTTCCTAGACTTTTAGTCAGTCCTGAAAAGTTTAAGCAGTTGAATTAGATGATCATTGTAGGTTTCCTCAAACTCAACAGTTCTTTCTAGCCTAGCCTAGCCTAGCCTAGTCTAGTCTATTGTAATGTTGCACATTATTGAGAGGTTTCACTAAACAAACATATATAGAAAATGTCCTTAAATAGTTTTACAGTGCTTAGTTAAACAAATAATTAGTACAGTATTTTCTCTGCAGGTATTTTCTTTTAGAAAATAAAGAATATTAAAAGTGAAGTTGCTTTACCAGAAAAAGCTAATTTCAATGGAGGTTTCTAATGCATGCTAAGCTGACTTTTTTATCCTTTTCACACTCTCAAAATTTTCCTAGTCTAAGCTACAGGCTTCTGAGCAGCTCACCTCACTCACAATAAAGAAGGATGGATGAAAGATCCTAGAAAGAAATTGATGTTTCAAAACTTCCTTTCTTAGGAAGTTACTATATATTCTTTCTACATTGTACTTCAAGAGGAAAAAACCAAAACAAACCAAAACAAAACCAAAAACAAACAAACAAACAACCCCCCAAAAAAATACCCCAAAAAGGGATGCTCTAAGTATCATGAATACTTTTTAATGACAAAACAGTCCAAAAACCCATGATGTGGTTTCTTGTTTGTTTGCTTCCTAATATCTTCTGTATTTGCATTATTTGAAAACAAACAAACAAAAGCAACAACACAAACAAACAAAACCCACAAAATAGGGTGTGTTAAGAATGCAGTGGAGCACAAACCAGCATAATCTACCACTATAAACCCACCATGCGGTCACATACTGAGCGCAGGGCTGCCCCCATACCCTGCACAGGGAGGATGTAGCTGGACTGGAGCAGGAGCAGAGGAGAGCAACTGTAGTGGTTTATACACAATTGCAAGGAGAAGAACTCTAGCTGGACAAAGCCGGCCAAGGAGGCATACAATTTTAATTAACAGAATTCTGACTTGGAAAAAGTGAATATAAACTTATTGTTCACAGCTATTTTCTCGAGTAATAGCTAGTGAGTATTAGATTACATAAAGATACTTAGTTCACTAAATAAATGAATATTAAAGTTTTTAAGTCAGCTTTACATGACGTATTTAAGTGTTTCAAGGCTGTTTAGATTAACTTTGGGGAGAAAACTCCACTGAGTAGCACCAAATACAAAAGCAAATTTTGTGGTTACAGATTACAAAATACTTTGAGCCACAAACAGTGCAAAACTAAGTGCAAAACTAAGTGTTTGGGAAAGGCAACTCTACACAGTGCCTACTGCTGCACACTGCAAAGGAAACCAATTAGGGAGTTGGTCCAGTTCAGTCATTTTTAGTCTTGAGCAGAGAATTACTTATGAACAAGTGGTCAGGGCATCACTTTTAAGACCCAAGGTCTCCTGAGCATATTCCTTATCTGCATATCCAGATTTCCTCTGAGACTGAGCAACCTAGTTGTTCACTGTCTACATGTGTCCTCTATCCATACAATGAATATTTTTTCTGCATTATAAGCCTTTAAACTATAAAAATAAATTTTAAAATACATTTAAATTTTAAAATACATTTAAAATATGAAATACATTTAAATTGCAAATTACTAACCTGATACAGAACTGTACAAGTCTCCAAATATCCCACCTAAAGATGAAAAAAAAATCTCGTGTCAAGTATTCAAGTCTCCATAATCCCGTATTTTATAAACTTTAGAGAGTAAGAACATCTGACAAAGCAATAGCACATACTTCATTGTTCTACTACATTTAGATCCCATCTTTCTTTCTGTCTCTGGAGGAAACAGTAAAGCATTTCATGACTCTTCTTTAACAGGGACAAAAGAACTGGGAAAAAAGAAGTGTTTTCTCTGACATTCCTGCCTCTACCTCTTGTGTTTTCAATGCAATACTGTTAGGACTAGCACACATGGGAAGAAGTAAAATTAACAGAACAGATGCTTACACTCACTCCAGAACATAAGCTGTCATTTATTTCAGAATTCCAATAAGTCTAGTAGTAAAACAAATATGCTCTTGCTGTGTTTTTTTTTTTTTTTTTTCATCCTTCCTCTCCACCTGTTTAGTATGCTTTTGATTTTGGCTTGCCTTTCTCGCCTTTCTCTAATTAGATTGTGAGTTCCTTGAAAAACCTTCCTGCAATGTCCAACCTAGGCCTCCTCAAGGGCACATTTCCTTCATAGAATATTGCTTTCTGTGACCACAACTTCTTTCTAAATGGGTGACAAGAGTCAAATCTAAACCAGCAGCAGCTACTGAAGACAGTCAGCCCCTCAATGTTTGTTTCTTGACAATGAAGTGGGATTTCTGTCCAGAATAAAGAAGGGTGTAAGGAGCTCTATAGACTTTGATGAAATACTTGAGCCCAGGGTGTCAAACAAAGGTTCAAAGACAACGTTGCCATTCAACAATGGACTGTTAAGATTCACAGATTTTAATACAGATCTCAGCAGGCTAGGTTCTTAGAGTACAGTGAAAGATACGAAAAATAATTGAAGCTTTAAATACAAAATATTTTAGTCTTCATTTTGACAATGTCTTTTGATTTACTTTCCTCTCAGTTTCTGAGAAATTGCCAAAGGAAAAACAGTTTGGTGGCATACTAGAGGTAAAGATGAAAACAACTGTCCTTTTTAAGGCAAAGTAAGGTGAGATGAACTGGATTTGTGGTGAAAAATAAAAGGCTGTTGCTTTGAAAAAAAATATATAAGAAAGTGCAGAAAACACAATAAAAAGACAAGCAAAATGCCAATTGTATCTGTCATGCTCACTGCTGTTTATAACCTTGCTGCTTTTGAGAGGCAGCCACCAACCTCTTCTCACCTCAGCAGCCATAAGCAAAACCTGTGTCAGGTTGCTTGTGATAGAACATGTAGCTGTTTTGCTGGTCACAGCTCACAAAAGTTTTGACTGAGTATATTAGATGTAACTAAACAGAAAACAAATAGGAAAGAAGGACAATACGGAAAGGTTGAAAGAAGGTGGTAAGACTGGAATTAGGCAGGAGAGGTTATATGTTCAACTCATGGGTGTGAGATTTAGCCAGCATCATTTCAGTATATCACCCAGACCCTTCCTTGTGAGTTATCTAGTGATTCTGCCTGGAATGGTATACAGAAGGTGTGATCCCTCATTTGATCCCCCAGAGTGGGGCATATGTTTGTGACAGCTGGGATTTGAAAGCTTATTATTTATCATTGTTTTTAAGAAGCATTTTTTACTGGTATGAGTTTCAAATTAGGGACAAACAAATTGCCAGAGGACTTTATTAGTTAAGTCTATGTCTGGGACATAAACCATGGCCTTTTAATTTCCACCTTCACACTTGTTTTGTTTATTATGATTGTGATTTTAGTTATTTTTGCTTGGATTCATCTATTTTCAACTGTTTAATTTTTCCTTTTTTCAATGTAACATATAAGAAACCCAGCTGGGTGTTTGGACAGCTTGTAACATAGGCAGATATCACAAGGAGTAAAAAAGATGGAATAAAAGAAAGAAGAAACACAAAGTTGATAGAAGAAGAGAAGGGACTAATAAATGCCTATTGCATATTCATCTGACACTTCTAGAAAAATCTGAGTTTGAAACAATGAGCTTCTGCTTTGGTGCAAAACCCCTCCCTTAATTCTTTCCAAGGACCAACAGGCTGGAGGATGACAGCTGTTGAGCTTCTTTTTCCTGGAGTTCTGTGGAACTACTGACCATTATCTCTGATGCCTTTGCCAGGAAGATTTTTAGAAACTATATTAAGAAACAGAATTTAGTGTATGGATAGGATACACTGAGAAGCAGTCAACATGTTTTTAGTAAGACATATCAAAGACATCAAAGACCTGATGGAATTCCTTGAAAAAGCTAGCACATTAATAAGGGAAATGCACTTGTTACTCCTAGGAATTCCAAGGAGTTTTCAACATGATTTATCATCAATAATTCTTGAAAAAGAGATCTGGCCAAGGAATAACAAAATTTCACAGGGATTAAAAAGGTTGAAAGATAAAACTCATAGAACAAACAATAATTTTCCATGACACAGGAAAGACATTGGTGAAATCACATGAGTTGTGCTCAATATTCATAACTGATATGGAAATAACATGGGAGTAGCAAAGGCTGTTAGCATATAACACCAATCACAATAGAACAGGCAAATGCTGATTGCATAGAACTGCAATAATCACATTAATGGAGTTAGATGGACAAGAACAAGAAGCCAAAATTCAGTATTGATACAGTGCAACACACTCAAGAACAAAAAACAAAACCTAGTCTCAGTCTGATATGTGCAATGATATGCTCAGAGCTTCTGGAATATCAGGCAAGAGAATGTCCTTTGAACTGTACAGTCAAATGACAAGAAAACCTAAGTTCAATACAGGTGAAAATATACAAGATTGTTTCAGAGACTTACACTACAGTTTGCTTGTTACTGTAAGGAAAACTTCATATAATTTGATGAGAACTTATCCTCTCTTATTTAGGTTGGTAAAGGCTACACTGAATGAGAGGCAAGCAAAAGACATCAACAGGTCCTGTGAAGCATTTTCAAAAGCATTTATCCAGCACATTCAGCATCAGTGGTTGTGCTCTCACTCACTTTTTGCTGGCTATCATAAGATAATGAATAGTAATATATGGATGTTATTATTATTCTAAGCAGTATATCCATCAAAAAATATCCCAGCAATTTCTAGATACATGTACAATTTCTTATTACTTGGATCAGTTCTCATAATGCTCTGGATCTGTTCAGGACAGCATTCTACCTGCTTATATTTTTTCTTAATTGCCAAGACATTTAACACAAAGAAATTTCCTGATTTTCCCATTCACACTTCTCCCCTTTAAAACTTTGTCTTCAAACCCACTCAGGGCCCCGCCTATGTGACTAGAGCTTCCCATCCCCACTAATTTAACAAATAGAAAGGATTTTGAATCATAAAACCCAGGAGACAGAGAAAATCCATTTCTATCTGTATTTTAGAACTCCAATAAGAGTCTTTTTAGAAGTTAAGCTTATATAAAGACACCTCATAGATGGCAAACATCTTATTAGAGTTATTAGGCAAGTTTCTATAGAAGAGATTTTATATGATTACAAAAGGATTTATAATGTCTTTAACTTACATGAACAATATTTCTCTTTACCACATTGCAAGTATTGGTTCAATGCACATGGTTGATCGTGTGGAGCTAACTATCTTTTACTGTCACTTGTGGTAGACTAAGTGATCTGAATAATCAACTTACTGAGCTGTAAGCATGTCACTCTACCCATATTTATAAAGACTCATTCTAGAAACAAATAATTGATACTGATTTTATACTGCTCTGCTACATAAATTTCTGGTTTGTTTTTAAAGCAAGATCATTTCTCCTATATTAGGAGATTGAAAAAATAAATTGTTTAGCATATAATTTTTACTACCAGTCTATTCTCTATGCAGAGCTGTAAATGTTTTTTTTTTTTTTTTGTGAGTAATCACCAATACAGCAATTATTCATGAGATAAATAGTCAATATTTTTAAAATGAAGGCATACAGAGTTATTAAATGAATTTATCCTTACCCTAAAATGTCCATAAAAAGAAAATATGTTGAGAAATGCATAAAGAAATTTGTAGAGCATGTATATAAAATATCTTTTAAAAATCTCTGAGACATCAACATAATCTAAGAAAGGAGTGTTGTTGTTCTACTGATAATATAAATAATTCTGTCTTTTTATACTTGTAATTACATTAGAGTACAAATAAAATTTGCATAGAAAACCTCACATACACAGTGTATTATATACGTAGAGAGCTAAAAATCATTTTAAGCTCTTAAGTGTCAGAAAATCCCTGAACATTGTAAATAAAAACCTAAAATGTTTTTTTGTAGTCCATACATATTTATTTTTAACTTGGATATCAGAAGCAAGAAAACTCAACTAACTGACTTTTTTGAAACTCAAGAAACATATGATTATAATTTTATTACTTTGAAAATACTGCAAAACTCAAGAATGGCTTATCCTAAATCTTAGGCTGTCAATGTCTAAATGACTCCATAAAGTAAAGCTTTCCTGCAGGTAGGTTCTACACAGAGCATTAAATTCTAGTAATCTTTTAGTCATTTTTGTAGCTACATACCCTTGGAATATTAAGATTGTATGTTTTTTAGTTAACTGTATATAACCAATAGGCAATATTGAAGCTGAAATATTCACTGTATAGGACATGAGACATTTGTTTGCAGCACTGTTTCACTGATATATATCCCAGGTCTGGTTTTGGAACTGCATTTGTGTTTTGCTGATACAGCATAAGAGCTATGATAAACCCGTGTTCAGAAATTCAAATTATCCAGTAGGACCTACTAGCATGGAAAGTCTTGCTTTGTAAAATTTTCAAAGCAAGGAAATCAATGAAAGACAAACTCCACTCTATTACAAAACAGTAAGAAAACTGAGGAATCACTCTTTCACATGGAATTGGAATAAAAAAATCAAGATGTGCAGACTGAAATTCTCTAGTTTTAGTAACTCACCCTGAAAGAGAGAAGAGGTATTCAAAATGCAGATGAAAAAATCCTACTTGTGATTTATGTGAAGGAGACTGACCACCAATATCATGTTTACATACCTTCCAGATAAATTAAGGGAAGGATAAAGTACTACAATATGCAGAAGACAGGATGGAGAATGACAATTTTATCTCTGACAGACACAAAAAACACACATGGACATCAATGCTGCGTCTCACAACTTTTTTGCAGGAAAGAAAAAAACCAAGTTCTTATACCTATCATACTCGAGGGAACACTGACCAAATTTAATATCATAAGAGCCTCCAAGAAAGAGAAAAACCCATAAATCTGCCTATATTTTTATCTGAGCTCAGAAAAAAACACTTCTACTGCTTCTTTGTTTTGTTAATGCCCAACCAATTGGACCCGTTGAAAGCATGTGTTACAAGGAAAAATGAAGCAGTCCATAATCCTAATAATAGTAATCACCAGATTTTCCATGAAAACAAATGCAATGAAAAATTAATACATTCTTCTTCTGATCACTGAGTGAATTACAGTAAATTGAAAATCATTTCAGATTAATAATAATTTTACAGGAACAAAATACCGTTCCAGATCTCCACTTTTTCTCCCTATCCAATATTTCTCTCCTCTGAGGAGAAAAACTAATAAACAAACAAGACAGTAATATATATGAGTTTAGCTATAATGAGTTCCATATTCTTATAAATTAGGTATTGTTCAGTAGAGGCTCGATTACAACAAGGTATCCTGCTTTGCTGGAGGATGTATATGTTCCCAATATAAATTTTTACACTTTGCAAGGTGAGTAGAAGAGGTGCTAGTTCTACAACCAGTGTGTGAGCAAAATTGTACAATCACAAACAACAACCTTTAAGAATTTCCAAGCTGTTATTATTTTGTGTGTGCAAATCCAGCATAGTTAAATCTTTGTAGTAATCCTGACTGTAAGACCATTATGCACAGAGGACTAGAGACCTGCACAACAGCTTACATGAGCAGCCCTCGTGGCTTCTGCTGTGCTGTACAGATCCTGTGTCTCTGGGATAACCCATTTAGAACTTGCTGCCTCGATGATGAGTGTAAAATGGACAATTGTGATTATGTCCTGATGGTGACATCTGTGGGGTTCTTTCACCATTATAAACTAACATAAGGAATTTGAAAGAACACAAGGGAGAAAGAGCTGTCTCAGGGAGACTGTCGTCCACAGAGTCCTTCATTCTGCCTTCTCCTGGCAGCTGATTTCACTTGCATTAACAAGAAAAACCCTGATATTTCCTATCTGTGAGAGAGAATTTATATGTCAAGCAAAGAAATGAGTGGTAGGACCTTGCTGTGCTTCCCTTAGCTGCAGAAAGTAAACAAGGAAAGATCCAGGTCTACAGGGAAGTTATTTCATTATCTGGAAACCATCAACTTTTACCAGCAGGAAATGAAGGAAGATGATTTTTCTTACCCTGAAGCTGAAGTGCTGTGCATTTGGAAGTAAAGGGTGTAGCCACAAAAAAAGTTCCAACTGTTAGAACACTGAAGTTTTCTGTACAGTCCAAACCTGGACTGTACTACCTGGATGCACACAACATTGTGTGCATCCAGTGTGGTGGATGCCTACAAGCAGACATGCATAGATAAATGTTCAGAAACTTTGGAAACTGTAAATTTTCCCAATATTCTTAGGCAAAACCCTGCTGATTCATATCTATCTTCTGAGTACTTCCTAAAGATTGCTTGTTTCCAATGCGAATATACCATCTGTGTCAAGCAGTGGATATAGGTAGAAACACTACACACACAAGGGGAAAAAACCTTAAGCCAAAACAAAACCAACCCCACTGACTTTTGTATATCTGCCATGAAAGTAACAGCAGGCTGTCCTTGAAAAGAAAGAAAAAAAGAAAAAAAAATTGACAACGTAACACATTCATCTGTGAGTCATTCACTGTTACATCCTTCGTTATGAAGATGTTTGTAACACATTTAGGAAAAATCAAGAGAGACTGAGAAACCTTCAGCAAATGCTAGTCATGTGCCTCAGTCATTATTATATGAAGACACAAATATCTCAGTAAGGCAAATTTCTCCATCTCTGATCAAACCTGCAGTTGGTGTTCCTGGTATTTCTGAGCAGATCTGAACACATTATTCTTACACTGACACATCCTTGTGTGTTTGAAAGGAGGGCATTTGGCAACACCTTTGTCCTACTTTGCTCTGCTTCATTTATTTTTGGATCTGAAAATCTAGATATCTATCTGAAAACTTACCAGAAAGAGCTATTTTTATCCCTAAAACATGGGCTCTCAAATCATATACTCACTCATCCAGACTTTGTCATCTCAGTGAGGAAGGCAGAGACAAAAGTTCACATAACTCATTTTTTATTGAATTTGGTTGAAGATATCTAGTGAGACAGCTGCATAGGTTGCTGCCTTTATCATTATACATGTCCAGGAGGGTTGTGGGATTTTTTTGTTGTTGTTGTTTTGTTTTGTTTTTAATGAAGAATGAAAAGAAACAATAATTTATATCTGTCATAGCATTATTTGTTTTCTGCAGTCCTCATCCTGTAGCTAATAACCTCTAAATAGGAAACCAGGATACGAAGGACAGCACTAGACTGCCTATCAGATCAGGAAGTAGATTTAAATGTATTCTAAACACAAATAAAAACTTCTTGTTGTTGTTGTTGTTGTTGTTGTTGTTTGTTTCAGTAAGTGTTTAATCTAGTTCTCTGTGGCCTTTGGCAAGGACAAAACAGCTAGGAGATATCTTCTGCTGTTTAGACACTTGACATTAAGATGTAGACAATATAAAAACCAAGGTCCAAGACGATGGGGGAAATTTTGCTTTGGAAATTGGTGAGTAAGATTTAACTCAGTTCAAAATGTCAAGAAGCCTTATGTCTTATCATGGTGGGGGAAAAAAAAAAAAGTACAAAAAAAATACCTTGAGTCAAATAGAACATTTTGTTTCATTTTGACCTATTGTGAAAAAGAATGTAATTGTGTAACCTGAGCCGATATTTCCCTTTACTGGCTGATTCTTCCATCCTTCCACAGAATCACAGCTTGAGTTGACAAAGTGCAAGGGGACTTTTAACTCCTTCCAAAGCAGATTATCTGAAAAGGTACAACACATGATATTTCATCTAGCAAGGATCCATTTTCATATTGAAATAAGTGGAATAATGCTTATTTTAATAATGAAAAATGGCCATGCTCTGTCCTAAATACAAATAAATAAATTGTCAGAGAGAAATTCCTGGCCTCTCAGGAAAATTTCACATATAAGATTGCATATAAAAGTTCACCTCTTGTGTTAAAAATCAGTCCTATGTAAGGTTTTACAATATTTACATTAAGACAAAACATAATGAAATCTCAGGGACACCTACATCTCATAGGTTCTTACCCCTGTCTTGCATTCATGCTCCTGTGACTAACAACATTTAGCTGGTTCAGTTACTTATCTAGCTAAAAAGTCACCATGCAAAAGATATAAAGACTGCAGAAGAAAACAAAGCAAACCCAAAGGCTATTCCTCCAAGCCTGGCTGTTAGCTATTAATCAGGTCATTAGCATGTGAGGGTTAATAAAGGAACAGAGATATTGATCCATATGGAGAAGAATTTTGTACCCCATTATACCTTTTTTCGATTTTTATTTTAAATCAATCAACTGGCCAGCTGATAAATACAGTCCCTGTCTGACTGGAATGATTGCAAGGAATTATATCATCCATATAAAAGCCCTTGATATATTCTAAAGAATTACATCTCTCAGTCACACTGGATTTTTTTTTTCCAAACCTACTGTCAGCAGTACATTGTTATTTGGACCTGGGTTTCAGACATGTTTTAATCTAATAATGTTTTTAACTAGCTGTAGTTAGAAAATCAGTTTACAAATGAAATTATTTCACAAAAGAATGAATCTCAGTAATGAGATACCATATTTATATAATCTATTTTTCATTTAAGGAAACTGAATGGATTCTGGAACACTTAGAAGCTAGACATATGCAGGGGAATAGATACTGTAATCACTCATTAATTTTGAATAAATATTTGAAGCACAATATTGAACTGGTTGGTATTTTAATTGAGATTGATTGATTTTATTTCTGCAGATCACAAGCTTGTTGCATTTAATTCTACAAAGTCTCACATGGATGCACCAGTATATTTTTACTTACATTTTCTTTATTGCTTCCTTCCTACATAGGAGGAGGAGAAAGGAGAGAAAAGAGAAAAAGTAGAAAAAGGACAAAAAGGCTGTCTCATGATGAAAAATACTGCAAACTAAGAATAAAGCAGGAATAGGATAAAAGAGTAGACAAAATGTGGAATTGTGAAAAAATGTGCAAATAATAAAAATAGTGATAAGGATAATACCGTACATTGAAAGAAAACAAAGGACAAAATCATAGGGGGAAAAAGATAGATGAGCCTAAGGAAAAAAACATTCCTATTTTATGACAGATTTCTTACATTCAAATAGTCAGGTTTGTTCTGTAGTGATATAAGTGTGCAAAAGATTTCTCTCTGTCCTTTCCCACCTCCCTCCAAAGCACAAGTGCACTTTGAGTGAGAAAAGAGCTACTGACTTGCACATTATGTCACTGGCCTGGCAGAACGATTTTGATGTTCAAGTCCTTCCTTTATCCAGTTAGAATGGGACAATACATGCAAACACTGTGCTAGGCTGTAGGGCAAACCACTGTGCAAGAGCTT
>VWYO01009532.1:130421-146469 GCA_013400275.1 Rhadina sibilatrix | reverse complement strand
TTTTTTTTTTTTTTTTTTCCTTTGGAGCAGCAATTATTAAATAAGCTTACCTGAACCTCAAATTCCAAAAAACCTGGGACTATAATAAACCTCTTACAGAACTCCTGTGAGAGTTGTAGATGCTGCTGTCCAGTGATAATTCTCCTTACTGCCTCTCTTCAGCCATTCTTCCTTCTTGTTACTCCCCTTCCCTTTTTCTGAGAATCATTCCTTATACATATTTCATTAATACTGGTAAGTTGTTAATAGCAATGTATTTTGATGAAACTACAAATTTTGGGTGAAAAAGCAAAATTACTTAGAAAATGTTTTGACTAATCTTTTCTGAGGCCAGGGCCATTATGACAATTCTAGTACTGAAGGTCCCCTGAGGGACACAGATCCTGGAGTGCTGGCTGCTCCGTTGGGACTCTTCTTGTGAGTTTCACAAAGATGGTTAGCAGCGACCAGAAATGTCAAGGTTTGTTTGGTTCTTTTTCACCTGATTGCAAGGAATAATGGGAATTCCTTGTTGTGGAAGCAACTTTATTTTCAAAAGGGAGTTTCTTCATACATTGACAACTAATATTGCTCCCTTGCGAAATCTGGAACCTTTTGACTGTGATACTGATAAGATTTAAACATTGGGGAAAAGGCTCAGCCCCCACCAAGTGAAATATCTGACTTTTTGTTCAAGTTCTATCGCTGTTTTCAGAGACTGTGAAAACTCTTAGACAGAGAAGAATCCCTCGAGATTATTTGGATTCTGAAAACAAATTCTCTCATGAAATGTGCAAACATTTAATTCTATGTTTGCAAAACATAAGGACAAAAGGGACTAACTATCCTCTTGTCTTTCAGAAATAATGGGATACAAATATTTATATACACATACAGTCTCTGAAAAGCTCACCTGAATGCCACTGAAACATTAAGCATAACCAATTTTCTGCTTTCCTTATATCTGGAACAAATTTGTTTATTCCGTGCTTAATTCCAAACAGATCTTCACATGGTGATGCTCTCTGCATATCATATACCAGCCTAGTGTCCTACTCACCTTGGCAGAACTCCTTACTTTGCTGTGTCTAATGCTACCATCTATTAGAAATATGTAGATGAGTGCACAGCTAGTGCTGAACATGAGACAGTTTCAGGACCTTTCTGAAACCACAATTTAAGGGTATTGCTGTCCCACTGTGATTCAACTTCACCAAAAGCTGACCAGGTCTGTGGAAAAGTGTCAGGCTTTTTTCAACATTATATTTTGTTTACACTGAAAATGTGTAGTTCCCTGGACCAAGAAAGTAAAAGAACTGGGAGAAGAGATAGTCAGCATAAGTTCCAATGCTTTCCCTAGTGACCTGTGAATGTTCCTTAAAAAATCTAAAAGAGTGGGCCATAAAAATCTTGCGTCTACCAGAAGAATTATCCTGTTTCATAAAGTTACCATTAAATAATCCGAAAGCATATTCCCATTTAGTGTCCCTAAACTTTTCAGACAAGGATGGACATTCATCAAGTAATTAATTATATGGTGTAAATTTAAAGTAATTCCAATGTAAGTATGAAAAAAAACCCCACTATTTCACTTTTGTTATTTGACTCATGTTTTTTATTTTATGGAAAAAAATTTTTGTCACAGAGATAATCAATAAAAATGTATTCATTTATATAATATCGATAGGTGTATTTTTAGTATAAAGTTATGTGTGTATACATACACAGATCTATAAAAAAATCCCTATAAGAAAACATTTAAAGAAAGGAAACAAGGGGAGCAGGAAGTGAGGAGTATCTATATCATGCATGATTCATTAATATAATTTTTATAAATAATTTGTCTGCATAAGAAACATGACCCAGTTTGGACTGTTCTACACATAAATTCTCTGGGGAAAAAAAAAAAAAAAAAAAAAAAAAAATAAAAAAAAAAAAAAAAAAAAAAAAAAAAAAAAAAAAAAAAAAAAAAAAAAAAGAAAAAAAAAAAAAAAAAAAAAAAAAAAAAAAAAGTAATACCTGTAGACCTGTAGTGCAGTATTAATGTCTGTTTCATTTTTATTTCCAACATAATTTTGTTTGATTTTATAACTGGACTAAAAAAATAGAATTCACAATTTCACAATAAATTGAATATGAAATAACAGTATTTAAGACTGTTCAGCATGCTAATAAGACTATCAGTGGAATAAAACAAATATGACACAGTTAAAGAGGATTATTTTCTGTTCATCATGCTGCAAAATAGGCAAGAATTCATTCCTGGTCACTTAATGATTTTCTTTTCCTCTATGGTCTATTAGTATTGCAGGATTTCTGAGACAGAGGAAAAATTATGCATGTTAGTTCCACAGCACATCTCAGAGGAACAGTTTTCTCATTATTTTGCTGAAATGATTTCTTGCCTATCAACCAATTCTCTGCTAAAATATATAGTGTGCCACCATCTCACTTTAGCTTTAATTGTACTCATGGGAGAGTAGACATTAGCTTCACCAAGTTTAATAAGGGACCTCTGATACCCTCTAGCTACCTTTCCTTCTACTAGCTTCCTCTGCTTTTCTCTCAGACAGGATAAAATCAGTTTCAGTGAGATTAGTATTTTAAACATAATGAAAAATCAAAGTAGCCTAACAGGAAGGTCCAAACATGCAACTAAGTTGTTTTAGTGCATGGGTTAGTCAAAGGCTAAGTGGAAAGTGATAAATTTGTTTTCTAAATTATCCCTTTCTCATACAGGGCTCTTCCCTGCAGGGCTAACTTCAGTTTGGGCAAGAAACAAACATGGACTGACGTATTATCTTACAGTAGGCCATTTCTTTATAAACTTCAGTCCTGTTTATTTACATTAATGAAGAGGAACTATATGGATGAAAGGCCATGAATCTTCCAGCACTCAAAACTGCATTACATTGGCACTATAATGAAGGCAGTAAACCTGAATTTAATACCATGACTTTCTTGACAAGAATAAAAGGACAGAACAAACCAACCAAAAAATCCAAATCAACAAACAAAAAAATCCTCCACAACAAAACGGCAAAATCCCCTCCAAACAAACAAAAAAATCCTTCACAAAAAAAGGCCAATCTCCCCCCCAACAAACAAGCAAACAAATTAGGGAAAGAAAAAAATCCCAATGCCCATACCACTACTTGTAAGAGTTACAATATTAGAGAATTACTCACTAATATATTCTTGGCTCACTGACAGTACAAAAAAGTAGGATACAAAGACATGCATTTTATTTTTTTTTCTCCAGGAGCAAAAAAGAAGAAACATTTTTCCTTAACTGTGAGAGGTATTTTTGCCTCAGTGAGATCTCCCCTTCCATCTTGCTCCTGAAGCTAGGCTTTAAACACCTGCAAAACTCTGTGATGATTGATCAGGCCTCTTTATAAAATAGTTCCAATTTCAGACTCCTGGGAGACCTGGGGTCAACATTTTTACTGTCAGAGATCTGAGCTTATCTCTCCATTCTTGGTGATTTGGATTAGGGTCAATTTATAAAAAGCACAGGCAGTGACCATGAGTAAAGCTGCTTTTAATGAAGCTGGAACACTTACTGAAGCGACCCTGCCTTCTTCCAGAAACTGTTTTTAAGCTAAGGCTCCCACTCTTGCTCCCTGTTTGCATCACAGTGAGTCTTTTGCCTGACTATTTACCTTGCTGATCCAGACCCTGTCCTGCAGTCTGAGGACCTCATTACTCTGGATTTGCCAGCTGATCACTGCACAGTGGTTAAGCTTAGTTGCTATTTGCAGATCAAATTGCTGACTCAGTTTTCTATCTTGACCCAGATCATATCCTGTCCCTATGGACCTGTCTGTCTTGCTCAGGCAGGGCAGGACTCTTGCTGGTGACACCACTGCCAGCACTGCTGATGGCACCATGATGGCTCCCCTTCTGTCAGATTATCCCTTTTCCTGACCCAGAGACAGGCTCCTGAGAGGCATTTAATATACTTTTATTACACCTTCAGTCTCATGTGAAGAGTGAGATGGTACAGATGTTACAATTCACACCATCACAATCAGAAGCCAGATTATTTCCTAATACATTATAAGCATTTTTTGGTCTACCGGCTTTTGCCACACAATGCTGCTAATGCCTTAATGCCAATCATCTAAAATAACCCCTTGTGGGTTTTACTGCAATACTTCTTTCATAGTTTTATTTCTCCAAAGTATCTAGTTTATTTGCAAGGCCATCATTTGTAATGTTTCTACTTCTATTTTTCTCTCAACAATGTCTGTCCTATTCCATACAGATCCATACTATGCAACCACATAGATGCCTATTATGTGACCTTCTGTCTTGTGAGAATTCTCTGCAAATCCATTTCCCACACCCTTCCCTTAGGGAACTATTTGCCTTTGCTATTACCAGCATGGACTATATTCTGGGTTTATACACATTTCACACAAACACTACCATCACTCCCCTCCAGAGCAACTTATGCATCAAGACATAAAACGTTTTCGACCAAGTGTGTTTCAGTCTGTTTCAGAAAACCTCAAGCAATAGAGACAATATCCTGATCTTATTTTTAGCCTTTCTTTAGCTCAGTGCTGTGTTAGTATTCTCCTTAAAACAGATTCTCTTTCATCCAAAGCTGTTAAAAGTTCTAAATGTTTTTCTTAAATGTCTTTGGAGACATTAGGTCTAGCATTATATGCATTGAGTGAATGCCCTTCCTGTGAAACATGAAAAATCATAATAATATAGTGGGAGAAACGTTGAAGTCTTTGAAGGAAAAACCATCTTCCTTTCATATATATTTTTTTTTCTTTTCAGTGTGCATTTGAACTGCCCATGCAATTACATAAATTTAAATTTGAGGGGATGAAATATCTTTTGAAATTCCTCTCCTACATGGAGAAACAATTGAGAACTATTATTAAGCAATATTCTACACAAAATGGTAATCCCTTTGTAGTGTACATGCAAAAATTTGGAACTAGGAATTAAATTGATCATAAAAATATAATAAAATAATATAGCTTTCACTACTTTCTAGACAGAATGGTATCTCCCAACATCGATATCAGCATTAGCTGTTGCAAGTATTGAACAATTATTTATATTTAAAACAACATACCTTGACAATAGTTAGGAAGCAAGACAGTATTTCCCTTTCAGCTGTGTAATAATGAATCTCTCGGAGAAATATAGCTGCTCTGTGGCTCAAGGCATCACTAACCTTTAAGATGAAAACTGGACATTTCAACTGAATTTTAATTGCTTTCTCAACAGGAAATATTTAGATGTGGAGAGGAATGAGTTTCTCTTTAAGAAAAAAAAACAAACAAATAAACACCTACAGCCTTGCTGAGACAAACAAATATTCCACAAGTTATTATAAGCGATAGTATGACATTTTTTCTGATATCTCTGAAGCAGTCTTCTAGCTGCTTCATAGTCTTTACTGACAAAAAAGTCCCCAACTTTCTGCTGAAAAATTATGACAGAATTCTTTTCTGATCTTTTCTGAATAACATGCTTGCTTACTTCAGGCAGTCATGAGAAAGTGAAAACCTGTGAAAACTGCAGTAAACTTCAATGCTTACTGTTACTTCACTATTCCAATAAATCTCTTTTTCTACTCACAGAAATCAAAAGGCTTTTTAGGGTATGTATTCATAATGGAATGTTTTCAGCTCTGACACTGTCACAGTCACAATTTGCCTTGAATGTGTAACTTGACAGAACTGAAAATTGCAGAAGAAACACCTGGGTTTAATGTAAGACCATGATGGGCTTTGAACTATGAATCTTGGTGAATTTGGAAAGCAGTTCCCAGGTGATGGGTTATATTTAGCTATCAATCAGTCTCTTGCAAAATTTATTGATTGAAATGATCTTTAGATAAAATGACTATGTATATACATTTATCTATAACATATAAACTTTAGCATGAGGCTCTTCAGACATGTAATATAATAGACCTATTTTGCGATTATGTATTGAAACAAAATTATAGCAGTTCAGTTCCAATTTAAATCTTTTCTAGGTGGAAATTTAATGATTTTTATTTTAAAGGTAATGCATAAATGTAATATTTATCTGAGCTGAAGTATGCAGGGCTTGATCTGAAAAAAAAAAAAAAACCCAACAAAAACCCAGAATATCTGAGGTCTTTTCTGAAGGCAATGAACTTTACTCATGTAGATTGTTTTAGCTACCTATGAGTGTCTTGGGGGAGTAGAGAGTTAAAGTACATCCAGCTCCTTGCATTCCAAGCATGTTCATAAGTCAGAAGTATCAGTCTAGGAACTAAGCACTCATCACTCCTGACTTCTTATAAAAAGGTTTTAATTCAAGTTCTCTGTTGACAGTCTCCATTATTTTTGTCTCTGAAATTGAAAGTAACCCTTTTGTCTTACCAAAACTACACCATAAGTTGTGGAACTCTCAGTATTTTCTCAACAACTCATGAGAAGTACCAGCAGTGTAAAAAGAACTTTTAATACCTCAAAATACTTCAAAATCTATCTGAGAAGTACATTCACAGGCAGTTTCAAGGCTTTCAAGAAAGATCTGGCTTCATACCAAGCTCCAAGGCCTAAGAGTGTGCATTGAATTCTTTCAATAAACTTTACTATGTCCATGACACTTTACTATGTCCACAACAAATTCATACAATTTATATAAAAACAATTACATATTTCAAAATAGTTTTTGCTCTTCAGAGAACATTTTCTTTGTAGTGTAGCAAGTGCACAAGCAAAGAACTGAAATCAAATAATGCTTTAAGCAGCAAAAATTTCAAGGCCTTGCATGCCATGTGTTTTCAGTTACACTCTTGTCTAAAGCAATTTTTCATATTTATGTTTCTTTTTTTACCAAAGAACAATATTTCTTTAGGTAAAATCTATACTTGAAGATTAATCAAGCCTTCTATTAGTAAGGACTACTCTGAACAGATTTGATCCAGTCAATATCTTCTCTTTATTTGTAAAACAAGTGGACTGGATAAGAAGCACTGTCTTACACAAAGAATCAGCAAATCACCCTAATCCTGAGAAATTCAAAGTATTACCAGTTGTCCTTTAGATCAGTGAAAATTAAATAGCTTGACTTCTTTAAAAGGGAAGAGTATTTTTAGAATGTTCTCTGTGCAGGTGTTACAGTTCAAATGAAAGACACCTATGACAGCCCTTAGGATTTTAAGGGAAAAAATAATACAAAAAGGAAAAACTGAGAAGTGATTTTGGTTTTGTTCAGATTTTGTTCTTCAGTGAAGAAAAACCATAAATATTTTTTAGTTAATCAAAATATTTCGTTTGTCTTGTAATGGAATACTTAGTTTGCTAACCTTGACAAAATTTTTTTCATTTTATGTAAGTTTTTTAAAGTATTTTGCTTGAAGTATATCAACTCTAAACATACCTATACTCCTGTATTTTAAATTTAAACTTTAAAAAAGCAAAAACAAAAAAGGCAACTTTTTTTTTTCTGCGGCTTAAGACTTCCTTTAAGTGTATATTTTTGTAGTCCTTCATAACTTCCTTTTTTCAGTTAATTTACTCTAGGAAAAAAGTTATCCTACTTGTTATCAAGAAGAACAAGTTAAAAAAAGAAGATTGTTTTCTCAGCTTGATCAGTTCCTTTCTCTTTTTCCTATGCAAAACACAGAGGACAGAAAGGGAGCAAGAACTTGTGGCTGAAGATCACTGGGTTCACATAGTTAAAGAAGCATTCTAGGAAGTTCTGTCCAAATCAGTCAAACTACTCCTTCTCTGCATAAGGGTATTTAATTTCCTCATTATATACCAAGGTAGTATTTTGGGACTTTTCACCTCTTCTCTGTCATGATGCATCTCCATTCCTCAATGGATGCAGCCTCCTGTCTTTACTGACCACGCATAAAAACTTTTTCTCATTGGTGGTGCATTCAAGCACAGCCTGTTTTGTGACTACACTCACAGTGAAGTACTCTGTCATTCTGTCTATGTTCATTACAATTGTCCATGTTCTTCCAGGAAATGCAATGGACCTGGTAGTTTGGGTGAATCCTGCACAATACTGAGTGGCCTATGGCTTCAGAATGTTGTTACAGGTCCATCAATCACACCTACGTTTTTTCCTAGAACAATAATTGTTTTCCAGAGGAAAATAATTACTAGTCTTGAAGAAACTGTGAACCAAAGAAATTGTCTCCATTCCAGAAGTAGTTGTATCACTTTAGCTGTATTAATAGCATCAAGAAATGTAATTTGTACATTTCTAGTGTACAAATAGGTAATTACAGACATACCATAATAAGGGTTTAAGGATCAGCCTCAGGATGTTTTATCATTATATTTTGGTTTAAGTCATGTAATCCCATTTTCTTCCCCAGTAACCTTCAAGGTGAATAATATTAAAATACTTTATACAAATATCCCATAAAAGAAACAGTGAACAGACCCTTTGGTGCTAAATAAATTTATTTTTATTGACTCTTTGAAAATGTCTGAAGTTTTAAAAAGCCCACTGTAATGACAATTATGATCATCACTGAATTATGGTGATTAGGATCTGACTAGCAGAAACTTCTGTTTTAAAATAAATTATGATTTTTTTTTTTCTTCAAGAGGTTCTATGCTTTTCATTTACCAGTATCATTCATACATCATACTAACTGAATTTGTAAATGAAGAAAATGGTACAGTCACTTATGGAAACAAACATAAATCATAAAAATCAGGGATTCAAGGAAAAATACTATATTCTGTGATTCTAATGCAGGTGTGGGTTTTTTTCAATTTTGGGTTTTTTGGGGGCAAAACACATTTTGGGTTTTTTGGGGGCAAATGAATCCACCACTTTTCTTAAGAAAATATGTTACTGTAAAACTTCTTCCAGACTCAGAAAAATGTGTCTCTCATTGAGCCAGTGCTTTGCCTTCTATAACCATTTCTCTTGGTTATCACATTTTATAAAATGCTGTTCTGTTATTTTTTTTTTCCATTTTTCCCACACATCTATTGTTATGCTCTTTCCTGCCCTTAGGCATTGCTCAGCCAAATAACATATAATTCCACCCCCTTCCTTATTATATAATCTGCTGCAATTCCATTGAAATTCTCATTTGCCAACACCTGTCTTGTAAAGAAAAATATCAACAACCAAGTAGTATATTCTATGTACATTCATATCAAAGTCATATAAACAGACTTAACACTTTTTCATGCACATGAAGACAAAAAATAAAAACTTCCAAACTTTTACGTAGTGTCTACTGCTACCTTGAACTGCATTATTTCTGGAGTCATCTAGTCATCTACTTTTAACACTTACTGATGTGGAAAATTTTCCCAGTTAGCTCTTGCTATTTTCTTGCTCATTCAAAACATACCTTCACAATATTCCTGTACTCTTATCAGTATCCCTATCACCTGACAAAGTACTAGTTAAAAAATGTGGCTTATTCGCTCTTCCAGGTCATTACTAAAAATGTCAAATAACAAAAAGTCAACAGTTGTCACTATAGTGTCCTCCAGAAGTCTGCATCTGGCTTGTTACACTTTAATGATTAGCATTTGGCTTGCTGTGCCTTATAAAAATTGTCGCATTTCACTTATACATATTTCTTTTCAATCTTCCTTCTGTAATGTAGGTCAGCACCTGTTCTTTTCAATACCTTAATTTAAACCTGGGGTTTATTTCCACAATACACTAAAAACTGCCAATCATCTTCATTTCAAAAGTTAGCATTTCTCAGCCTGGGTTCTGAATGCCTCGTTTCAGGCTTGAGATCAAAATGTAAGAGAGCACTGGCTGGTTTTCAACTTGCTATGAAGATTATCATATTTCCATTTCACATTAAATTATTTCAAGATAACTATTTAGATGAAAACTGAACAACTGTAGATGGACTTCAACTTTCAGAAGAAATCTACCGAAATAGGCAAGAAGATAAAAACCAAATCTAAACTGCATTGTATTGCTTGACTGACATGGAAATAAAAGGTTAACATTTTCTTTTTCTCTTGGTATCTTAAAAACAATTCTAACTGGCTATTTCAGGTACATATTAGCTTCAACTGCCACAGTATTGCTGTGGGGCAAAGAACGATTTCAGAATGAAGTCTACAAAATACTCATTGCTTATAAGCAAAATGTTTCAACCAGAGACATTGACAATCAAAAAAAGCTATTGTGTGTAAATAGGATAGAGTGTCTATGGACTGGTTTTATAGATTCTGTCTGAAACAAAATTTTTTACTTTGTGTAACCTCTGGGGTACTCAGAGTAGGAAGAGTCACCAAATTTTGCTTTCCAGTTGTGGCATTCATTACACAGCAATAATGTTACAGAGCTATAGAAATAAAACAAATGAAAATTGCCTCTAGCATGGTGAAGATGAGTTTTATAACAAAGCACTTTCAAAATTTATAAAAGTATTCATTCTCTTGAAATTTTTGCATGTTTTACTTTTATTCCCTTGAAGATACTTAAAAATAAACTATAAGGTTTGAAAGTGAGTGTCCCATAAGATTCATGTGTTTGTTTTGCGTGGATTGCAGCACACCAGAGAATATTTAGAGGAATTTTTTTTTAATGATCTTTGTCAGCTCCAATATAACCGAAAGTGCCTGAAGTCACTGCCATAAAACAAAAAGTAATTGATCTGTCTTTCACAAATAAATAACAGGTATGACAAAACTAGAGATATCTATGGGGAAGTCATAGAGCTTTTGTATAGAAATGCAAAGGGAGAAAAGTAGCTCTGTCTTGTTACTCTGGTTTCCCCCCTTCTCATTGTGCAAAAGAAAAGATCATGTGTACTGTGATTTTTCAATTACAGAAAGATTATAAAAAAGATGGGAAAAGAACAAGGATGTAGGTGACAGCAAAAGTTTAGTCATTAATAATATCCTTGCTCCTGTGCACAGTATTGTGATTGTTCAGTACTCTGTGAAATCATAAGTCTTCACAACATAGAAGATTACTCACTTTAAAATATCACATTCTCTTGCACTTCTATTTTCTCTGAAATGTTTGGGCATACCTGGCTTTATGACTAAAGTAAACTACGTTTTGGGGGATTTGGTTGCTTGTTTGGGGGATTTTGTGTGTTTAGGGGATTTTTTGTTTGATTGGTTGGTTTGGTACGGTTTTTTTGGTTTTGCTTTTGTTTGTCTGGGGTTTTGTTGTCATTGTTTTGGGGTTTTTTTCTGTGTTATTTTTGGGGGGGTTGGTTTTTTTTTTTTTGTTTTTTTGTTTTTTGGGGGTTTTTTTGGGTGTTTGTTTGTTTGTTTGTTTTTGGAGCATTATGTTTTTCTTGAAAAATATATTCTTGTTGTTCTAACAGGAAACTGAAAATGCTCTTTAGAATTTTAGAACCCCACTAAAAATTGGGCTAAATTGATTTTTCATTCTAGAAGTGCTGTAGTCATTTCCTTTGTTTTCTGCCCGATGACAGACCACATTGATCTTTAGTCTCTTGCATTGACCTGTTTCATCTTCTGAAATGAGAAAAAAGCCACCTGGCAACACATAGCAGTACTCCATCAAACAAGTCAACTGAACATTTCAGTTAAAATTCTGGCAGATGTCAGACCAAAAGAGGAAGGCAGACTCATGTGGTTCCAAGATATAGCTGAAAGAGATGGCAGAAATGGCACTGTTGATGCCCTAGGTTTTGAGGACTTTTCCTGTTTTGTTCTGGCGGGTGGTTTTGCTGGTGGTGTTGGGTGGTGTTGGGATCTGGTCTCAGGGTGATGGGGGAAGGGCACCTCTGGGTTTAGCGACTTCAAGGACACTCTCCGAGCTGCAAGGCCCCGAAGATGAACAACGCAGAAGGCAAGAAGCGAGCAGGAAGGATGGAACATTGGAAGTGCGGAATTGTTCATTGGACAGGGGCATATGCTAATGGACCAGAACTTGTAAAAGGGAGGGCAATCTCTTGACTCTCCTTCTTTTGCTTTCATCTTGGAGCCATCTGGGCAGGCTACTGCTGTGGTTACTGGGGTGTAGCCTTGAAGGCCTTAATAAATGATCACCCTTATTTTTTATAACTTCGTCTGGCCTCTGTCTTAGCCTTTAAGGCAACACTGTCACCTTCTGCAGGGAAGAAATGTTAAACCCTCTCAGCCACAACCTATAGATTTCAGCCATCCTATAGAATGAATAGCAAGCAGGCGGCCTTTCTTTAAACAACTTCAGCAGCTGCATTTGCAATCTTGTGCTACCACTCTACCTTCTTTAATCACATAGAAGCTGACTAAAAACATGTTTGTTAGGAATTGTTTCATCCTCTGTCATTCCTGTGTGATCCATATTAGTCTGTGTGTCAGCCTATTTAGATGGCAAAATGTCTATATGAATTGTCTTTACTGATGTAATACCTGAGATTCTGCAATCCAGGACTACAGCTATTGTATGTTCTGATTACAGAAATAAATTTAAAGAGAAGATATAAAAATTAATGATCTACAATGTATAGGTCTAGCTGTTGACAGCAATGCTTAGAATTTTTTTTCAGTGGAGCAGTTATCCAAAGTATAAATTTGCCGGAGTCCTTACCTAAGTAAAGGTAATGACTTACCTAAGTAAAGGGTTGCATTCTGTTAAGTTTTCCCACCTCAGGAGAAGAAATGCTATTTGGCTGTGAATAAACCTTCATTTTGCAGTATGTATGTCTCAGTCGCTGAGGCAAACTGCTTTGGTGCCAGCACAGGCCACAGCAGAACTCTCTAGCACAACGCACTGGGGGTTTTCCTGAACCAGGTAAACCTCAGGGGAGTGGACATATGCCAGGAACCTGCAGCTCACATCGTGGCAGCTAAGACATGGGCAGGACCAGGAGCAATGATGGGGGGGCATGCCCCCCAAATAAAGAAAAAGCCCCTAGGGGAGCAGTGGTGGCCAGGGAAGGATGTTGCTGACAGGGCAGAGGGGTGTGCAGGAAGGGTGCTGAAGGTGTTAGATTGACCAGGGAGGAATGGTGACCACCCAGCAGAAGCCATGGCCTCTCCAAGCTTGGCACCCACCACAACTGATGCAGTTTTGCAGACATCTCGATGCCAGCTGCAGGGCATGTCCTGTTCTTATGCAGGACTGGCCACAGACATGAGCACTCCTGTGGGAGGTGTGCCCAGGTACAATATCTCCTCTGGTTAGTGACAGAGCTCCAGGAGGAGGTGAGCAGGATCAGGAGCATCAGGGAGTCTGAAAGAATGCCAGACTACAGGAATCAAACTCTACCTTCTCTGGGACAAACCTACCAGGTAGATATGATGTGGAGGATTCCCTATCCTCTCTCTACATGACAGAACATGGTGTCTTAATGGAGGAGAGGAATGACAACATGCTCCTGCTTGCCTCAGCAGTTACATGTCCTCCATGGCTCTTCTGCCCTTCCAGGTGTCCCTGCACAACAGGTACAAGGCTCTGCAATTGGAACCAAACAATTACAAGAGTGGTGGTTCGTCTGGCTTGGAAGTATCACTGGGCTTAAGTCAGCCCTATAGCCCACATCAAAACCACTTTTATACATTAAAAAAGGCAGGTTGTTGTCATAGGAGACTTCTGAGGGGATTAAGAGGCCCAATGTACCAAACAGACCCACTTCTAAGGGAAGTCTGCCACCTTTCTGGGGCCTGGGCTAAATGAATGATGAGAAAAGTTCCTATCTTGGTATGACCTTCAGCTGGTCCGTTATTGATTTTTCAGGGGGTTGCAATAAAACATCCAAGGACAATCAAGAGAGATGTGAGGGCCTTGGGATAACCCATTAAGGGGTCAAGAATACAAGTAGTATTCTCCTCTATCATTGCTGCTGCAGGAAATGATTAGGGAAGAAACAGGCAGACCCAGCTAATCTATGCCTGGCTCCATCACTGGTGTTACTGGAAAAATTTAAGGGTTTTTGATCATCAGTCAGTATACACAACACTAGTTCTACGTGCAACTTTTTCTCAGAGGAGAAAAAGTATCTTCACATACAAGTGAGAAGGAATCATAAAAGAGGCTCTAAAATAGTTTTGAATGGGGAAAGGGATAAAACCAGGCTCACTGGAGTTAAGTTACGGAGAGTCATGGCAATGTTTGAGGGATGATGTACTAGCAAGGTCTGTGAGCCTGCTGCACAGTGTTCTGAGTGTACTGGAGCACATTTGAAATGTCTCTATATTAACGCACATAGCATGAGGAATACATAAGAGGAAATTGAAGCTTTGGCCCTGTCACAGAGCTGTGACATTATAGGCATAAGCACAAACTTTTGGGATGAGTGCTTTGGTTAGGGAACTGGTGGGTGGTTATAGGTTTTTCAAGAGGGATAGACAGGGTAGGCAATGCTGAGGTGTGGTGCTGTATACTGAGGGATTGTATGCTGCTTGCGGTTGGTGATGATGCAGTTGAGAGCATCTGGGTAAGGAGGAAGGAAAAAGCAAATAAAGAAGATGTTGAGTAGGAGTCAAATAACATCCACCCAGCCAGAATGAAGACGCTGATGAATTATTTTACAAGGAACTAAGAGATATTTCTAAATCAGGTGCCCTTTTCCTTAGGGGTAATTCTAACTTCCAAGACTACACAATATTCCCCAAGAGTCTCATACAGGGACCACAATGCAGGAAATCTCTGAAGCATGTTGAAGATAACTTCTTAGTGCAGGCACTAAGGAAGCCAACTAGGAAAGATGCCCTCCTAGATTTGTTATTTGTAAGCAGAGAGAGACTCACAGGCAAAGGAGTCTGTCTAGACTTGCTGTCTTGGTCACAGTGACCATGACAGTTGAGTTTCAAATCATTAACAGCAGAGGAAAAACTGTCCCTATGTTTTTTTTCTTTCCAGTTCCAGAAGACAAATTCACTGTTGCTGCATATCTAAAAGATGTACTGGAACCCAAGTACCATATGCAGCCAAACCACTTAATATCCTTTCCAATAACAGACTATAGCTAGTTATGATCTGCATGTATTCCTTCCATACAGTGATTTGTATTAATAAGAGTGAAAAAATTAGGGATTAAAAAGAAAAGAAAAGAAGAAAAAATACTTATTTGAATAGAAGAGCTTCATTCAGACATTTTCATGTCATCTCACTTGGAAGGAGTAGGTACGAAAAGCTTCCAGCTCTCAGCAGTAACTGTTAGATTTGTCAAAAACAGCCAAGCAGAAGAGAGCATTTGGTCTGAAAAAGTAATACTAATACTCAAAGAGTTGAAGGTAAACAATAATGTAGGAGTGAGAGCATTGGTGCCACCTCAGGAATCAATAATTTACATAGAAAACTGGAATTTAAAGGCATTTAATCCGAAAGAAATGATGGATATAAAAGCTAACATCCCTCTAATGCAGGAATCTCTTCTGCAGAGGCTGAGAATGTTACTGAGACTCTGATCATATTGGAAAATAAGCTTGTAATCTGGACAGAAAAAGGAAGAGCAATGATTTGAAACTGATGACAGTATAAGTACATTAAGCATGTTTTTTTCTTAATTCCATTACTTTGATCTTTATAAACCCTTTGTAAGTGTTTTGACCACTTTGGAATGGGTAATTTTCTCCAGAATCATAATGGTAAGCAGATATCTTTCCATACATCCAGAAAGGCAAATTTGCATCTGATAATGCGGAAGTCAGAGACAACTTTTGCTTTTCCTGTGGGCATCACTACCTATGAAAACGCTGTGCTTTATTGGAATACAGTTGGGAGAGCACATAGATAGGAATAACACAGAGAAAATGTCTTAAAATTTTCACCATCTGAAGTCTACAACAGTTTTTCATTTCAGATTGTTTATCTTGTGATTCCTTCACACAGTAGAAAGTTGCATGCAGGTCTTTCTTTATATTCACCCCACAGATTGATTTTGCATGCCGAAGTCAGCCCTCTAAAACACCATGACCATTTTTTTTCCTCTCACTGGCCTAATTAATTTTTTCATTCTCTTTTGCCTAGTTACCTAGCCTCAGAAGAGATGAATCCTCTGTAAGGTAAGTGTCTTTCCTGGGAAATAACAGAATGTGTTTGAAGTTCCTTGTGCAAGCAGGAAATTAAACCTGGATCTCCTACTGCCTGGCCAAGTCTCTGACCAATACACTGTTAAAAAAAAAAAAAAAAAAAAAAA
>VWYO01009532.1:111645-122579 GCA_013400275.1 Rhadina sibilatrix | reverse complement strand
TTCGCTGAGCTACCTAACATGTCTTGACTTGTTCGGTGAGCAAAGAGTATAAGACTGGCAGGCAGGGGCTCAGACCCCTGTGAGACCTGGGGGTGTTGTGTCGCGGGACACTTCGCTGAGGTCTCACCCAGTGCGCACTGCCTATTTCCTGACTCCACTGACTCTGGTCAATTTCGGTATTGGCTTAGTCAATTTCGCGCTTGTGGCTTTTTCATTGGCAATCTGGCAATAAATTCTATTTTACTATAATTGGCGTTATTCATTTATAACATGCACCATTTAAAATATATCCTTTGAAATTTTACTTTATTTCTCTCTATCGAATTTTGGGGAAGGAAACAACAAAACTGTTGAGGTAGCTCAGACAAGCTTGCATAAACGACTATAAAATCTTTTCTATAAAAAATGACAGTGAATAACTGATAACACTTGACATAAAAAAAAAAAGGTAAACTAGGCTGTGGTATCTGTTCTATTCTGGACCAGAGCACAAAGTTGACCTTTTTAACACCCTTAGGAGAACATCAGACCCTTTATTTTGTCTCTACAGTAAACGTAGCTTGTCATGACCATTAATTCCTTAAATGCACTGAGAAATAAATTTATTTCTTTAACTCTTAATTTTGAGCTCGATTTTCTTGAAAACCATGACTGTGTATTAAACAGATATATCTAACAAGAAAAGCTCTCCCTTCTCTTCCAGCAATGAACTGTTACCTGAAATTCTGTAGAACTGATTATAAGAATAAGATTCCTATGTCTAAATTAATCAGTAGCATATGTTATCCCTAAAACCACCTATGTCTCTCCATTGAACTTAACCAGAGCCTTGAAGACAATGCTAAGGTATAGTGGCCTACGTTGTTTCCATGCAATTTTTTTTCTTGTCCTTTTTTTACATTGTTTGCTTGGACTTTTTTTCTCCTTCTATATATTTTTTTCCTAAATCTATGCCTTTCTTAAATCCCTCTTTCTGATTATTTTTTTGCTGTAGCTGTTGGATATAAGCAAGTTTATCCTACAATTCAACCCTCTGTTTTTCATACAGTGTCTAAAATACAAGGACAGACTGAATTTTAATGTGCTTGGTATTGGACAGAGGCATTTTTCTCACAACATTAGAAACAGAATTTGGTATTTTTTCATGTCATATTGGCTTCACAGTAGTACTACAGGAAAGAGGAGGAAGACATTTTAATTGGTGGAAGCAAAACATCAGACCTCAATCATTTAATTTATCTTTTTTTTCTTTTTTCCATTATTGCAGTACAAAAAATTGTATACAAGGAAGGCTTTCTTTGCACAAAAATAAATTCCAGGAACTACGTCACAATAAGAACAATAAATGAAACTATCCAATGCACAGCAAAGCTGGTATAGCATCCTTGCTAATCTCTCAAGTTAAGAGGAAATATATTTTCTCCCTACACACTGAAACATGAAATATGTGACCTTTAAAAGCAGTGACAGATGCTTTAAAAGGGGAAAATAGTGGGTGTAATGTGTAAAGTATGTTTTGCTGATAGAATTGCTTTTTATATTGTGCAATCTGTCACAATCACGTTAAGATGGTTGAAAGAAATCAGTGCAACATTTCGGCTGGAAAATGTTATTTTGTCAGCATTTGTCCCCATGTACAATGGAAAACAAAGGAAAAAAGTCAAAATATTCTAACTGGCATGGGTATTTTTTTCAATTCTTGGGTCATTCTAATAACTAATTAGTTTTAATACTGAATGTATCTGCTAAAATATATTTTGACATTGCTGAAATTAAGTACTTTTTTTCCCCTAACAAATTACTTTTGAACTTTATATTTGTGTTATATTAAACACAATTTAGTTTCATTTCTTATTTCTTTCATTTCACCAGTTAAACATAAGAGACAATCCAACAAGGTGACTGCCTGCTCTTGCTTTGCATTGGTTTGTCAAGAGCAATTTTCAAGAGTGATACATTTAATATCCTGGGCCTATAGGTTCTCAGCTTGGACAGTCCCTCACAAAAGCCAGGTAACTGAAAAGAGGACAGAAATGTTTTAGAGTTTTCCATCAAAACTTAATAACTGGTTGCCTCTGTTTAGAATAGAGACAACCAACACATATTGTGAGTCTTTCCATTCTGAAAAATTATTGCAATTGACAATAATAGGTATTGCAACAAAGGAGATTTAGTTTGTGTATTAACAGCATTCCAAGATGGGCAAGAATAGGAAGGTGTCAGCTACAAATAAGTCACCCAGGGTTTACAACCTGGTAAATCAGAAATCCAGTTAAATATGCCTGACACTGCTTCAGCATGAGATGGTGAAATCGGTCTTTAAAACTTACAAAATACTGTGTGTCTTATTGTAGAAAAAAATATTTTTGAATGTGGAAAATCCACTATTTTCATCTTTCTGCTCTCTGGGGTACTGGAAGCCTGACACTGCTACCATCACACCTATTGCTTGGTGGTAGAAACAACAGCCACAGAAGTCAGACATATTTGCAGATTAGGTCAATAACTAAAGGAACTCTGAGCAAGTATCCACTTCAATGAATCATTTCATTACTTCTTTAACAGAGAGAGGTTTTTAATTTAATTTCTAGTCTATAATTTAAAATTCATCTTCCTAAGATGTCAGTTGCTTTAATCTGAACTCGAAGTTCTGCTCTTTTACACTTCTCTACTAATTCTTCACTCTCCCTTTCAAGGAACAAGTTGAAAAGATCTGTGAGGCTGCGTTAGTGCTTCTGAAGTTCAGTTGAAGTGAGCATGCTGCTAGCTCAAATCACCAAGTTTTTACAGTCTCACTTTCACCTGATTTCATGAAAGGAGGAAAGCATACTGTTTTCTATCTTAGGTGGATGTGAAACGTGCTGTTACTCTTTCACTTGTTTAGGCAGTTTGCAAATGTATAATCTAGTGATAGATGTGCATGCACTAGTACATATTGTTTCACCTACTTACAAGTTTTGCTGACTTTCTCTGTGGAAGGGAGTTTTAATCCCTATTTCTCATCAGTCTGTCCAGTTTCACAGGGGATATTTCAAGAGCTAAAAAGTCTATTTCAACTTTTATGAACTACTCTATTACTTTTAAAAAATGTGAGTCAATTTCCAGTTACAGTATGACCTTAAAATATTCTTAGAATCTTTCATGTGTGTTAGAGAAATGTCTCTTTCTTAATGGTTTCTGAAGAAGTAATGCGTCTTTTCCTGAAATTGTTTAATTGTTTCAATAAATCATAGAATCATAGCATGGTTTGGGTTGGAAGGGACTTTTAAAATCATCTAGTTCCAACACCCCCACCAAGAGCAAGGACACCTTCCACTAGATCAGGTTGCTCAGGGCCCCATCCAACCTGGCATGATCTACATATATTTATAAATAGTCATTTAATTCCAATAAATATACAGGCATGAATCTGAAAAGACAAGTGACTTACAAGTCTAACACTCACTATCTGATATAGTGAGTACTTCTTAAATAATTTTTAAAGGAAAGCTAAAATGACGTGTTAAATCATACTTCAAAAATCAATAATTACCTTAAAATCACTTAAATTAATAACCGGATCTGCAGTGGTTTAAGATTCACATCACCATGACATGAAAACTACATTTATTCAATATTTTTTTGTATAAAAAATAGATCAGTTGATCCTAGGTGACAAATAAACCCCTACTTTTTTTTTTTTAATTAACATTAAAATACATTTAAATTAAATTTTTAAATAATTAATTAATTGCTCTCTCAAGCACTGTCAGCAGGTTGTTGGAGAGAATGCAAAGGGAAAAAGTAGTAAAAACTCATTGTCAAGATGAAAACAGTTTAATGTTTGAAGGAAAAACAAAGATGAACAAGTGGTGCTAGAGCAGTAACTCACCACTCAAAGTGGTAAACTCATCCACAATCAATGTCTTTGGAAAAACACACCTCAGTTTTCTTGCTGAGTATGATGTGTGATAGAGCATAACTCTTTGGTTACTTGGGTCACCATCCTGCCTCTATCCTGTCCCAAAATCTTTCCTACCCCCAGCCTACTGGAGTGGGAAACACAAGCAATCTTGATGCTGTGCAAGCACGGTTCAGCAATACCTAAAACACCAAGTATGTTATCAAATCTGTTTTGATCACAAGTCTAAAGCACAACACCATGTGGATTGCAATGAAGAAAATTACTCCATCCCACCCAGACTCAATAGAGAATGATCGATCTTTATGACTTAGAAACATTGAAAATTTATGCTGTCAAACCTGTCTTCTAGCCCTGTAAAATATTTTGCAAGATTTTTAAAGTTTCCATTTGAGGGCATAACACAGTTTGTATCCTGCCCAAACAGTCCTTTCACACTGCTCTTAATTATCTTAGTTTTTTTAAGGGATACTACCATTATGAAAATAAATCTATGTGACCTGGGTTAACATAAAGTGATTGAGAGTAATATTTGACTAAAATCTAATTAAAAAAAAAAAAAATAGTCAAGTAGAACCAGAACTAGTTAGGTTCTGGTTAAAATTTAGCCAGAAAGATGTACCAAGTAAGTGAGAAAGTTATGCATTTTGCTAACATTATAATAGACTGGAAAAGACAGAGGAGTAAGCTATAATTTCCATTAAAAATATATCCTTATTTTTAAAAATAGAAACAAAAAATAAAATGTTCCAAAACATGAATTTCAGAAGAAAAATAACTTTGTGCGAGTTTTGATGTCAGTAGAATGCATTTACTTGTCAATCACATAGCAATTTCTGATCCATGTTTAGAAATATACATACTATAATGATGTATTATTATTTTAGCACCTTATGCATCCCTCACTGACTTTTATCTGCCCTTACTTACTTATACTTTTACCCCTATTTTCAATTTTCAGAATTTCTTGAATAACCTGCTCCCCTTTGCTAGTGTTAGAATGGACAAACAAAAGTTTTAATGCTCCAAAGCACCTAGCATCATTTTCTTTTAAGGAGAACAGATAATTAGAATCAATTTTAACGACCTCGGCTAAGAGGAACACCATCCTCAATAAAAGATTTTCCAAAAGTAAATTTCTCTTTTACTTGAAAAAGACTTAGAATATTTGTAGAAGGAATTTTATTAAAAACATTTACAGGATTTTAAACTGAGGTAGACATCTATGAGAGAAAGTAGAGAAGGCCTTCCTTTGTGAAACTGTTTTTGTCCTCTGATAAGTGGTCCCTAGCATCATTACTTTTTGATCATGCCTCAAGTGAAATGTTAGACTCTGAAAACAAACGACTTATAAATTGGCTTGGGATATATGATTATACCTGTGCCAACTGCTGTATTGCTCTTGAAAATGACAGTTGTGTGACTTCTCTATTTTTATATAAAAATAGTCTTTTAATTTATGACCTGCCACCTGCGCTGTATTTGTAACAAAGAATGAAATAATTCAACGTGCTTTACAAAGCACAAAGCATGTTAGCTAGTGCTAGTTCTACACATTTAAAAGTACAGAGTTTATAAGAAGTGAAAACAAAAACAAGGAGAATTATAAAAGCTGCATTATCAAGTGTATGCACGTCAGGGTAATAAATATGGGTATCATTCAAAGCAGTTATTTTTCCTGACATAGTGCTATTCCATTAGGGGGAAAAAAAAAAAAAAAAAAAAAAAAAAAAAAAAAAAAAAAAAAAAAGGTTTGGAAAACCTTTAGTAAGCTTGTTCATCTTGCTTGCTGAAGGATGCAGTATAAAACATAGATACATGTTTGTTTCTCTCCTAGCATGAAAACAGCTGCTCTAATTCACTGAGGGAACAGACAGAACTGTTAACAACCATTGCACATTGATCACTTTTACCCCCTTACAAGTCCCAACTATCAAGCTGCATGATCTCAAGGAAGTGAATGAAATTCTTGTGGTTTAGACGTAGGGTGTTTTATTATGCTCTAATTTAATTCCATGAATTCAATTAAAATGGAACACTAAATAGGACAGCATTTTTCAGCAAGAAGTCTTAACAGCATGAAAGAGGAGCAAAAGTAATTTTGTGCATCTCAGCAATTTCGCATAAGTTCTGACCAGCACTGTGGGGTTTTTGGGGTACATTTGATGCAGAAGTAGTCATATCACTGAGTGTACCTGAGCTTTTTAAGGCCCAGAGCCATCAGAGTCAGCTGGAGTCTCTGCTGACAGACCCTCTGACCATTGTTACAGAGGCTGCTCTGAACATCAGATCTGGGCTTCCAATCTCAACTTGAGCTGTTCTGTACAGCTGCATCTGGGCCTGTGTCCTGAAGGCAGCTCAGACCTATGTTACAGGCAGCCTGATCTCCAGATTTGTCTTGTAGGTGGGCCTTGACCCTACATTGCATATCTGTCAGCCCTGTTCTCTCCTGATCCATGTTTTCTCATTCATCTTCCTTGTTTAACCTCAGACCCGAGGCATGAGTTCATCCGGTGTGGGTATACAACCTGAGGGCTGATGGATGCCATCCCGAGCTTGGCTCTTCTTGGGTCCTGTGGGACTGTGCCTGGTTGGTGAAGGTGCTGTCTAATGGGGAACTGGGATCACCCTTGGCTTCCAGCTTGTCCTTCCTCATGAAGAGGTTCCTGCTGCTCCTAAGATAGACCTCTGGCAATAGCTGGGAGGCCTGAGCTGAAACCAACCTTCTGAAGCACCTGGCAATGGTAGCCAGATCCTCTACTCCTAGACAGTGGTGCATTGTCTTGTGAGGAGGGCAGCCACTGGCCATGAACATTTTCATCCATGAAATGTGGTCCATGTACCTGGGACAATCAAAACAACACACGTTGCAGAACAGGAAAACAAAAAAAATCACACACCTTACCCAGTGCAACAGCAAGTCCCAGTCAGCTGCATGCTGGAGCTGTGGCATGGCAGGAACACAATCTCTTCTATGGTCAGGGCTGCCCTCTTTGTCTGCTTCTTCCATGGATTTTTTGTGTGCCTGCTTTGAGCTCAAGTTACAGTTCATGTGTAACAAATGACCTGAATCTGCAGGGAGAGTTGGATGTTAGTTAAAATTGCCTGATCTGCAGAGGATCTGTGATACAAGTTGTGTGAAATGATCCAATCTGAATGAAGAGTCTAGGTTAAAAGCAAGTTTTTATTATAATATACTTTGTTGTGTTATTGTAGTACCCAGGATCCCTAAGCAATCTGCTTGTCTCCATAGAGCTGGGTTACAGCAGCGTGTTTGTGGGTGAGTGTCCCAAAAAAGATAGGTCATGTATTGGAACATAAATGTTGGAACTGATAATTCATGATAGTGCTCTAGTCTTTCAGGTTGTTAAACTAAAGTTGAGAGCTCAATTTCTTGGTCTCAGGGTGGCAGCAATTGTCAAGACTACCTCTATTACTAGACAAATAAAACCATATCCTACACACTATTTTTCAGCCTCCATCAAGTCCTAATTTGAAGAGTTTGACTTAAAGTGTCCTTCTAAAACTCTTGATATTAAAAAAAAAAAAAATCATTCTTGTTATGATGATTTCTCAAGAATTCTGGGCAGATTTTTCCCCACAGAATCACAATTTAATGTGTCAATCAAGTGATAAACTAAGTACTCTATAAATCACTGAGCTGTCATTTTGTCGCATTTTCTGTGGAACACCTTGACTCTTTTTACCGTGAAGAACTTTTCCTTCAAATTTAGAATATGGCAAAATAATTTGTGTAGGTTAATTGCTACACTTGAAGTTAAAAACTTGGATAATTTGTGATTTTTTTTTCTGTTAAGTCATCATGAGTTATTTGTGTTATTATACTTTTTGCAGAATTAGGAGTTCTTAATGCTGCTCAGAAGACAATTGTTTTCTCATATTGAGGAATAGTGAGCACTCCTCAATTCCTGTGAGGAAGAAACCATCTTAACATTTTCAGTTGACAGTCTCAAGCAACAGTCAGTATTGGCTTAAAGGAAATAAAGGAGATAACAAAGCCACGATATTCATAGAAGATTCTGTCCCTTTCTTTCAAACACAATGTAGGTTTTGGGACTGTCTGTCTTCAGCTTTCTGATAGACCCTGCTTTTGTCAAATGGCTTATATAAACAAATCTGTTTACATTTTCTGAAAATTTACTTTCAGTAGGACTCCAGTCCAAGTAAACTGTTAAAAGTTTACACTATCATCAACATATATAAACTGTTGGATATTTCTTAATTTTGTAATAAGTCGATGAGGTCTCTGAAGTGACTGATTCTGTGCTAACAACATAACAGCTTGCTTAAGGCATGATCCACTAAATTAAATGTGCTGTAGATGACTAATGGGAGGTTAAGTGCACATCAGAACAGAGGTACTTCATTGGCAAGAGAAGTTTCTTGCAGATTTGTATCCATAGGTTTCTTAGCTGTAGCTCCACATCTCAGATCTGCATGAGCCAGAGAACTTTCTCAACATGAGATAGAAAGAAACTCACCTCTCGTAGCACTTTTAAATCTGAATACTGTACATCCATGTTTGAAGCTAACCAAGATCAAAGAAAATATGGAGAAGAGGGCCTGACTGCTCATACTGAATGTTGGTTACTTAAAGTGGGGTTTGATCCTATTCAATTTGCACTAGTATCTGCAATTTGATCCATCCAGCCCCTTAGGTTGCATGCTGACAACCTTCTTAAAGATATAATTCTTTCTTTACTATTTGAGTCTCTTCCAAAGCCTAAAGTACCTCAGCCTTCATAAGTGTCTCACCTCACTCACCTCATTCACTCACTGCATGTTACCTGTCCTGCTGATTTGATTCCCCTTGTGAAAGGTCTTGTTTTGTATCACTGCCAGCAAGCTATAGAACTTGAATGACAAAGGAATTTTTGACATACTGACCTTTTTGTCTCTACTCTTCCCCATTCTGCTGCTATGCTCCAAGCTGCATTCTCTGCTTGCTTCAGAAATGCTTTTACTCTTCCTCTTGATTCTATAAATATTACGAATTACAGACTGCTTGTGCTCTTGCCTCTCATTTTTATAGAATTTCTCCAGTCTGCTACTGTTGTACTAAATGATCCTTGTATCAGTGTCCACTTCTGAATTTATTTTTCATGCTTGTGTGTTGCCAAAAAATGAGTGCAGACTTACTACCATAGTATCTCTTTCTCATACTTCATGTCAGCGTGCTATTATTTTTTGGAAAAAAACACAACATTCTCCTTCAAGTGAGGTAAACTGCAGGTCTATTTGATTCAACAGTTTTTCATTACTTCTGCTTTGGAGGCTGCTATAATGCTCTCTTCCCAGAATATCTTTTTATATCCTTTTCTTCCACTGTCCCTGAAGTTTCTTGTTTATCCATTTATGTCTCATTCTGTATCTGAATGTGCTGACTTGAGCTATGCACTGGAAATCCAGAGGAACATAGTATTATTATGTTGAAAGTCTTTCAGAAATTTCCTTTGAAAAACTCAAATGTCCCCATTTATTAATGTATTATTTTCCTTGCTGATGCTGAAATTATAGATTTTCTACCATCACTTCTTATCTCTTTCCATTTTCAGACTACTTGGATATTTAATTTAGGGTTTTAGGAGAGTTCCATAATAAAACTGCTCAAGCACCACTAAAAAGCATCATTAGTGGCACCTGTGTGAATTAACACCTGGAGCTATCACTAACCAGAAGGTGGTAACAGTTTCTCAGTGTCCAGCAACAAAAGAAGATGCATCTCTTGAAGAAAGCTTTTACCTCAGCAAGACGTCTGCCTTTTGAAAATCCCCACAGTTGAAATAGATTCAGAGCATGTTTGGAATATCATGAAATACAAGGTACTTCAAATGAACTGGGGAATGGCCCAACACCTACTTACTGAACATTTTTAGAGACCTTTCTCTTATTAGGAAACTTTTCTTTTCCCTAACCGTGTCTGTGACAAATACTGAGAAGTACCTGTCAGAAGTAATTGCATGGCTTCTGGCCTTACTAGGTGAGAGCAGCTTTTTCATGTCATGACCTCATTGCTTATCAGAATTTCTTGTTGACAGCAGCAGATTCTTCATGCTAAAGGCTACTCAGTGGTCAGTCTATGATTTTGTTTTTTATTTTTTTTTTTTACAAGGCAGCTTGGCTTAGGCCTGGCCACTTTGAGCTTATCAGATATTACCTTTCAATTGGCCTTTAAAAGTGGTTTTCATGTTTGCCATATCAAGGTTTTTATTAATAACTGGCTTCACTTTTGCAGTATGAAATAAACATTTCAGTGATGAGATTTAAAAAAAATATATCTTCTAAATTTTGTGTTGTATAAGGTGCTAAATAATCTCATCTCAGTTTATGTTACATACGATTACGTGTTTTTATTTCTCAGTGTCCCTGTCTTCCTTTAAGGCAAACTATGTTTCATCTTTAGAGCCATGTCTAAACTTCATGCTTGCATGTCAGATTTTTGTTTGTTGGGAATTTCCGTTCAGTTTAGTTACAGACAATATTTTCTTTCCATAAAGATGTGACCATTTAAATGACACTTCCACTGGTGTCACCTGGACTGAATGGAATAGGATCTGCTATTAAATATTTTATCAGTAGAAGTTTCATTTGTTAGCTATGGACTTTACTTGTGCAAAACCTTCCCAAAATGATCACTCCTCCTTTGTGATTTTGCTTTTGACATAGAAAATTTTACATTCAAAGCAGAAGGTTCTTGTTTTAATTTTTACTTTTCATCATTCAGTCTAGAAAATAAATATGCACATTTCAATTACACTGATAATACCTGATAGACTGTTACCTAATGTATCTATTTAAATGAACAGGACAAAAGACACCTTTTTTTTTTTTTTTCCTAATTATGAAGAAAAGTTTCAAGGCTTTCAAGTCTGCCTTATATTGCAGAATAAGACTGGGAATTCTGAAGAACCTGTCTTCTCCACTGTTTCCTCTGTTGGATCTGGGTACCTGTTTGCTGACCAAATTAATAACAAATATTTGTTAACTGCACTTTTTTTTTTTTTTTTCTTTT